>JAZKJV010007889.1:0-388967 GCA_037367405.1 Ottelia alismoides | reverse complement strand
TGCAGCAGCTGCAGCAGCCGCTGCCGCCGCAGCGGCAGCCGCGGCAGGAGGACCACCACGACCGATGCGGGAGTTGCACAACCCCGGATCGACTCTGATGCATCATTGGGTGGTAGTGCCAGCTATCGTGGGGGACTTCAAGTTCCCCCCGAACACCTTGCAGTTACTGCCCCGTTTCCATGGGCTAGCCACTGAGGAGCCCCACCTCCACCTCCAGGAGTTCTTGATGATCTGCAGCACTGTCCACGATCGCCACGTGGACCAGGATACGATCCGGATGATAGCCTTCCCGTTTTACTGGTAGATAGAGCAGCCACCTGGCTGAAGCATTTAGGGAAGTTTGTCTACACCTGGGAGCAGCTCCGCACCGAGCTGCCGGCCCTGCGCGGAAGCGGCGCCACACCACGCCCCTCCGCCATCCTCCGCCCGAGCTCGTGCGGCGCGTCCCCGCGCCTGGGCTCGCCGCCCCTTCGTTCAGCCCCGCGTCCTCCTTTTCACTTCCCTCCTCGCGCGGGCGCTGCTGCGTGGCCGACCTCCAGATCCAGACCAGCATCTCCATTGGCGCGCCCCGTCCGCGACCTCCTCCCTTAGCGGCGGATGTGACCGATCATCTCCGCCCGCGTGCTGTTCCCTTGGGCGGCGGCAGCTTCCTTGGTGGAACCCTTTGCATGCTTGTGAAAGAAGAAACGAAGGCCCCAGAAGAAGCCCTAGGTTACTTTGTGGAATACTAAAAAGGGATTGGAAATTTACAAGTTAGCCCCTGAAGCTTTCTGGAATTCTAAATCAGTCCTGCCTCCGACTTGAGCATGTACAAAGCATGCGTATCTTGGGTATATTGCAGATTTTATCTTGCTTTATTTATTGTTATTTTTTGATGAAAAACTCTGAATAATTGCAATTTAGTCCTAGCTTTTCCAGACTTGAACTTTCCTGATCATTTCATTGAAATAAATATTTTTCTTAGTTGAAAATTCTGAAAAAATTTGTATGTGCTCCTGCTATGCGTGTGAACATGGATTAAAATTTTCATAGCATTTTGACTTTATTTGAGATATTTAAAAATTCAAAAATATTGTCTTTTTGCATGTCTAAACTTTAAAATTCATAAAAAAAAGAAAAATTGCCTAAAAATTCAAAAAATATTTCTATAGGTGCGTTTTAATCTCTTTAATTTTCTGAGCATTTTTTACCTTTTAAAAAATACAAAAAATAGTGTAGTTTGTGTGTGTGTGTTTCTATTCATTTGTGCTTATTCGAAAAATACAAAAAAAATATAAAAGTCAAAAACCACTAAAAAAATTCATCTCTGAAATTTGACTACTTAGTTTTTAAATCGTGCTCCTTGTGTTCGACCCTGGTCGCTATACCAGGTAAAAAGAATAGCGAAGACCGCTTACATTTATTTTCATTGATTTATATCTTCTGAAGTGGTTTGAATATAAATTTTTCTCGTTGACCGATTCGAGTGGTTGAGAACAACGACAACAATTGTGAATTATTTTATCCATCCCGACCGCGTCGGATTTCGTGTCATCAGGATCATACTCATCTGTTGCATCCCCTATGCTTTCAACCAGAGGGGAAAGACTTGACATGGTTTATGACTTGTCTCCACGTTACAGTTGTCCATAGCTACTAGGCTTATGAGACATCTCCCACCAATGAAGGCGATGACCGAAGATTTGTTCTCCAATCTCAAGTGCATTGTTCATCCTTCATGTTTCATGTACCTTCTTTTTCTTCTTTCATGCAGTTCTTCTTACTTTCGACATTCCTCTATACCTCACATTACTATTTCATCATCCCAATTGCACACATCTATTCTCCCAGATTGACATCATTTCACTACTAATCACTATATGTTTCTCTGTTGTATCTTCCACAACTTTCCATCCTTAGATCAACATTGAGATCAGAGGTATTTTCCTCATCCATCGCCCCAGAGAACATCCCCTCACTGTGTGCTCGGACCTCGAGGCTGATTCCACAAGAATTGAGCTATTTCTACAAATTGTAGGATTGAGTTGAGAAGGACATCACTCATTGTACCTCTCACTGGCCTAAGCGTAGGTTGATAATTCCCATCGTAGCAAAAAAAAATCACCAAAGACATTCCTCTAAAGCCCCCATCGCACGCTAAGGTAGAAGATGAAGACCAAATGCATGGAAGTTTCAACTGACCACTTGCCCTTTTACTCTATCAAAAGAACCTGTTGAAACCCAAGTCATTGAATGACCCACCTTGGGTTCATCTCGGTGGTCCTCACCTAAAGAAGAACTCATGTTAACCACCTCTAGGAATACGAATTGAATTGAATAATTCGAATTCGATTAGGATTCATTGATAAAATTTTGAAAAAAAAAAGTTTATAGAATAAATTTCATAAATGCATGTAAATACCCCTAATTTGTATAAATTAACATTCATGTTCTGTTGTATAAATTGTGTACAAAATACTGGTTTTAATGCCAAAATTATAGAATAAAGAAAAGAAAAAGAAAAAGATAAAATATCAAAAGATATTTTATGGCTCTAAACCTGAAGATCTAGGCATCTTGATGACTTTCTCGACAAGAAATAAAATAGTGGGAGATAAGGACCAAACAACAACAACAAAGCCTTTTTCCACAATTAAGTAGGGTCGGCTACATGGATTCTTCGCCTCCATTCAGATCTATCTTGGGTCAATCTCTTACTTATATCCAAAAAACTAAGATCCCTGCGTATAGTCTCTTTCCAACATTTCCTGGGCCGTCCTCGCCCTCTCTTAGCCGGCTCAACATCCCAACACTCGCATCTCCTAACCGGTGCATCAGTTGACCCTTCTTTGCAAATGACCAAATCATCTTAAGCGGTTTTCTTGCATCTTATCCTCGATCGAAGCTACACCAACTTCTTTCCGATTGCATCATTCCGAATCCGATCTTTACGTGTATGTCCACACATCCATCTTAGCATTTTTCATTTCTGCTACATCCATTCTCTGCACATGTCTATGGTTCACAAGCCAACATTCGGAACCATAAAGCATAGCAGGTCTCACGACTGCTTTGTAAAACTTTCCTTTAATTTTTAAAGAATTTTCTTATCACAGAGAACAGCGGAGGCTCCTCTCCACTTTAGCTAGCCTGCATTTATTCTATTAGTAACATCTCCATCAATTTCCCCATCATGTTGCAAAATAGATCCTAGATATCTAAAAGAATCTCTCTTCTGAATGTTATCGTCACCAATCTTCTCCTCGATTCCTTCACCATTGATTCCATCAAAGGTGCATTCCATATATTCCGTCTTAGCCCTACGTATAGGAAAACCTTTAGTCTCCAATGCATGTCTCCAAACCTCAAGCTTCTCATTTACTCCATTTATAGTCTCGTCAATGAGATAAGGACCAAAAATGACACAAAATCCTATTTATAAATTCATTATTTATTCATTTTTGGGACCTATTTTATTTTCACTTTTTATACTTCAAGAAATAAACTTTGTCATGAAATTTATAGATAATAAGATATAGAAAAATATAAAATTAATTTCATACAAAAATATTACACAATGTAAAAGTTATACTCTGACTAAAATTTCAAAATCCCAACTTCCCATACTCATATCTCTCAAATAAAAACTCAAAATATATCAAATCACATTTAATTGTATACAACTTTTAATAAGATATTTAATGAATGTGGTTTCATATTTTTCGAGTTAAGGTATGAAATTTAGGTTTTGGACCCCTATTGTATAATATACCTGATTTAAATAATCATTTTATTTAGTATTTATTATTTTGTAATTTTATATTTTTATAATGTTGTAAATATTATTTATAATATATATACACACATTAAAACTAGAATAAAACAATAATGAAACTATTAAAGTAAAGTAATTTTATAAAATTCATACATGAAATACCAATAACCATACATATATAATATTCACATCTATTTATTTATGTGTATATATTATATAAGAAAAATATAATAAAAATACATTTAAGTATCTAAAAAGTTTAATTATATAAAATAATGAAATTAAAAAATACAAAATAAAAATAAAAAGACACAAAAACATACATAAATATACCTATATATTAACCCAAAACTAACTTATAATTATATACCTCTAAAAAATAAATAAAATAATCATAATAAAATAATTTAAAAAAATAGTAAACATTTCTTATAACCTAAAAATATAAAAATAATTTAATAATATTTATATTACTTTATCTTTATTTTTTGTCCTGACTTTGTCTTTTTGTGAATGACGTGCCCCAATCAGGCCACACCATTCGTTCACCTAGGGTCAACTCTAACCCAGGTCGTAGTCCCAGTCAGAACCGCATGCAGGCCCTCTTTCTCGATTTCTTGCCGATGATTCGTGGCTCGTTGAAGATTTGATCGTTCATAGAAAATCTTCCTTGTACATCCCAATTCCACACGTACCCATCTCCTAGGGCAGAGTAGCTTCGATGCTCGCATGATTCTTCATCGAAATTCACCACTCAATCGCTTGTACATAACCCCCTGCCTGACTTTCCTCCATTTTTTAAATCCTTTGGTCATGTTTCCTCTCCTCCTCTTACGTCCAGAGGATCGAAGGAGGTGGAAGCTCCTTCTCCTTGCATGTAGGTTGATCGAGGAGGCAACGCGAAGCGGTGTTCCACCCATCTCCTACCACCCTTGGCTGTGAGGTTCGATCTCGTGGTTAGCTCCGCTTGAGGTCCACTTTTATTGCTCTTTAGTTTAGGCTTTACTTCTACTTTACGTCATTTAGTGTAATCCACCACATACGTAGTTCGTCAGAGCTCACCACCATGCCCCATCTACCATCTATCCACACTAACATGGCCCTAGAAACCCTTTTTTATTTGTACGAGTTTTATTGCAGGTTCTGGAGCCAAAGACCCCTGTAGGGAGCCGATTTGGAGATCATCATAGATACCTGGGTGAACAAACTCTTCCACCTCGCGATGGTGTACCAGTAATCCCCACGCCCATCTGAAGCCTCCAGACGTTCGAGGATTCTCCCAGGAGACATTTGGGACTTTTTGGTGTCGCAAAGAACATTGGAGGAGGAGGATCTCACTGAGATAAGCTCGCCTCGACGGTGCTTCATCTAGTTCGTCCGCTATCCTCCATCACCGTCGGATCGACCATGTTCTATGTAGGCTTCAGCAGCTGTTAAATCAAGCCATCTGCCACCTTCAAATCTTCCCAGGCAATTTAATCTGAAGCGTCCAATGCAAAGCGTCATCAGCGCACGAGAGGGCGAAACGTGGCCATAGTGAATCATATCCAGTTGTTAACCCACACCCTATATGGTATTTTGCAAACATAGCCCTGCAAGTTTTTTGTATTTAATAATTAAAACTTAAGATGTCTACCGGTTATTTAGGTTTTTAATATTTCATAAAAGACATCGTAGTTATTTTATTTTCACTTGAGTCCTTGGCCTAGTCAGCCGACAAAGTGCGGTCTATTTGCAGCCTGGCGGGTTTGGTTTACTAGAATTTAGTCAGAAATTTTGAGATACAGTTGTATATTTTTGGTGAAATTGCTAGAAGGTCCATGGACTTAATTTCATTTACAAAAATGCCCCTCTAGTAGTGTAGTTTTTCTTTGTTCCCTCTGTTTATTTAGTTAGAAATTTTGCTCCAAACATTCCCAAAAATATGTGGAGGTTCTCGATTGCCTCTAGTTTCACACCCTAATTTTATTTTGCAATTTTAGATCCTTTTAATATTTAAAAAATAAAAACAAAATGTATTATTTTTCCTTATCTACAATATACATTCCATAAAAAAATATAAAGGCTTTTGAAAAATCTAAAAAAAATTTATTTCATATTTATTTTGCTATTTTACAACTCTAGACTAAAACCCCCTAAAAATTACAAAAGAAAACTCCTAAAAATTAAAAACCCCAAAAAAACTTTATAAAAATCTATAAATTCCCAAAAAATTCCCAAAAATGTGTTTTTTGTTTTATAATTTTCTTTCTATTACTATTATATGAAAATTAATTTGAATAAATTTTGTTTTTTATTATTTTCCTCTCCATTTTAATTTCGATCTAATAATTAATCCCTAATTTAGGGTATTTTCTACTTTAAAAATATATAAAAATTAGCAAAATTTTTTGAAAAATCAAAAAAATAATAATAATACATTTAAAATAAAATATTTTATTTCTTGAATTTTGAGTTTTTTAGTTATATTTATATCTATATTAGCTTACATTGTATATATAACATTATATCTTATTATATCCCTTTCGTAAAAGTAACAGAAATATAAAATATATAAATATAAAAAAATATAATATATAAAATTAAAATATGTAGACAAATAATCTCGCAAACACAATTTTTGTATCCATTTTCCCAATCTATCTAGTTTGCTTCATGTGTTCGACACTCTACATACTTGCATTGTACACACAATTTGTAGAGTTAAATAAAATAAATTTTAACTCCATATTTATTTTCATTGCTTGATTATTTCTTGTGGGTTAATTGTTTTTTTGAATTGGAATTTCGTCTAAGGTCGCTTCGACGACTGTTGATCTGCCTTCTGGATTGATACGACCTTGGCAAAACCCCCTTCAAAAAATGGCGCTATTACCGGGGAGAAACTACAATTAGATTGATTTTTGGATTGATTTGATTTATTTGTCTATTTCCGCTTCATTTATTTTCACTTTTATTTGATATCATTATGACTTATTTAATCACCCTCTCCTTGTTGTCTTTGTTGCGAGGTACCACAGATCGAGGGAAGCTCTCCTAGGAGCGCTAGTGCACCCACGTGAGGCAGCTTTGACTGAACATCATAGGAGGACTTGAAGAGAATTTTGAAGACAAGACTTTGTGCATTTACATTATTTATTATTTTTGTATGTTTGAGTGAGAGAGAGATTATAAATTGTAATAATAAAGGACTCTGTAGCACTCCATACTTCACGTGGTCCGGTGCCTGAGGGATTGTTCCCTTGGGGACTTGGTCGGCTTTTTCACGATTTTTCACGCATTTTTTTACTTTTATCTTCTGATTTTGTTTTCATTACCTTGTGTGATTGAGCCCTAGTTGTAGGATATGCTTGTCAATAGATTATGACCAAACACCTAATATATTTGTCTGCACCTATAATTACGTTTGGACTTAGTCAAAATTTAAAATTGCTCTTA
Source organism: Ottelia alismoides (assembly GCA_037367405.1). NCBI lineage: Eukaryota > Viridiplantae > Streptophyta > Magnoliopsida > Alismatales > Hydrocharitaceae > Ottelia > Ottelia alismoides. The sequence continues at coordinate 381,775 of JAZKJV010007889.1, read as the reverse complement.
ACTTATTCTTAGAACCATGCGCCGTGAGAGTCCTCCGTACAATGCTTGTAGGACCTACTGTGGTGGGCACCGAGAAGACTCCAAAATCGAACCATTAGGTTCTTGATGAATCTATGATTCATTGCCTTTATTTTTTATTTTGGCAAAAATCCTTGGTAAAATACATGTAAATAATCACTAATTACAATTAATTATCATTCTAACCACAAATGTTAATATTATATATTTAACATTTATTTTACCTAAAATAAAGAATAAAGAGAAAATAAAATAAAGAAAAAAGGCTGTAAATATGAAATAGATACAAACTAATCCTAAACTCCGAGACCAGGTCAATATTGACCGAGTTGACAAAAGAAATAAGTAGGGGAGATAAGGATCCTAACCTATATAAATATAAAGAAAATAAGACCAAAAATATAATTTACCCATCTTACACCATGTAAATACTTCGCCTATTTATTTATCACCAAGATAATCTCAAACTAACATACTCCTTTCATGAAAGTTGTTCATAAAAATATATATTATTTTATAAAAATATCAGAAAAATATTTCGACAACAAAATAATTAACCGTAATGGATCGAAGAAACTAAAGCTGACTTCGAAGGTTCATAACTATTTGTAGAAAACTCCTAAAGGAGCAAACTTACTTTTAAAATCCGTTTTATACTTGATACTATTTATTAATAATATCAAAAAAATATTCGAATAAATCGGTGAGTTTCGGCTTTTTGGACATGTTGTCTATATGTACTATATGTATAAACTTCTCAGATTTCAATTAAATAATCGTAAACCCGATTAACTTAATTCTTTTTTCCAAAAATCTACTAAAATTGTATAGAAAAATATGAGAATAAAATTAAGTCAAAATACCAATAAAATTCGGAGGCCTGACTCCACTACTTAAATTTTTCGGACCTCATAACTTGACTGTATGAATTCCGAATTGAGCAAACTCGGTTTCAAAAATTATATTATTTGATTATCTACAAAATGAAACTACTCTCGCTAAAATCGGAGTTAATGTGAAAAACGCGATTTTCGGGTATGTATCGATATATTGTACATTGTACCGTAATATATTATTATTTTATATAAGTTAGCGTATATACTTTATTTTATTTATAATAAACAAAAAATTCTAATTTAATTTATTTTTATATAACTTTTAATTTATTTATTAATTAATTATATACTTATTTATTTAATTAATTAATACTTTATTACTCAATTAAACACTTAATTACTTAATTTATTACTTAGATAATTTATTAATCATATTTAATTATTAATTATTTATTTAGTTATGAAATTAATTCAATATAATTATTATAGATTTAATTTAATTCACTTTTTATTTCCTCTCTCTCTCTTTTCTTCTTCTCTCTCCTACTTTTCCCCATCTTTCCTTCACCATCTTCCTCTCTTCTTCTTCTTCTCCTCCAACCCATCGACCGCCCCTTCCTTCTCCTCCTTCTTCCTTCCAACCGCGCCAACGGCCCGGCCGTTGGCCGGTACTCCAACTGCCCATGGATTCGATCACCATGACCAGTGACCGGAGTCGATCTCCCCCTATTTATAGATCTGTCCTCCCCCTATCGGATCGTATCCGCCATTTGCGTCCATCTTTCTCCAAAGCTCCGAGTGAGAAGTCGAAGTCTGGTGACAGAGTTCCCCTTCCACATGTTGAGCGAGAGAGGCCGATACCGGTGTGATCCAGCGCGTCGCAGCTTTGTGCGCCGCTTCAGCCTCCGTGTTCGCCGCACATCGAGGCTGAGATCTGACGGAGTTCCTCCGTGAGCTTCCGTTTCCACAGGCGAAACCCTTCGACATCCACCTGAAGCTTCTGCTTCAGATTTCCAGGCGCCAGCTTCCGCATTCACCTTTCAGGTTAGGCTTTCTCGTCTTCTCTCTATCCCTTTCTCTTCTTCCCCTCCCTGATTTCCAGTCTACCTTTTCCAACTTTCGTCTCTTCTCAACTCCTCTATTCTCTCTATTTGATCCAAATCTACGTCTATTCTCCACTAATTTCATTCATCCACTTCGAAATCACTTCCGTTTTCCACTTCCTATCACATATAGTCCCCTCAGATTCAGGAATTCTCTGAGATCGTTGGTCCTCCACTCGCAGAGGTTCTCCATCCCATGTCATTACTTTTTGCACCTAACATCCAGCCGAGGTCGAAGAACGTCGCGCTTCAAATTTTTATTTTCTGGTGCGCGCATCATTCGAGCATTGAGGATGGATTGCGTCATTGGCATATAACCTAAACACTCGTCGGATCAATCCGAAGCACTGCAATCACGTTCAGTTCCGATACATCTAATTTCGGTCTCGTTTGGAGGCATATCGTCATTCACCTGGACGCGAGCACACATCATCACAGATCAGATCATCTGCAGAACTAAATGAATTCATCACCATTGTTCGAAATAATCTTCATTGGATCAAAGTTGCCGCTGCATTTCATCACCTAGAGAAATGCTCTAGCAGTAGAGAAGATCCGAGAATCGAAAGCACTGCCGAAAATTGAACCGTCACGCTTGAGTCGAAACGCATCAGAACCAGATTAAGTCACCTGCAAGGACGGCATCAAACATGCACCTATAGAACTAAGCATATCATCGCCTGGAGGAAAACATCAACACAGAGTGCAATCTGCAAAACACGGATAAACGGGAATCATCAACGGATTAAGGATTAGATCTACGAAAGCTAACACTTGCAGGTTCTAAAACCACCAAATTCACGAAGAGCATCTTCGATCCGCACATGGAGTTTTCGGATTTGCATTTATGATCTCAGACTGAAGCTACTGCCGCCGAGAAAACAGTTGTCTTCCGTTGCTTGTGATTGAAGGCATCATCCATAGGTGGAACAAAATTTTACCTCTAATCCTTTGCCGGAACTCGGATCCTTGATAACTCCACGTCCAGCAATCACCTTCGTCTGGATTTGGTTTTGAAAGGGTCAAGAACAAGATCTCTAGTCACTGCACGATCAGAAGATGCACCGATTCATCTGAGCCGTTCGTTGATTATTCCATCCCACACGCAGATCACGTGATATCTGACTGATCTTTTGCAGGTTAACCCCTCCGAACTCTGAAAAATTGCGAACATGACTAGCGGCTGAACAGATCACGTGAACATCACGTGAAGTCTCTAGGATATTTGCAAACGAGACCCTCCAATTACCTGCATTTCCACAAACGCCCTTAGTTTCCAGAAAAATCACATCCGTAACCCTAGTAGTATATAAATCCCTATACATTGTATATAACACTATACATACTATAATACATCATAAATAAAATAATAAAAAAAATCAAAACATAATAAAGATACATATATGTATATAGTAGTATACCATATATACAATAATAAATAAAGTTTCAAACATAACAAAAATATAATTTCTATTTTCTAATAAGTCATTAAAATACCAAAAATACATAACAAACTTAAAAAAATAATAAAAAACATTAAAGCATCTTAAAAATCCTATAAAAATTATCTTTAGTATATTTCACTATATTGTACATAATTAACCAAAAATAAAATAAAAATAAAATAATAAAATCAATAAAAAACACAAATTCATAAAAACGTGTAAAAATCATAACTAAATAAAGAAAAGTCACCTAAAAATGCACAACATATTATTTTAGAGATAATTTCGCATAATTTCCAGTAAATATAAAATTTAATTATTTTCCTCTATTTTCAATATTAAAAATCTGAAAAACGTCCTTAATAAAAAATAGTATTTTTCTTTAAAAATAAACCAAACCCATAAACGTCTTAAAAATCCTATAAACCCGTAAAAATAGAAAAACAAATGTAAAAATAAAAATAACAAAATAAAAATTAAATAACAATTACAAAATTATTTTCTAAAATAATAGAAAAAACATACAAAATACTTAAACATACAAAAACAATATATGAATCATTAAAATTCAAATAAAATTCTAGAAAATTCTTAAAAATAAAAAAATTAGGAAACCATTTACCGTAGGTTGTCTATAGTTTAACCCTAGTTACCAATAGTTTGCCTCCCGAGTTCGGCACTCCCGTACTTAACCGTTGTACACTTAAGTTTAGAAGTATAAAAAAAATAAAGAAGATTAACTAATCCTTAATCTTTTCTGATAAAACCCACCCAGTCAATACAACCATCGAAAATCGATTATTTCTGTCTATTTTGCAGAAAAAGAAGTTGATCGGGTGGCAGTTTCTTGGCGATGTTGCCGGGGAGGCAGTGCTAGCGCAACCGTAGACTTAGGTTTAGGATTTCTCTTTGGGCCATTTTATTCTCTAACCTTATGGATTTTTGTTTCTGATTTGTGTAGCACAGGTTGAGCCGCACAATTGAGAACGACAAAGCTGATTTTTGTCTAGTTTCTTGTAATAATAAAAAATTCTGTTCGTAGGAAGAGGCCCCTTCAGGGCATCCTGACTTGTACCTCTCCTCCTTTCTTCTCGGAGTCTATTTCACCAGGGTTGTACTCTTGGGGGAACATGGCATTCCCCGCAACTTTTCCGCTCGTGATTTTTCTCGACGGTTTTCTACGACTTTTTCGAGATAGGTGCTTGTTAGGATCTCTTGATTTTTCCCTTCCCTGTGCACCATAGATTAGATGCTTGTCTAGGTTACGACACCTAGGTGCTTGTATCTAGGGCTAAACCCAAAAGAAAAAAAAATAAGTTAGACGTCTTCTCTGGAAAATATCCAAAAAAAGTGAAGATCGAAAATTAAAATAGGACTGTTAATTTCCATCTGGCTTTAAAATAAACGTAACGATTCCACTTGACTTGGGAGAGCAATCCTCGAAATTTCAGCGTAGGTACACTCTCCAGATTAAGTGAGAGAGAGACGAACCATAAGGTAGAGTAAGAGTCAAGGCTTCTTTCGAAATACTACTTAGTTCACGCTTTTAATCACTTTATCTTCAGTGGGTATGCTCGGGTAGTCAAAATGGTCCAAGTTTACTTAGTAGAGTGGAAGGTTTAGAGGACACTGCGTAAGGCTCCGTCCTCAAGCAACATGTGTAGCCGAAAACGGTCCATACTTCCTTACTGGCTGAGATGAGGTGATTTCTGGTGAGAGCTCGAGACAGGACAACGTGGAAGTTTTGGGAACCTATTTGATCTCGCTAATCTGTGAGAAGATTGTTTCCAAACAACCATAAAATTGACAAGATAACCGGCCGAACTCCTACGTCCATCACCAGGATTGCATTGGTGAACTTGGGGTTTGTTTTGCATTTGATTATGGTGTGAGTCTAATCTTTCAAGATCTGATTAACTAAAATCATAAAGATGATGGAAGATGATCGCTTTGGTCGACTCTGACCGATACTATCTCTCTCGCGCGAACCTACCCATTCATCCAGATCGGTTTGGGATGTCTCTCGTCCCAAATCGAAATCTACTCAAGTTGCTACTTCCAGGTGTGACACTAGGCGTGGAAGCTCGTCATCTATTTCTTCTCCTACTCATTCTCATCCATCATCACCTACAACTATAGAAAATCATCAGTAGTTACACATTGATCTGGCAAAGCCTGACTTAGATTCGTTCTCCTTTCCAGAAGACATAGCTGGCAAAGGCCCGCAGACCACCTCTGTAGTGATAGATCAGGCTGCGATCAACATCGTTGTACTTTCTTCCCTTGAGACAATGCAGAATCAGATTAGGGAGCAAGGTAGACTTATGAACGAAGTCACCGAGCTGACTCAACTGAGAGCGCAATGAGATCAGCCTGTCACTGAGAACCCAAGAGCTGATAATCCAGGAGCTGAGGATCAAGAGCAACCTGACAGACTAGAGAGACTGCCACTAGATCAAAACCGCACAATGCAGCAGCTCTACAACCCTAGAGCCACTACCCATCAATGGATTTGTCTCCTTGTTATTTACGGGAACTTCGAGTTCCGACCTAAGACCATCCAACTATTGCCTAAGTTTCACGGGCTTTCTACTGAAGAGCCACACCTACACCTTCAGGGGTTCGAGCTGATCTGCAGTATGGTGCACGATGCGCATGTGAACGAGGATACGATCAAATTGATCGCTTTTCCTTTCTCCCTCGTTGATCGAGCAGCCTACTGGCTAAAACACCTAGGGAGATATGTTTTGACATGGGAGGAGCTGAGAACCGCATATCTGAATAAGTATTACCCTATTGGTCAAACGAATGCTGCTAGAGACATGATTAGCAATTTCACCATGATCGGGAATGAACAGTTCCACAAAGAACGAGACCGATTTAGAGACCTCATTGATCGGTGTCCCCCCCACGAAATTTCAAAGCCAACTCTTGTACAGAGTTTCTTCAGTGGGCTGACACTGGAGTTACAAGACTGGTGAACGTCGCTTGTGGTGGGTCCTACTTCTCGATGCACGAAGAATGAGTTTGTGCTATTTATGAGAAAATGGTAGAGAATTACACCACAATGTCCCAGACTCGGGTCTACAACCAGACAAAGTCACCCACTTATCACCAACATTCCTGAGTGGCACAGATTGAAGGGAATCCATCTTCTGTTGTCTTGATTCCGATCAAATCCTCATCAGCTGATATGGAGATCATTTGTCAAAAGCTGGATCAGATGGAAATAATAAAGAAAAAGTGCCAGAATTTAGACAAGCTCGATAAAATTGACGAGCTTGAGAGATGCCTAAGTCATCTGAAGTCACAGATTATGTACCTTCAAGAAATAAAAGCAGACTCCAATCGGTTTTCTAGATCACAGGCTGACTCAGGTAGCCGAGATCAAGGCATACATTCGAGGCCTCCAGTACATTACATATACCATGTGCATTCTGAGCTGACTCATCATCCTTCAGTGTACCCGCAACTCCAGCAAGCACCATCATCTGACACTCAGATGGTAGTGTAGCAGAGCGATCAGCCCTTGGCATCTATGCCCCCAGCAAACTCTGAGATGCCTGAGCCATTGACTGAAGTCAATGGGATTTGGTACAACTAGTCGCAACAACCAAGGATCCGTCGTGATCATCCTGATTTCCGATGGTCTACAGGAGGTTCCTCTTCCCAACAACCACCGCAGGCACCGATGGGACAGAACAGAGAACAACGGCAGCATTCCAGTCCTCGTCATTTTCAGCAACCTCAGTGGAGGCAGAGCACTTATTAGACTCAGCATTAGCAGCATTATCCTCCACAATAGCAGCCACCTCCGCAGCAACCTCAGTATCACCGAGGTGACTCATCCATGATAACCTAGCCTTAGAATATCTCGCTAACCTATCACTAATCAACATGCTTCTTTTAGGGGAGAAATGGATGAGTTCAAAACTCATTTCAGTTGAGGGGAGCACTATCACTTACACTGTACAAGTCAAAATACATAGTTATAAAGGTTTGTGTATGAGTTGAAGTATTCTGACCTGGCTATTGAAGGGACTTGAGCAGAGTTTTGGGATTCTCGAATTCTGATGGATTTCAAATTCGATTCCCAATAAGGTTCCACCTGTAGTAAAATTCCGAAGGTTCGACTTAAGCTCCAAATTTTGATTTCGTGAAGACAAGTTTGAGAATTAAATTCAATCCACTTTCTTTCTTTTTATTTTCTTTTGCATAAGTGTTTGATAGGGATTAGAAAAGGCAACTATAGGGGGTGATGAATCCATTTCATCACATTTATTCTATCATTTTAGCTTTAAAACTCCTAGTAAATGCATGTAAATACCTCTAATTTCCATAAACAACATTCCTACTTTGTTGTACAAATTGTATATAAAATACTGTTTTAATGCCAAAATTATATAATATAGAAAATATAAAATAGAATAAATAAAATATCAAAGATATATCCTAAACCCCAAGACATATGCATCTTGATGACTAGGTCGACAAGGAATAAAGTAGGAGATAAGAGTCAAAAATACCACAAATCCTATTTATTTATTCATTTTTGGGAACTTATTTTTTCCACTTTTTATACTTCAAACAAAGAAAATTTTGTACATGAAAGTTGTAGATAATAAAATATAAAAAATATAAAATTGATTTCATACAAAAATATTATACAGTATAAAAGTTATACTTTGGATAAAATTCCAAAATCCAAATTCCAAGACCCATATCTCTCAAATAAAAACTCAAAATATATCAAAATCATCTTTAATTGTATATAATTTTTAATAAGCTATTTAGTGAAGGTCATTTCATATTTTTTGGAGTTAAGGTATGAAAGTTAGGTTTTGGATTCCTATTTCATAATATACCCGATTAAAATAATAATTTTATTTAACATTTAGTATTTTTATAATTTTATATTTTTATAAGGGATTTTTACCCAGCAGACCTTATAATTTTTGTCAATTACCTCCACAACCTTTGAAACATCGTAATTCCTCCCTCGACCATGTAAGCTTGCTCTATAACCCTACCGTTAAATTGACACATCTTGAGTTAATTTCCTTGGATTAAAAACGAGTTAATCTAAACAATCTACGATCGTACGGCTAGAATTAACCAAGAGCCTCTTCCATCTCTCCTCCCTCAACGAGGGAATTAACCTGGCTATAGGAGGTGTGCGTGAGGGGGCTTGGCACTGCGGCTCGACCTCGGATGGGGTTGGGCTGGAGGAGGTGTGTGGAGGGGAGGAGGTTGGCGACAGCCTGGAGGGAAGCAGGGAGGCTTTGAGAAGGAGAGGCAGCCGGGTGGGGGGACTTCGAACAGGAGAGGAGGCCGGGGAGGGCTTCGAGCGGCTGTCGGGAGGGGGGGCTCGAATGGTAGAAGCCAGGGGCACTTCGAGTGGGGGGGGGCTTCGAGCGCTGGGGAGTGAGGGGGGGCTTCGAGCGTCGGGGGCTTTGAACAGCCACCGGGAGGATGGGGGAGCTTCAAGCATTGGGGGTGCAGTGGGGCTTCAAGCACTGGAGGTGTAGGGAGCTTCAAGCGGCTGCTGGGAGGGGGGCAGGAGCAGGGGCGCTTCAACCGGTGGGAGGGGGGCTCGAGCAGCGGGAGGTGGGGACGCTTCGAGCGTAGGGGATGTGAGGGCTTCGAGCGTCGGGGGCCGGGGGGTGGGGGCTCGAGCAACAGGAGGCACGGGTGCTTCGAGGTCGTGACGAAGGATCTGAAGGTGAAGGGCGAGAGAAGAGGTCGGGAACGAGGAGGTTGAGGTCAGGGAGGTGGGTGGTGGAGGGAGGAGGTGGTAGGTGCTAGGTGGTGGGGAAAAGGAGGAGGGTGAGAGGGAGTGGCAGTTAATGTAAATTCGACAAATAAAATAGGCATAACATAAAAGAGTTTAACGGAATCTGGTTAGTTTTAACGGGTAAATGGATGGGGGTTAACCACAGAGTTTATAGGGTAAGGGTTAGCAAGTTTACAGGGTCTAGAGAAGAATTACGATGTTTCAAAGGTCGTAGAGGTAATCGACAAATATTATAGGGTCTGCCGGTGGGCAAGAGCGGTTTCTTCATATTACCTCTGCCCATGTGCTAGTGGTAAGGTCGAGCCTCATCTTTGTTGTATCCAATGCGTCATATGAGTATGTAGCCGTAAATATTATTTATATTATATATACTTATTGAAACTAGAATAAAATAATAAATAAAATATTAAAGTAAAATAATTATATAATATACATAGATAAAATACTAATAACCATACATATATAATATACACATCTATTTATTTAAGTGTATATATTATATCTAAAAAATATAATAAAACTATATTTAAGTATCTAAAAATATGTTATAAATATAGAAAATAATAAAATAATAAAATACAAAATACAAAATAAAAATAAAATACATAAAAAAATAGATAAATATACATATATATTAACTTTAACAAAATAACATGTAATTATATACCCCAAAAAATAAATAAAAATAAAATAATTTAGAAATTAATAAACATTTCTCCTTCTCCTTGCATGTAGTTTGATCGAGGAGGCGGTGCGAAGCAGCGTTCCACCCATCTTCGGCTACCCTTGGTCGTAAGGTTCGATCTCGCAGTTAGCTCCGCTTGAGATCCACTTTTATTGCTCTTTATTTTGGGTTTTACATCTGCATTCGATTCGTGTTCATAGATTAATGTTTAATCACGTCATTTAGGGTAATCCACCACATACGTAGTTCACTGGAGCTCCTCTCCAACGAATCACACCGGCATCCCCCATCTGCTACCTATACAAGCTAACAAGGCCCCAGAACACCTCCTTTTGTTTGTACGAGTTTTATTGTAGGTTCTGGAGCCAAAGACCCCTGAAGGGGGTCATTTTTGGGGATCATCGAAGATACCTGGGTGGCCAAACTTCTTCCACCACACGGTGGAGTACCAACAACCCTCACATACATTTGAAGCCGACAGCTGTTCGAGGATTCTCCCAGGAGCCATTTGGGCCTTTTTGGTGCTACAAAGAACGTTGGAGGAGGAGGATCTCGCCGGGATAAGCTCACATCGGCGGTGCTTCATCCCAATTCTTCCACCATCCTCCATCACCATCGGATCGACCCTATTTTTTGTAGGCTTCAACAACCGTTAGATCAAGCCAACCACCACCATCAGATTTTCATAGGCAATTTAATCTGAAGCATCCAATGTGAAGCGTCATCAGCACACGGGAGGGCGACACATGGCATTAGTGAATCAGATACAGTCGTTGGCCCGCACCATGTGGGGTATTTTGCAAACTTAACCCCATAAAATTTTTATATTTAATAATTGAAACTTAAACTTTCATCTGCCGCTTATTTAGTTTTGTAATATTTTCATAAAAGTCCTCATAGTTATTTTATTTTTACTTGAGTCCCTTGCTTAGTCAGCCGACAAAGTGGGGTTTATTTGCACCCTAACCCCTGCGGGTTTGGTTTATTAGCATTTAGTCAGAAATTTTGAGATAAAGTTGCATATTTTTGGTGAAATTGCTGGAAGGCCCATGGACTTATTTTATCTATAAAAAATGCCCCTATCAATAATATAGTTTTTTATTGTTCCCTATATTTATTTTAATTAGCAATTGTTCACTAAAAATTCTCAAAAACACATGTAGGTTACTTATTGTCTCTACTTTCACATCTTCATTTTATTTTACAATTACCTTTCTCAAATTTAATAAAAATAAAAAAGTGCACTATTTTCCCTTATCTATAGTATAAAATCCAAAAAATATAAAAAGGTTTTGAAAAAATCCAAAAAAATTATTTCATATTTATTTTTCTAATGTACAACTCCAGACAAAAAAACCTAAAAATTATAAAAAAAACTCCTCAAATTAAAACTCCCAAAAAACCTTTATAAAAATCTATATAAAAATTCCAAAAATTCCAAAAATTGTATTTTCTATTTTATAATTTTCTTTATATTATTATTATTTTAAAATTAATTTGAAGAAATTTTGATTTTTTTGTTATTTTCTTCTCCATTTTAATTTTGGCATATCAATTAATCCATTATTAAGGTTATTATATATATATATATTAGCGAAATTTTCTAAAAAATCACAAAAATAGTAAAAAAATTATTTAAAACACAAAAATATTTATTAACTGATTTTTTAGCATTTTTAGTTATATTTATATTTACGTTAGCTTACATTGTATATATAACATTATATCTTATTATATCCCTTCTATAAGAGGAAAAGAAATATAAAAATATAAAAAATATAAAAATAAAATATAAAAATAAAAATAAAATAAAATACAAAATTATAAAACAAAAAACAAAATAAAAAATAAAACCCCCAAAAAAGAACATATAGATAAATAAGCTCACAATCACAATTTATGCATCTATTTGCCCAAAAGGTGGTCTCGCGGGTAGTAACAAGACTGAGGCTACCCTTCACAGTCTGCAGCGGGGAGAGAGAGAACGAAGGTCAGTCATCTCTTTCATCTTAATATCAAGGCTATCAAAACTACATCTGCTGCCCGTCAAGCAGGAGAGGGCTTATGAGATCTAGTTGCGCTGGTGAGAAAGAGAAAAAGCGGTACTTGACTATACATATATTTTGTAGAGTTAAATAAAATAAATTTTAACTCCACATTTATTTTCATTGCTTGATTATTTATTGTGATATAATTGTTGTTTGAATTGGCTTTCGTCTAAGGACGCTTCGATGGCTGTTGATCCGCCTTGTGGATTGACAAGACCTTGGCAAAACTCCCTTCAACTGTGGTTCAGCTTTGAAATACATCGTATGTTAGTAATGGGGTTCCTTTGTGAATTGATTATACAAAACATCTAAGTTTCTATCTTTACTTCTTGTATTATCCTAGTTACATCAGGTTGGTATGAGTTGCTTAGTAGAAGTACAATAATCAATCTTATCATGTTATATATTCAGAAATTTTGTTGCATTAGGAAGATCAAAAAAGATTTCTAATATATTCCTAATTAATATATTGCTATTATTTAAAATCTGAATATTCTCTACAATAGTAGAATAAAAATTATTAGTCATAAAATCAAGAGGAAAAAAACAAATATATCATATTGTTAACCTAATTAGGAATGCAAACTTACGGACACAGATGCAGATATAGGTATTACCATATCTTTGTCCTTTTTTAAAAATCTCGACGCGGATATGGAAACAACTATCTTGCAAATATTAACAAAGGTATTGCCATGTCTTTATCCTTTTTTAAAATCTGGACACGGATATGGAAACAAATATCTTGTGAATATTGATAATTGAAATATTACCCGAACCGCTGCTCTAAAAATATAGAATAATCGATCAAGCAATATCATCATAAAAATGTGTAAGATTTATTGTTACTCTTAAACTTACTTGTTTGTGGTGAATAGATGATTGCTGAACTCAGGTAGGTAATTTTTTCTCAAGGATTATCGGAGTTACTTAGTTTTTTATTAAAAAATCTTTTTAATTATTTTATAAATTTTGTATTTTGTATTTAAATGTTTATACTTCTTATGTTGATTTTGTTATACCAATATAGATATATGCCTTTGTAATTTTCATGAATTTTTTTTTTAATTTTTTTTTTAAATTTTCATTTTGTTTTCAATTTTAAGTTTTATGGATTTTTAATATTTGAATATGGATTTATGTAATAATATATTCAAATAGGGAAAAGTCTTATTTTTGATATTTAAAATATGAGAAAGAAATTCAAAAATAATGAAAGAAAATGATTTTTAATTTTATATATTTTTTACTTTTTTGAGTGATTATTGAAAGATCTATAATTTTAAGGTTGTAAAATTTATTTTTAAAGTGAAATATATATATATATGTCAATAATAAGGTTTTCATCAGTTTGAAAATAGAAAATAATGATAAAACTTTTTTATTTTATTTTTATATTGTAGACGACTAAAATACCTTAACAAATGGTGTTATACTTATTTATGTTTTTTATTTTATATGATTTTTATATGTTTTTTTTCAAATACCCTTCCTTGGCCCAACAATCCCCAAATACCGTACTGCTTCAGAAGGATAGGCATCCGAATCGGTTCCTCCCTATGAACTTCTCGATATTCATTTTGTGCAATGCCATCTTACCTGATTATCATGACTGAACCTGATGCTCTGATATAAGATTGTTATGAATCGTGGAAGTGGAACATGCACAAACCATAAATAATACGAGCACGAAGACACATAGGTTTACAAGGTTCTCCCTTAACTGGGTTACATCCTTAGGCGTCAATAATCGGTTTTCACTATGTAGAGAAAGAAGAATACAATGGATACAGAGCCCCATCCCTAGGAGATTTTATATACTATTTCATTACAAACGAATCCTTGATACAAATGGATCCATATACCCAAATAAAAATAGAGATGTTAATAAACAATTCACCAAGGGTGCTTTTCCCACACCCCCAAAGGGAGAGTACCTCCTCTCACCTAAAATTACCCCTCCCCCCACAATCTCACTGACTGGGAAGCAGGATCCCCTTTTTGTGTGAGGTATGGTTCTACATGAGGGTATGCATATGCTGATTCTTAAAGCTGGGTCAAACGGTTGGGGTATGAGTCATATCAAGAGCTTCTACCGGAAAATTATGTTAAAAGATATTTACTAGATTGAGAAAAGGGAAGCTGTTTTGAGTAACAGCCAACATGGCTGTTACACAAGGCAGTTTCCCCCATTTTTTTCATTTTTTTTTCAAAAATTTTTTCATGTATATTCATCTATATATCCCTCCTACATGTCATTCAAATTTCGTGAGAAACAAAGACTCCTAAGCCCTCCATCTAGACCGGGTAATTTTCAACGGTTTGAAATTTGTTGCAATCTACCCCTTCTAGATGAAGGGCTTAGGAGTCTTTGTTTCTCACGAAATTTGAATGACATGTACGAGGGATATATAGATGAATATACATGAAAAAAATTTTGAAAAAAAAATAAAAAAGGAGGGGAAACTGCCTTGTGTAACAGCCATATTGGTTGTTACTCAAAACAGCCTCCCCGGCCTCTTACTAGATTATAGAATTTAGTAACTTAGTTGTTCCACTTTTTCACCTATAACTCAAAAGGTAAAGTGTTGTCGGAAACAACTGCATTCATGTGGTTGATGATGGAATTTTATACTTCAGCCATCTTCCAACCGTAACATTTCTATGCATGCTTAACACATCTGTTGTATTTAAAAGGATGATTTGAGAGATGAAAGTGACTAATTTATATAAAAATGCATTTTAGCAAGTTGCTGACACGATAATAACTATTTTTTGCCAGAAGAAACAATGTGAATATACCATAATAAAGATAAATCATCTCATAGGTACCTCATTTGAAAACTTCTCTCTCCAAAGCTTAGTCTAAATAAAAGATAAATTTTCAAATCACGCTACTATCAGGGGGATGATAAAGCATAAGTATATTCCCCTTGTATGAAAGCAGCCTAGGAAGAATGAAAGTGGGAACAAGCATAAGAACCAAAATTTGGACCCATTCTAGCATTTTGGCACCATTTTGTCAAACTATTAGACCATAACTCAACACATATGTCAAGTACACGATTCCTTTCCCACACCAAGTTGGCAATCTTTTGGACGTCTGTTGGTATCATTTGAGGGGAGGGCCTTCAGAGAGGGAGACAGTAAAGTAGGGTTCGTCAAAGAGATCACAATTACATAGTGAAATGATGCGGTTTCCAAATGCGAGAGGATGGGAGGTCAAGTGGCGGAGGCTTTTATTTTGGTCTTAAACCGCTAGCTCAATGCATATATAGCATTAGTTTGTATAAAATAACGCTCAATCATTGATAATAAAATACTATATAGTTATATTGATATTTAGTTTTAAAATAAAAGAATAAAGGAAATAAAAGAAAAAGAAATGAATTGTCAAATATTTTGAATAACCCTATACCTCGAGACATAGTCATCATGATGATTTGGTCGACAAGGAATAAAGTAGGCGGAGATAAGGTAGAGAATCTGTACATAATGCACTAAAAATCCTAAATCTATTTACCAAAAAATAGGCTTTTAAGACCTATTTTATTTTCTCATTTTTTACCTCAAATAATAAAACTCTCAACATGAAAGTTGTAAACAAAAATACAAAGAAAAATACAAAATTTATTTCTCACAAATACATGTTGCACTCGGGTAACATAGAACAAAAAGTCATAAATAAATATTCCTAGACCTGTATCTCCTCCATACAAACTCAAAATTGACAAAACTCGCATTTATTATTCACAAAATTAAATTATCTATTTAGTGAAGGTGATTTCATTCAAAATAGAGTTAAGATGCAAAATATATCTTTTGGGTTCCTATTATATTGTATACATGTATATAATATCTATTATATTTATTCTTTAAATTTTTAACTTCCTTATATTTTTAAATAATTATAAATATTATTCAAAATAAATTTCAATAATAAACATAGAATAAAACCATGAAAAATATATTAAAATAAGTACAATAATAAAATATATAGGTAAACTATACCTATATAATATATACACATATTATTTAAGTAAATAAATAAAATCAGAAAAATAAAATAAAAATATGTAAATATATAAACAAAATAAATATTTACTCTGAATGATCTCAAAGCTTGGTCAAAACTCACCAAGCTTACATTAACTATATTTAAAATTAATTTATCTATAAAATGAAAGAAATTTCATTAAAATTAGATAGGATGTGGATTCAACTTCTAGGGGTACTATGATATATCTGCCAATGTATATTTTCTATTTTTATAATTTTATTCATCTTTTTATTTCATTTTTATATTATTTTATTTTGTACATAATATAAAATAATTATATAAAAACAAATAAGAATTACAAAAATTAGAAATAACAAAAATTAAATCTACTTACTATATAGGGGAATCATACTTATATTATAAATATCTCTATTTATTTAGCCTTGTAAATATATTTATTAAATATAAAGAAACTATGTTATAAAACCTTTAAATATGAATTAAATTATCAAAATATAAAGTAAATAATTATTTATAAAAATAAATAATTAAAATCCGTTATTTTAGTGTGTGTGTGTATATGTAATTTATACTTATAAAATATGGTATTTGAATTATTAAAATATTTATCTGAAATTATTTAATTCATTAAAATTTATAAATATATTGTTTTTTAAATTATTTAAAATTATTATTTATATTATATATTTATTTAATGTTATTTGCTATTTAATATCTAATTTATAAGTTACTAATCCATTTGTATACATTATGTTTGTCTTGTAGTTGGGGAACACCACGTGGCTTCTCTCCGTTGGATTTTTTAGTGGCTAACCCCATTCAACCTCGGAAACTTATCGTCTGTTATAAATGGCATTTACATCAGGGTTAAAATGCACGAGGAACATCGGATGAGGATCCAACGATCCTCCTAAGGGGCTAGCTACATCTCAAGAAGGGGGACGTGATCCACATTCAATAGTGGCTAACCCTATTCAACGTCGGAGGGGTTGTAATGCAATAGTGGGCTTGCATCTCAAGGTGGGGGAGGTGATCAAACTATTGTAGCTTCTACAGCAGAGTTTGCTGCGAGACTTTTTTTAAATAAACACTAACTTAATCTTAATTAAATAGATGGGTATGGAAATAAAAAAATTAAAAATTTAGTCACCAATTGGCACTTGAGGTGTCGATTTAGGGAGAATGCCCAAAACGGCACCTCAAGTGCCGATTTGGGTGGGGCTTTTTGCACTCTTCTCCCACCATTTTGCATCCATGCCTTATCCCAAAAATTATCGATACAAATAACCCTCCCATTTATACTAATAAAAATAACTATATTTAAAGGCACTCTATCACTTTATGCATTCATCTTTATAATCCTAATAAAAGTTTGTTAGTTCTTAATTTTATAATTACGGTAATGGAAATTAACTTTTTGAATCTACATTTATACATGTAGATACATTTAGATTTATACATGTAGATATTTGGGTATGGATAAATATTTTGTGCAAGTTTATTTATGCTTGTAATCTTCTATCAAAACAATAAGATCGAATATTTTTTACACACACTATCATATACAATTTTAGATGGATATTAATATGTATTTTTATAGGAATATTTAATTTTCAAACGAATATGGATATATAAAATAGAAGAAGTTTAAATTATTTTTACATATATTGAAACAAATACAGATATCACTTTTATTTTTGTAAGAAAGAGATCATATAAATTGTGTCCGTCTGATACAATTTCATATTACAGAATTCAATACAAATCCAGATATCATTTTTCCTTTTTCTGATATAGACACGGAAATAAGTATTAGTTATATATATATAGAAAAATATTAATATCATTTTTATTTTTATCACATTTTTTGATATAGAAAATACATAACTCATGAAAATATTCAAGTATGTGTCTCAAAGATATCCATAACTATATCCAAAAAAGTTATATAATTGTGTATATATCCATATAAAAAATGAAAACTATCATATTCATGTCTACAATCGCAAAAAATGAACCTTATTTTCTTACCATAATCCATATACGTCAAAATAAATAAATATATCCATATAACAATAAATCTAAAGTAGGTATGTTATCTTTTGTCAAAAAGTTAATTATAAAATTAAGAACTAACTAACTTTTATTAGGATTATAAAACTGAATGCATGAAGTGAAAGAGTCCCTTTAAATATAGTTATTTTTAGTAGTATAAATGGGAGGGTTATTTGTACCAATAAATTTTAGGATAGGGCATGGATGCAAAGTGGTGGGAGAAGAGGGGGCATTCTCCCCCAAATCGGTACCTCAAGTACCGATTGGTGCCTAAATTTTTTATTTTTTTATTTCCATACCCATCTACTTAATTAAGATTAAGTTAGTATTTATTTTTTAAAAAAAGTCCCGTTTGCTGCAGCAGGGGCTACAACAAACATCAATTTCAAAACTATTGCCGATCATCTTCATCATTCGAAATCCCCTTCGATTCTGTTCTATCCTCCACATCAGAACCTCCTCCCATCACGCACGGTAATCGGAGATTGAAGGCCGATCATCGCTTTTAAGTAGTTTGCTGTGAGTCCGAAGCTTCGTCTTCGAGCCGTTTTTCCTCCGCAGATTATCGAAGCCTGAACGTTGATCAGACCACGGAATATCGTCTAACTGCTCGGTCCGATTGTGATCCGTACACCTCCAAACCAAGTCGATCGGCTGGACTTGTAACACCGCGTCGAGCTTTCATCGCCGATCAACATCAAGGAGCACTAGAGTCAAAACAGCGTCGACGAGCCTTCGATCCAAACACGAAAACCGCCATCGCGTTGGTCAGAGCACGAGCAGCTGAGATCGAGCTGCGCATCTTCTTCATAGATCAATCCGAGCCTTCATCAAGGAGAGTCATCACCTAGAACATAGCGTCACGATCATCACCGACAAGAAGATCCACAAAGAACTGGGAATCGAGACCAATGGCTTGAAGCTTGAATAACGCCACTGATTGGCGTTTCGATCTGGAGTGTCTGCCGCATGTATAGCTGAGAATTGGGGGAAGAAAGCATCCCGTTCAAGATACATTTTGAGCCGTCCGATTGTTGCATGTCCAGCGATTACAAACCGTTCGATCGAGCCCATCGCTCAATTCAGATCTCTGCCGCTTACGGCACCACGTCACGTGCTGCTCATATGGAGGAGATATATTTTGGGTAAACAGTAGACCAGACCCTGGAACTCCTTGAAACCTCGAACAAGTCCATTGCCATTTGCTACAGGTTTAATACGTGACATACACATGTATCTTTAGGTGCTTTTACAGGCTACGCCTTCGAGATTTCTGGTATTCTTCGCATCAGGAGGCCTCCGGATTTTCCGGTCACGAAGAGGCCTCTGAATCGTAGGAGTTGACCTTTTTGGGTTTTGATCTCTGTGGAATCTCTGGAACAACAATCAATCCGCAATTGGATCCGAAGGAGCAGAGTTGGATTCTCAGTCTTTTAAGTTCAACCTTGTTATGTTGATTTCATAATAATATTCTATTAAGGGAGAAGATCTAGTCTGCTGGCTTAGACGAGAACAATAAGGAGGAGGGGCTTGGATGGAGTGGAGCAACAAAAGAGGACCGACAGTGGAGGAGGATCTCGAGGGGAAGATGTAGCGACGGTGGAGGAGGGTCTCAAGGGGAGGGGTGGCAGGGATTCAGGGAAGGAAGGCCTGGAGGGGGAGGATCAATGAAGGAGGCGGGCCTGGAGGGGGAGGGGCAATGACAACGGAGGCCTGGAGGGAGAGGAGAGGCGACGGAGGAGGGCCTGGGGGTGGGGGAGGGGTGAGACGGCGGTGACGAAGGCAAGCCTGGAGGGGGTGGGAGGAAGAAAAAGAAATGAAAAAGAAAAAGATATTTTTACCCTTTTTTTTTTGGTGAGGTGGGATTTGCACCGCTAGTTTGATCCAGGATAGAAACAGGAGAGAGAAGTTAGAAACTAGTGGTTCAAAATCTCCCATCTCACCAAAATCCCATCTTATAGGACCTACGATCACATACACACACACACACACACACATATAAGGGTCATATGTGGCTGCCCCCGCCTCATTTTGTCAATTTTTTTATTTTTTTTGAAAAATAACATCATGTATATTCATCCCTATATCCCTCATATATACCATTCGAATTTCGTTAGAAACAGAGACTCGTACGGCCTCCATCCAGACAGTCATTTTTTCACGGTAACAGAATTTTTTAAATCGACATCATCTCGATGGAGGCCGTAGGAGTCTCTGTTTCTGACGAAATTCGAATGGCAAGTAGGAGGGATATGAGGGTGAATATACATGGCTTTATTTTTCAAAAAAAATAAAAAAATGCCGAAAAATGGGACGGGGGCAGCCCCATTTTTTCCTATATATAAATATAAATATATATAGAGAGAGAGGAGGAGGAGGGGGAGGGGGCCGGGGAAGCCCCCCTTTTTAATTTTTTTCAAAAATTCCGCCATATATATTCATCTATATATATCCCTTCTACATGTCATTCAAATTTCGTGAGAAACGGATACTCCTATGCCCTCCATCTATAACAGATAGATTACAGCAAATTTCAGACCATTAAAAATTACCCGGTCTAGATGGAGGGCATAGGAGTCTCTGTTTCTCATGAAATTCGAATGACATGTAGGAGGGATGGGTGTGATCATTTTTTTGAATTGGATTAATTCGAACAAATGAGGAAATAAATGATGGTCGAGCTGGCTGATCAAATCGGATTCAATCAATTCATGTGTAGTGCATACATTAGAATATGATTGGAATAATTGACAGAATCATGAAAAATATTACAAATATACGTGTAATATGTGTGTGTGAATAAAAAGGTGTGTGTGGTGTGTGCACGCGCGCGCGTGCCTGCATGTGTGTGTGATTCACAGAGCAATTTCCCTCCCTTTTATATTTTTTTTTAAAAAATTCCATCATATATATTCACCTAGTTTCCGTGAGTACGGGCGCAGGAATATGTTAGGTGAAAAATCATGCAAATTACTTGTAGTCGTCGAATACGAGATGAATACACCCATGTACCGGTGTGCAGAAGGCGACGTAGAACGCTTGGCATGGCGGTCTTAGGCAGGACGGCGTCCCAGTACACTTCCTGAGGAACTGAAGAGGGAGACGTGGCTGCAACCTCCAGGAAAGCAACAAGCTACAAGATGTACAACATAATTGGAATTTTGATTATGCAGATGAAAGACAGCTTGAGACATATAAAACATCCATAAATCTTATAATAGCATGCGTACATTCGCTACCAGAAGTAATGACAGGATGGCAAAAGAGGCCATCTCTGATCTCTCAAAGGAAGGAAGGAGGAGTGTGCACTGTGAAACGGGGAGCGCAGTGGGATTTATAGAAGAAAAGTGTGAACACAAGGATGGAGATACGTCTAGCTGGTCAGACCCGCGCATTTGGCAACTTGGACATCGAATGGTCTGCACAGCGCTATCTCTATTTGATCCCATAAATATCCTGAAAGAAATAATTCAATAAATATCTGCATTTATCAGCATTACGTTTATCAGTGGAGACGAGGGAAAGAGCGTTCAGACGGATCAATCTGGTCAAGCAAAGCAGCCCTTCTGTCCCTTTATGTCCAATTTAAATAAGATTAGACGGATAACCTACAGCAACATACTCTGAATTCGTTTTAAGCAGATTACCAGATTATTAAAAGACTGTATTTTTAATAAGCAATATAATAATAGGTAAAATCCGGGCCGAGCATCATTGTAAATCACCCCCAAGCACTAAAAAATTTTTGAGCTATAGTGACGGTTTAAAAAAATCCGTCACTAAATTAGCTGTTGTTAAATATATAATGACGATATTATTCATTGCGAAATGAGTTTTCGTACTCAAAATTAGCAACATATATCATATCTGTCGTTATATCATTAGCAACGGTCCACATAGCGACGCTTATTCATTGCTATTTTTCAAATTTTTAATTAATCGTCGTTAAATTTTGAACTAAAAAAATAGCAACGATTAGTTGATATTTTGAAAAACAGCAATGGATAAGCATCACTATGTGAACCGTTGCTATAATGATATAACGACCGATATGATATTCGTTGCTAATTTTGAGTACGAAAACTCATTTCGCAATGAATAATATCGTCATTATATATTTAACAACGGCTAATTTAGTGACGGATTTTTTCAAAATCGTCATTATAGCTCAATTTTGTTGTAGTGAAGAATAACCAACCAATGGAAATAGAGGTGAGATTAAAAATCATTGAAGCGTTAGAGAAAATTTCGCCTCACTTTACCGGGGTGTTGATTCTGGACATTTGCTCACATGATACGGCAGCAATGATCCTCGTCACTCATGCTACCATGATGATCATTCACGAAAGCATCTCAGAAAAGTTTATGTAGAGTAGAGATGAAAATGGATATTGGTATATTCGAATACGTGATCATTCACGAAAGCATCTCAGAAAAGTCTACGTAGAGTAGAGATGAAAATGGATATGGGTATATTCGAATACATGCTTAATTATCATTTTTAAATAAGCGAATACGAATATGGAGTTCAAATATTAATAGAATATGAATATCTATTATAAATGTATATCAGAATTAAATGTTCAAAATAAATTGGTGTTCGTGTTGTTGTACTTGTTGTTATATATCTATTTATATTTATCAAGTAAAATGGGGATACATAACACATGAGATCCTTTTAAATTGGATAAATGGGGCAGGTTGTAGCCCTTGACTATCTTTGCAGAGTAACCGCTTTGTGATTATAATTTTAATTGGATAATTTTTTTACATAAAAAATCAATCCAAAATCAAAATTTTATGTATATTAGATCATCTTCTTATCTAATTTTGACCCAATCCATATTCATTTTATCTCTTTATTCGATCAAAATTCTTATTCAATATTCAATGATTAATATTCGACATGAGTTCATATATGATTATATTGACATGGTTTCCTATATATGATTCATATCCCTGTTCATATTTCATATAGATGAAGTAAAGATGGATATAGAAATAGCCTTATTCAATTTGTATCCGATCTGTTTTCATCCCTACATTGAGAGAATGGGAAAAAAATCAATGACTCATCTACTTTGCACTTGACTTTGACCCAAATGGCTTGATAAATAAACCACAAAACTGCTTTCTTGTACAAATCACTCAGTCAATAAGAACCTAACAATAAAATTAAAGTAACAAAAAAGGAAAAAATCATAAAAGCAAAAAAGAGAAGAATAACAAAATTACACTATGTAGGTCTGTGTACATATTGATCAATAAAAATAAGACCAAATAAGATTGTAAATCATATTAATAGTTCTAACCTAGAGACCTGGTAAAACTGACATGATCAATAAATAAATAAATAAAGATGAAAAATCATAAAAATAAAAAATAAACTCAAAGCAAATGGACATAGCTAATGAATCCATGATTCATCTTCTTTATTCTTTCATTATCTAAAATCCTTGGTAAAATACATGTAAATATCAACTACTTCTCATTAATTAATATACTGACTCTAATTGTTAATATTACATATTTAACACTTATTTAATACAAAATAAAACAATAAAGATAAAAAGAAAAATAAAGAAAGAAGGATGTAAACATATAAATATGTATATATTTATCACAACTCCAAGGTCAATATTGACGTGGTCAATAAGATAAGAGGAGGAGATAAAGGTCTTAACTTATAAAATTATCAGAAAATAAATATCACAAATGTACATTTACACAATATTCTCCTTGTACATATATTCATATATTTATTTATCATTCAAATAATATCAATGAAATTATTTTATTCTTGAAACTTGTTTATAATAATGTGTAATAATTTATAAAACCATATCCAAAATTATCTAATGTATAGATATTATGGTACACTCAGAACAAGTGGCCGTAAAACATGACTTTGAAGCTAAATATCCACTCCATATGAACTCAAAATTTATCAAACTCACTTTCATTATGAAAGAGTTGAATTACTTTATCACGAAATTAGTCTCAATAAAATCATAATTAATATGCAAAAGTCAGCTTTTTGGGGGTGCCAAGATATATGCACAAATGTTTATTCTTTTCTTATTATTTTATTCTTCTTATTTTATTATTATTTATATTTTAATACGTTTCTTACATTTATGATAATTATATAAAATAAAAATAAAAAGTAATATACTTTATAATATCCAAAAATAAATATATATACTTATTACATGGGGAGAATGTATATGTATTTTATACAATACAATTTATTTAAGTAACTAAATAATATTAAAATAAAATAAAAATAAATTTAGAATCCTCATAAAATATGTTAGTATAGTAAAATATATAATAAATAACGTACAGGTAAAATGAATTAATAAAAAAATCAATAATGTATATAGGTTATTTATATGAGTTCAATGGGGTTGCCTCCGCCCTTATTTCGGCATTTTTTTATTTTTTTTCGAAAAATGTCACATGTATATTCATCCCTATATCCCTCTTATATGCCATTCAAATTTCGTCAGAAACAGAGACCCATATGGCCTCCATCCAGACAATCATTTTTCAACAGTAATAGGATTTTTTAAATCGACACCATCTCGATGGAGGTCGTAGGAGTTTCTGTTTCTTACGAAATTCGAATATTGTAGGAGGGATATATGGATGAATATACATGGTGATATTTTTCAAAAAAAATAAAAAAATTGACGAAAAATGGAGCGGGGGCAGCCCCATTTTTTCCTATTTATATCTATAAAATATCATATTTATTTTAAATATCTAATTAAACTAAAATATTTATTTATTAAAATTCATATTTAAAATATTTATTAAATTATTACCATTGTTATGTTATTTATTTGAATTAATTCACTACTTAATACCTAATTTATAACATATTTTAAATTTGTATATAGGTATTTTGACTTTTCCCTATTTTGTCTTCTTCTTTTCTTCTCTCTCTACCATGTGGCAGAGCTTGATTGGGCATGGGAAAGGAGGGTTGAATTGTCAACCATCTTCTTCTTCCTCTTCTCCTCCTTCTTCTCCTCCTTCTTCCTTTCTTGTTCTTCTTCTTCTTCTATTCCTCCCCTCTTCTTCCCTTTTCCCCCTTCTCCTTCCTTCATCACCCAATTCCCTAACAACTTTGGCTATTAGGTTGTTAATCCCCCCGTCCTCACCGATCTCCTCCTTGTCAAGAACTTGTCTCGTTTCACTGAATTTGAACCCATCTCCTCTTATATAGAACCATACCCACCTCCTTTAAGCTCTGTTATTTGCCATTTCCACCTTTATGGCTAGTAAACTCCAGAGACAAAAGCAAGAGTGATAGCAACTCTTCTGTCTGTCATAGCAACACGATCTACGATAAGGAGGATAGAGATCGAACGTTGGAGCGCAATGCTACCATGCACCTCCATGCTCAGCCTTCAACCAGTCGTTTGTAGAGGCAAGGACATCAGAGTTCCACCGAACTCCAAGCCTAGGTGACCATCCATCAATCTAGGTCAAAAACTTCCGATCTACTCCTCCTTTTCTCCTTCTTCTGATCTATTCCTCGAAACTTCTCCTTTCATTTCCTCTTCTCAATCACTATATTCTTTTTGTTTAAATCTCTGATTAGATACTTCTCTCACCCAAACCCCACTTTGTTTCAACACACATTCAATCCGAATCAGATCCATTTCTCCATTCGTCCTTCATACATGAACACCTCATATCCCTAGGATCTGAGTCATGACCCTCATCCTCCACCACCATCTGAGGATCAATTATCATCCATATTCCATTTTACATTTTACATCCGATCGAGGAACAAAATCCTCGAGTCTATGTTCATAACTTGCAGTTCTACATGAATAGGGTAACGATTTGCGTCGGGATCAGAATCACCACATGGAGGTTGGAGATCATCAAATCGCATCATCTATAGGTGACACAGTAGACTGATCACCATAGATCATCACATGTACACCTTAGAAACCACTCGAAGAGAATTGAGTTGATTGATACACATCATCTGATATTTAATCCACGGAGAATCGAACATAATCTCCTGAATATTCGATCGCAACATCACCGGGCTTTCATCAATATATCATATGAAGCAACAACTCTATCACCTGAGATCCACCGCCTGAAGCTTCTGATCTAATCGCCACTCGCGCTTGGAGCTCCATTGTCTAAATTGAATTGGGAAAGAATAAGGGGGCGACCTGATGACACACCTGACGACTCAGGTTAAGTATGTAAATAAACAAAGGTCATTGTGACCCAAATCACCAAGAGCAGTCAATCGAGAGAAATTTTGTTTTAACCACTTAAAAGATGATCGATCAATCAAAGTAAATATAAGCAGTTTTCACTATTCTTTTTACTTGGTATAGGGACCAGGGTCGAGTACACGGAGCACCATTTAAAAACTCAGTAGTCAAGTTTCGGAATTAATTTTTTAGTATTTTTTAAATTTTTATTTTTTTTATTTTTTTAATATTTAAAACAAGCACAAATGATAAAATACTTTTTGTATTTTTCAAAATAGTAAAAAATGCTTAGAAAATTACAGAGAAAATAATTTTTATTTTATATGTTTTAAAATGTTTTTAGTAATTTTTTCAAATTTTCTAATGGTTTTTGTAATTTTATAAAAATCAAACAGTGGAAAATAAGGAAAAACAATACACAACCAAGAGTATTTTGTAACTTAAAAATAATTTAGGCCAAATACTCCTGGAAATTATTTTTAATATAAACTACATATATATATCTACAAATAGAGACCAAGATCAATTTTTTGGATTTTTCTGTAAGTTTCTACAAATGTTTTTAACATTTTTCATTTTTCGCATTTTTTTATTTTTAAAAAGAGTTAATGCACATACATTGGAAAGAAATTAAAATTCAACAAAAACACACCTACAGTAACTGCTTCATAATTTTTAGGCTAATTTCCGAATTTTTATGAATTTTCTTAGTTCGGACAAGCAAAAAGACATTGTTTTTATTTTTTAAATCTATCAAAAATCAACAAAATGCTACGCAAATTTTATAACATGTTCATACGTATTCCTTGTACTTGTATGTGTTGTTGATGAAATGATTTGAGAATGTTCTTGAATTATGTGGTTTCATTGTTTAAAATTTTTTATATTATGTTGCTCCATGCAACTAGTAAGACTAACTGCCTAGGTTGTATGCAATACGACCTACACACTTTCGTGATGCGCTAAGGCATGAACCCTATCCTTCATATTACACTTTAGCACTCCCACATTTTGTAAATATTTAGTTTTGTAAATATAATATCTTGTAGAAACTTTTAGGTTATTTTGTAAGTAGAACCTAGGACTTATCTGATAATACAAATTGGGCCTTCTGCCTCATTATAGCAACACGTGAGGCATTGTAAAAATTGCTAGTGTACCCTATGTTTACTAGACATGTTATTAAATGAAGTTTATGTTTATTAAAATTGTATTTTGGTCTCTGTAACTGTGGCATTTTTATTTCTTGTATATTTATCATATCACATATTTTTATTACTCAGAAAATCATAGGAAAATTTAAATAAGTGTTTGATATCATGCTTCATCTCGTATAACTTTTATTTGGCATTTTAACTCATTTTCCTATATATTAAAACTTCAAAAAGATGCATTTTCTTCCTGTATAAAAATTGAAACCCATAAAAATGTAAAATCATTTCTAAAAATTCCAAAAAGTATATTACATGTATTTTAGTATTATTTATCATATATCCAAAAAAATCTATAAAAATACAAAATACAAAACCTAAAGATCATAAAACCATAAAACCTTAAAAATTAGAGAAAATTAAAGAAATATCCAAAAATATATCTCCTTATTTCAGATTTTTCCTTTCTATATATAGTATATGTAAAAAATTAAGTAAATTTTAGACATATTTATATTCATTAAACTCAAAACAAGCTCAGATATTTAATATGTGTACTTTTCTTGTGTATTTCGCCACTCTAAAAACACAAAAAATAAAAAAACTATACAATCACTAGAAATAGAGAAGATATAAAAATACAAAAATAATTTAGTTCATGTATTTTGAGTATATTTAATATATTAAAAAATATTACAACCTATATTTACTATATATACTATATATTAATTATATAACATATAATATCATATAATTATATGTCTTATTTTAAAAATAAAAAAATAACAAATTGCAAAATTAAAAATAAAAATGAAAAAAATGTAAAAATATAAAACAATTAAAATCCATAAAAAATAAATATAATTAAAATAAGAAAAATAAAATTACATAAAAATATATGTACATTATTATTAATTAGCAATAATTAACCTACCTCTGTTTTCTCCTTGTGCTCGACCTCTACACTACTTACACCAATATATCTATTGTAGAGTTATCATAAATTTTGGCTTGCATTGCATTAATTGATTTATCTATCACTATCCGTGGGTTAATTGTTGTATGAATCGGAGATTGGTCAACATTACGATTATCGTTCTAGCTTGTTAGGTCGGTAGACCACTCCTCTGTTCAAGTCGTACTTACAACCATGCATGTCAACTTACAAATTAGACTACATCAAAATTATAGTGTGAATCTACAATAATATCCATGCCAAATCTTGGGATAATTGACCAAGTATGGATTTGGATATGTACTCTTATTCTACTGCTTAGTTTCATGTTGAGTTTTTGTTACTGCTTATTCATCTTGTTATATTTGCATATTTGACTTGTCTAGGTTAGTTACTTCATCTCTATTTTGTGACCTACCTTAGAGAAATTGGTGAAAGGCCATCCCTTATATCATCCTTTACATGCCGAGGAAATATCATTGCAGATGTAGGTGCAAGGATATTTAAGAAGGTTGGATCTTCCATACTTTTGTAATACTTTACACCTTTATGTACATTCTTTTGTATAGAAACGTAATATACTAATATACTGCAATACATACTTTAGGAACTATTGAACATGTAGCAAACTTATAAAATCTTTCTCATGCTTACATTTCATTCCGTACTATGCTATGTGAAATATGTGTTTGGATTATTGCATATGTGGTCGTGTCAGGTGGAACCAGAAATCAGAATGAGGAGGGGCCGATGGGTAACTTGCTTATGCATGAGTGAAACAATTATAACTTTTGCCCTCAAAAATCTTTGGTCTAGATGAAATATTTTACATATATTCATTTAGTTTTTAAGTTACATCTTAAAAACTGATCTTAAATTAAGTTCACGTGATTATTTATTTCCTTTTTACCATTTTGTTATTTCGTAATAAATATACCACATTACTTTTATTCTCCTTAGTGACTATGACTTTTTGAAATTTCTTTTGTATCTAGTTACTTTAACTTTTTGAAATTTATTTTGTTCTTTATAATGAAAGATGCACACTTCCCAAATTTTCTAATCATATCGGGTAAAGTTCCACGTGATCCAAGTTTCTTAGAATCGTTGGTCAAACAATGTGTTGACTATATATTCTAATAAAATAAATTTATTCTTGGCATGTAAACAAAATTGTGAAAATATAATAAATCAATTACAAAACAATATACTTGGGAAATTTGAATCCTAAACCCACTATACACAATAAAAAATGTTTATGTAATGACACATATTTTAGAATGTGTCAATTCATCATCCGTCCTTAAATATATAACAATTATTATTATTTATTGTAAAATTATTTTTTATACTTAAATTTTCAATAAGTGGTACATTTATTGATATACTCCTACCGGTCACTCATATAGCAACACCTATCTGTTTCTTTTTTAATCAAAATTTTGTACCTTGTTACTACTTTAAGCAATGATTTGTAGCATTTACAATGAGGAGTATTGCACGAATACATAACTTATCACGAATTTCAAGTATAAACAAACATTTTGCAATGGATAATACAAGTATAATATATTTAACAATGGACGATACAATAGTGTATTTAAAAGTATATGTCATTGTAGATTCATGTCATAGTGATAAATAGCACATGATAAGATGTAATGAATTTGAGATTTTCTTTTTATTGTGTTTCTTTAGATGATCCAATGTCACCAATCAACTCAAGGGGTACCCAACACAAGAGAGCAATCAAATTTGCAACATAATATTTATAAGTAGTTCTAAAAGCAAGGGGGTCATGTCCCCTCTACCATATAGCCTAGCTTCATCCCTAAGTTTTGCGCTTGTGTCAAAAACATGCATGCATCTTCATACCTCCTTTGGACGATACAGATCTCAATAGAGTAACATATCATTGTCTTGAGCCAAATCACCTGATTTAGTGTTTAAACATGTTGCACAGAGGAGGTGTGGCAATCTAGGTAACCAAAGACTAAGGTGGTCTCTGCAATCTCAAGTGCCTCCTTGATTTACTAAAGGAGGCAAATTCACTAGGTGGTTAATTGTTGTTTATTCATGTAAAGACTTCGAGCGACACTAGATTCGATGATGATATTTTTGAGGATGTGAGAAGCTATAGGAGTTTACCAGGTAAACTCTTCTACCTCACAGTCTCTCAACCTGATATGTCATATGGTGTTAACAGGGGGTGTGCTAGTACATGGAGAATCATGTTTCTAATAACTGCAAGATCAAATGATTATCCTTTGATGCTTGAAGAGCTCCATCGATAAAGACCTCTTCGGCTCTTGTCATATACAAATATATATATATATATATGTATATGCTTATACTGATGCTAATTATGTTATCTCTTCTAGTGATAGAAGGTCCCCCATGGACATGCTACTTTGGCTAGATGCAATCTTACTACATAACGAAACAAGAAGTAGAATGTTGTTGCTAGATCTATTATTGATCGGAATACATGGATATGTCCTATGGGACATGTAAGCTTAGTTGTGTTCTGTCCTTGTAAGAATCTGGCTTTTTTTTCAAGTCATGTGTCTCTCTCTATTGTGCCAACAAGTATGTTACGTATATTGCCTCCAACCATGTCTTCTATAAACAAACCAAGCATATTGAGGTAGATTGTCATGTCATCTACAAATCCGTGTATCTCCACAGATGTCCAAATTGTGGATATCATAAAAGGAACTTCCTCAAAAATAGCATTAGTACCTTACTTTTAAGTTGGAGATTTTGTTATATAGGATTTTTACCCAGTAGACCCTATTGTCAATTACCTCCATGATCTTTGAAACAACCTAACTCCCCCCTCGACCTCGTAAACTTGCTTCATCTTACCCTGCAGACCCTGCTGTCATCTTTAACTTTATTAGAATCAAAAACTTGAGTTAAACTTGGGTTAATCAAACCAAAGAAAATGAACGTTAAATCTTCAATCTCCCTCTCTCCTTCCTTATCCTTCTCCTTCATCCTCTTCTTCAATGCCTGGGATTGGGAACTTCTTGATATAACTAAATAATATCATCACCTTCTTTTTGGCCTTCACCGAGCAACTCTTCAAGTATAGAGACCAACCTGCTTACGGGAATCGGTGGGGTGTTGCCCAAGTTGTAGACTTTGAGCTGCACGGGACCCATCTTCTTCCCACCACCGGGCGTCTCCGTGCTCTTCTGGGCAGTGTCGAGGGCTCCCAGGCATCCTTTCACCACGTCGTCGATGTACGTGAAGTCTCTGGTGATCTTCTTCTCCCCTTCCGCGGATTGGAACACCGTTATGGGCTTGTTGTTGAGGATTTCCTTCGTGAATGAGAAGTAGGCCATGTCGGGGGACCCGAAGGGCACGTACACCGTGAAGAAGCGAGGGTCGTGAGGAAGAGCCCGTAGATGTGGTTGTATGTGTGAGCAATCTCCTCCCCAACCTTCTTGGTGGCAGCGTAGAGGCTCGTAGGGCGGTTGGTGCGGTGGTTCTCCGAGAAGGGATTGGCGGTGTTGAGGCCGTATACCGAGGTGGAGGAAGCCTAGACGATCGTTGGCTGCGGGTCGGCCTTCTTGGCGGAAATCTCAAGGAGATTGACGAAGCTGACAATGTTGGAGTGGATGTACGATTGTGGGTTCTTCATGGCATAGTGGATGCCAGATTGAGCCACAAGGTGGAGGACATGCGTGAAGGGAACAACATCGAAGAGCTTGGCGAGGATCTGCGTGTCGTTGATGACACCCTCCACGATGAAGATGGAGTGCTTGAGGAGGAGATCCTGACGTGATCGTTTAAGGGAGGGGCCGTAGTAGGAGTTGAAGTTTTCGAATTCGAGGACACTGTCGCCACACTTCTTGAGGACAAGCAAGCAATGGGAACCTACAAAGCCTATTGCGTTGGTGACGAGGACGGAGATACCACCGATACGGTGTGGGGTGGAGTGTCACACCTGCCTCTCCCACTCGGCACCGAAGGAAGAGGACGAGTGGTGGTGGTGGTGGAGATGAGGATGCGGAGTGCGCATGCGAGGAATCAGTGGAGGACATGGGAGGGTAGTTGAGCGTGAAGAAGAGGATGAGGACCATGGTTGTGAGGATGGTTGCTCGGAAGAGGAGCTTCGATGATACGGCCATGAGCTTGGTGATGTTGACGCACCGGAGGTAGCTGTTGTACGTCTCCATCTTGGTGGTCTTGCTCGTATCACCCATTGATAGATAGATAGATAGATGGAGGGATGGAGGGATTTTTTTAAATAATTATTAAAAAAATAAAAATTAATTAAATAGGCACTGATAAAAAAAATTAAAAATACAGGCATCGATCGGCACCTCAGGTGCCGATTTGGAGATTGGCATTTTTCACATTCACCCCATTTAACATTCTAATTCTTATTCAATACTATATGATACTATAAATTTTTATTAAATTTCTTAGATATGAATGAGTACATTTGAGGAAGTTTGTAAATAATTTTAAAAAAATAAAATAAATTTAATAGGTTTTCAATATTTTCCTACATTGCAATTTTTTCGATCCATCGCTCGGAGCTTCGTGCTCTCATCTTTGGAGTTGGAAAGATGGTATATTGTTTCTTCTGGACCTCATCTTGCTTCTCTCCGCTAACGTTATTGTAAAATGTGATGTATATCTCTATTTTTAATTATATTCTTCAGTGAGATATACTTAATATATTTATAATTGATCTATCAAGAATATTATAGTAAATTTAAAGAAATAGAGAATGTGCTCAACATTATTTGCCATTGACATATGTCAACTCAACAACGTACAACTTGACATCACTTAACTTAAAAAATTGCAAGTATTTTATTAAAATCATAGAAGAACAAACATGTGTTTACAAATAATAAGAAAAAATTTACAATAATTTAAAGTTTACATATCTTTAGAAATCCCTTCAGTTCTCCTCCTCCACCTCCTGCACCTTCTCCTTTGTCGTTTCCTTTCCCTCCATCTCCCATTTTTTGTGACTCTCCTCATGTGTTGTCTTCTTCTTATGCTTGGCCATTTGTTCCGAATGTGTGTGAATGTGCCCTGGAGGATGCGGTCTAGCTGATGACTTCTGTGGAGGTTCGATTGTTTGGGATTCCTGGTTTCTTGAAGTCCGTACACTAGTTGAATGGCGAGGGGGCTCTAATGGATGAGGCTCAGTGATTCTTACTCCGAGAGAAGGTCTTTGAGGCGGCTGCGGACGTTGTTGTGGCATTGTCGTGGATATACCAAACAACTGTCTATCGAAATCAGTTGCATCCATTTGCCGAACACTGTCAAATATTTGCGACTGCAAATCTCATGAACTATATTGAGTAGACGGTATGAGCTGAGAGGGTCCAGAGTCAAATTAACTCGAAGGTCCAACAAGCGATGGTCCTACAAGGTTGAGATATTTTTATTGTTGTAAGTGTCACAAATTTAAACATGACATATTGAAATGAGTTCTTCTATTTCATAAGATATTTATACATGAACCTCTAAATCCGGCTTCACCGATTTGAGATCCTGCAAAGCCATACTCGATATAGCTCATACCTGAAAGATGTTAATTACATTATATGTCACATATTGAACAATAAGTAAGAGAAGGATCAAATGTAATAAATTTATTATAATAACTTGTAGATACAAATCCTGGTTGAATTAGTGGAACTTCCTGCCCGCTGTATCACTGACTCGAAGGACCAGCAAATGATGATCCTACAAATTACAATTGACTGAAAGGTTCTCCATATCCTGCAATAGACAAGGATATTCATCTTTTAGGAAATGTTACATAAGATAAAAATTAGTTATTGCATTTAGTCATTTTATTACCTGAAGCTCCAAATCTGGTTTGGTCATATTGAGATGTGAATCCTTGATAACCTGATGGGTACCCTTGTCCGCCATATCCCGCAAACATCATTCCTGAGGAGGTTCCAAATATTGACTCCTCCATTGTCTAACCTTGCAAAAATGTTTTCTCACTGATGACCCACAAAACCAAGGCGACTCAGGTAAAAGTATCTAAGATGGTCGTTGCGACCCAAGTCACCAGATGCGGTCAATCCAGAAAAATAGACTACCAATATAAGATAAAATCAAGTCAAAATCAAGATAGCGGTCTTGCTATTTTATTAACCTGGTATAGCGACCAGGGTCGAACACAAGGAGCACGAAATGGCCTCGCGGCCTACGAAGAAGTCGAAAAGAATAAAAGAGAGGAAAAGAGAATTTTTGGTGGTTTTTAGGGTTTTGATATTTTTTTGGATTTTTAATTAATTAAGAAACTAAGGAAAACAAGAAAAGCAAGCAATTCAACTATTTATTTAATGTGTCAAAACTCAAGCAAAAATTCCAGAAAAAATATTTTTGTGTGTTTTTATAAATTTTACTGTTTTTAGTGAATTTTTGAGATTTTTCTGATGTTTATTTAATTTTCTAAAAATCAAACAGTGAATGAAAAAGAAGGTACTGTCCAGCCGAGCTTGAGGGACTTAGATAAAATATCTAAAATCCCCAATAAGCCTGGAGGTATTTTTCCTGTATAGAGAAGAAAACAAGGCAAAATTGGGCACCTAAATTATTATTTTTGGGTTTTTAATTTATTTACTAGAATTTTTATGAGTTTTTGAGTGTTTTTCAATTTTTATGAGTTTTATATGATGAAAAGTAGCCAAAATTGGCTAGAAAATCAAGCAAACCAAAACAAGCAGTAGCTAATTTTTTTGTAATTTTTAGATGAGTTTTATTATTTTTTTGTGATTTTCAAAATTAAACAGTAAAGAAAATACGTGTTTTTGAATTTTTAAAAATATCAAATCAACATAAAAATGTCTCCAAAAATCCCAGAAAAGTTTACACAATGGCAGGAGCCATGTATCCAATTTTCGTTGGATTTGGAGATGATTTGCTATTTTATTCAAAAATAAAGAGGAGGTACTATGCACAGGGACCAAAGTGCAAATACCAGGAGTTCTGGGGGGTCTGGTACAAAATACCCAGCTAAACATGCGCGTCGCGCGTGCCTGGGGCACTCAGGGACCCAAATGTAATAAAAACTAAGTCCGAGGACCTTTTGGTAACAGGTACCAAAAGTCTAGGGACTAGTCTGCAAATAACCCACGAATATACGCACATGCAATAATAAATCACGCACAGGGATATAAATGCAAATATCAAAAAGTTTTCATTCAATCCATAACATCCAGAACTACAGGGTATTAAATGCAAATACACCTAAGAAATCACATGTCGAAGCACATGCTACATCATACACAGGGGCATAAATGCGAAGAAAGTGAAGTGCAGGGTCCTCTATGCAATTTTACCAAAAACTAAACAACTCAACTAAATATTTACAAGGCTTAACACTAAATACGATAAAAAGGAGGACCTAAGGGTAAATTACCCTTTTATTAATAGAGACGGCTGGATGGGCGCCACGTGGGGAATCTGACGGTGAGGATCTGGTGGCGCCTGTGACCTTGAACTGTTTGGCCGGATCGAATGGGCACTGGCTCTCCACGTGGAAATCGGACGGTCCTCGTGCGTAGTGGACGAAGCCTCGCTGGATCGACGGTTGGGATCAGTCCTCCGCTGATCGGACGCTAGCTGCAGCTCCGCAAATGAACGGTCAGGATGTGATCTGGAGCTCTGAGGCTGATCTGACGGTAGCTGGAGGTCTTCGAAGAACAGGTGGCCGGCGAGGTTCGCCGGCCCAGTACGCTCGCTCCGAGCCTCCTCGTGGGGCGCTGATGATCGAAGAAGGATCGGCGTGGGCCTCCACGTCAGATGGGCGTCTCCGATGACCCTACCGAGCCCTGGAGGGCGCCGGCGAGGTCAGCGGAGGAACGTCTCCTGGCGCGAATAGGAGGACCTCAGATGGTCCTCGTAACACCTGCAAAATAGGTTCAGAAGACTCACGGGTCGAGGGAAAAGTGCCTCGACCCGGTTAGGCGAGGTGAAGGTGGTCGATGGTTCGATATGGGCGAGCTCCGGTGAAGGTGGGGACGGAGGAGCTCGAGCCCCAGCTCCTGTGCGAGCTGGGTTGAATGGTAATGCGGAGAATGTGCGCGGGAAGGAGGCGAAGGCTATGGCACAGCCCGATGGTCGAACGGTGGTCGGACGTGATCGGAATCGACGGTGAACGGCGGAGCAGCGAATTGGGGCTAATCTAAAATTAGCGAAAGAGAAAGTGAAATGGGTATACCTAGATGGACGAATCGACTGGGGGCGAGCTTGCGCAGCTCCTGGTCCTTGCCTCGAGGAGCGCCGACCTCCGAGGCTCGAGCTCCGGCTCTGGGCGGAGCACGGCGGTGATACTCGCCGGATCAGTGGCACACGGTCCCTCTCCTCGCTTCGACAGCACCTGGAGTGAGCTGTCACTCTCACGCACGCACTGGAGCTCACTGGGGGGTGGAACGAATGGCCAAAGATGGGAATGGAGGTGGCGGAGCTCAGGCTATATATGTTGGAGGGTCCGAGAAGATGAGCGCGGGTAGGGCATTCTGGAGCGCGGATCTCGAGGCGGTGGCTCCGGCGAGGGTGTCGGATATATCAGGAAGGAATCGGACCCGGGGTTTAGGCGAGGGGGAATCGGGTTTAGGCGCTAAAATAGGGGGAAGTCGGGTCGGGCGCCTATTGCCTAACCCGTGGGAAGTGGTCCTGGGGGGGCAGTTGACCTGGCGGTCAACAATCCCCAGGGCCAATGGGTGAAGGCCACGTGGCAGAGATTTGAAAATTCAATTGAAAATACCAAATGGCCGAATGATTAAAAAGTCAAACATGAAATATTTTTATTCTAATTTTTTTCTATTTTTTTGTGATTTTTAATTAATTTTTCCAAGTAAAATAAGGTATTTACATAGTAGGGTTATATATATAGGTATATATACAATATATAGGATTTTAATTTTGATTTTTAATTTGTTGTTTTTATACAAATTTATTCCCATTTTATATTTTATTTATTTATATAATAAATTTAGGAATAAAAGGATATTTTTATTTTATTTTTATTATTTATATACATAGGTGAAATAAATACATATGTACATTTATATACATGGTATATTTACAATAGTATTTTTGATTTTTAATTTTGTTCTTTTTATTTTGTTTTTGTTTTATTTTATTTTATTTATTTACACTATATAATATAGAATATTTACAAAACTTTTTTTTGGAAATTAATTTTATTTATTTATAAAGCTAAATAAATAGTGATGAGTGGACTATATACAAGGTGACTATGTACATGAGTGATGTTTTTTTGTTTTCTTTTTAATTTTTTTTCTATTTTTATCTTGTTTTTATATTTAAATATATACAAATATTTACAAACCTCTTTTAATCTATTTTTGGGAGGAAAATATTTTTATTTTATTTACATAGACATTTACACACATGAGCCCCTATCTCCCTCTACTTTGGTTTTTATGCGGTCAGGCCCATGCAGAGCCCTCCCTTGGGTTAGTGATAACAGGCCTGACCACTCGGGTATAAGGTACAGAAATAGGGTCGTTGCAACCCAAGCGATCAGGCTGTGTATATCAAGAAAAATGAACCACCACTGAAAATAAATCAAATCAATCGAAGCAAGGAAGTGGTCCTGCTATGAGATTAACCTGGTATAGCACCCAGGGTCGAACTCAAGGAGCACGGATTGGCCGAGAGGCCTACGAAGTAGTCAAAATAAATACAAGAAGAGAGGAAGATATTTTTAGTGGTTTTTAATTATTTTTATATTTTTTTATGGATTTTTAATATGTGAAGAAAATAAGAAAAGCAAAAACAAGCAAACTTTGACGAATTATTTAATGCATCAAAAATCAAGAAAAAATTCAAACAAAAATATTTTTATGTTTTTTTGTTGTTTAATGTTTTTGGTGAATTTTTGGAATTTTTATGATGTATATTTTATTCTCTAAAAATCAAACAGTAGCAAAAATGCAAGGTACTGTCCAGCCAGGCCCAAAATCCTTAGATAAAATATCTAAGGACCTTAAAAGGGCCTGGAGGTATTTTTCCTGTAAACTAGGTAAAACAAGGAAAATTTGAGTACCAAATTTATTGTTTTTGGGTTTTTAGGTTATTTAATAGAATTTTTAGAGATTTTAAGGTGTTTTTAAGTTTTTATGGTTTTTAAGC
The DNA here is from genome assembly GCA_037367405.1 of Ottelia alismoides. Lineage (NCBI taxonomy): Eukaryota > Viridiplantae > Streptophyta > Magnoliopsida > Alismatales > Hydrocharitaceae > Ottelia > Ottelia alismoides. The sequence goes on along the minus strand of JAZKJV010007889.1, from coordinate 343,257 downwards.
AGTGACAAATAGCCAAAATTGGCTAGAAAATCAAGGAACACAAACTAAACAGCACCTAATTTTTATAGAATTTTTAGGGGGGTTTTTATATTTTTTTGGGGTTTTTAACTCTAGACAGTAGCAAAAATGTAGGTTTTTGAATTTTTAAAAATAGCAAATAAACTCAGAAATGTCCTCAAAAATTCTCAACAATCCTACACCATGGCAGGAGCCATGTGTCAAATTTTCATCGAATTTGGAGGTGATTTGATATTTTATTCAAAAATCACAAGAGGGTACTGTGCACAAGGACTGAAATGCAAATACCCAAAGTTCTGGGGGTCCCGGTGCAAAATACCCAGCAAAACACGCGTGAGGCGCGTGCCTGGGGCACTCATGGACCTCTATGTAATAAAAATAAGGTCCGGGGACTAATTGGTAACACGTACCAAAAGTCCGAGGGCCTTAGTTGCAATTTACCCTAAAATAAACGCACATGCGGAATAAAACCATTCACAGGGGTATAAATGCAATTATCAAAAAGCTTCTTTCATTTCAGAACCATCCAGAACTACAAGGGCATATGATGCAAATAACCCAAAAATACACGTGACGAAGCACGTGGCTCACACAGGCAGGGGTATATAAGCAAATACTCTAAAGTGCAGGGTCCATTGTGCAAATAAACCTAAAGCTAAATAACGTGCTTAAACATTTACAGGACTCAAATGAAATAAAACTAAGATAAGGGCCTAAGGGTAATTTACCCTTTATTAACTGGAGCTGACGGATGGCCGCCACGTGGCGATCGGACGGTCAGGAAAGGGGGGCGGCTCTCAACGCTGCTGCTCTGGTCGATCCAACGGTCCAGGCCAGGACACGTGTGGATCTAACGGCCTGGATCTGTCTCCTCGGATCTGACGTCCACGTGCGCTCCAGAGATGGATGGTGCTGATCAAAACTGGAGCGAGGAGAGCAATCCAACGGCTCTCGAGGGTGCTGGATGAACTGATGGCCGGCGAACTTCGCCGGCCTCGTGAAGGCGCCTCCGGCCTCCTCTGCTGCGCCTGAAGATCGGAGAAGCTCCGGCGTAAAGATGCGCAGCTGCTGTGGGTCTCCGATGCCCCAGCCGAGCTCGGATGAGCTCCGACGAGGGTGGCGGAGCTGAAGCTCCTGGGATAGATGTCGAGAGGCCTCAGATGGCCTCTGCTGGTCCTGCAAAACAGCTCAGAAACTTCGCGGGTCGAGGGCAAAGTGCCTCAACCCGGTTAGGCGGCGTGAAGGTGAAGGGTGCGTCGGTGTGGGCGAACCCCGGCGATGCGACGGCGAAGGGGTTCGAACCCCAGCTCCTGTGCGAGCTGGGTTGAACGGAGGGGCGGAGAAGGTGCGTGGAAGGAAGGCGGAGGTGATGGTGGATTCTGATGGTCGAACGGGAAGGCGAGGCGGTCGGAATCGGTGAAAATCGATGGCGGCGCGATTTGGGGCCAATCGGAAATTAGACTAAATGGAGGAGCTACGGGACTACCTGGGTGGATGAATAGACTGGGCTGGAGCTGGGGAAGCTTCCGGTCGTAGCCTCGAGGGACGTCTGGACCCGAGGCTCGGAGCTCGCACCACTGGCGGAGCTACGGCGGAGCTACTCGCCGGATCAGAGGTCCGACCACTCTCTCCTCTCTACGACACGTCCAACCTGGAGCTGTCACCTCGGGGGTGGCTGTGGAGGTCACGAGACGAAGGAATGGGGAGCCAAAGATGCTCAATGAATGCGGCGGAGCTCGGCTTTATACGTGAGGATGATCCGGAAAGAAGTGCGCGGGTAGGGCGATGTAGCGCGCGGATCCCGAGGCGAAGGCTCCGGCGTGGGTCTCGGGTGTGACGTGAAGGAGTCGGACCCGGGGTTTAGGCGAGATGGAGTCGGGTCGAGCGGGTAAAAATCCGAGAAGAGGAGTCCGGTGCGCGAGTCCGTGGGAAGTGGTCCTGGGGGGGCCAGTTGACCGGGCGGTCAACATCCCCCAGGGCCAATGGCTGAAGGCCACGTGGCTGAATCAAGAAGTGACGAATACACATACCTAGGGGCCTAATCAGCAAAAACCCAAAACATGAAATATTTTTATTTTATTTTTTCTATTTTTTTGGTGATTTTTAATTAATTTTTGGAAATAAAAATAAGCTATATGCATAGTAGGGTTAGGTATAGGTATATATACAATATGTAGGTTTTTAATTTTGGATTTTTAATTATTATTTTTGTACACTTTTATTCCTATTTTATATTTTATTTATTTATGGAATAAAATAAGGAATAAAAGGGCATTTTTATTTTGTTTTTATTATTTATATACATAGGTAAAATAAATAGATATATACATCTATATACATGGTATATATACAATGAATTTTTTATATTTTGAATTTTGTAATTTTTATTTGATTTTTGTTTTGATTCTTTTTATTTTATTTATTTACAATATATAACCTAGAATATTTACAAAAAGTTTTGAAAATAACTTGATTTATTTACAAGGTTAAATAAATACAGAGGCATGGTCTATGTACATGATGAAAGGGTATTTTTAATCTTTTTGGTTTTTTTACCTTTTTGTTTTGTTTTTATCTTTTATAACTATCTACAAATATTTACAACTGTATTTTTGGGTGAGGAAAATATAATTATTTTATTTACATAATTATTTACACAAGAGCCCCTATCTCCCTCTACTTTGGCTTTTATGCGGTCAGGCCCATGCTGAGCCCTCCCTTGGGATAGGTTGCTCAATATTTATTCTAAATATTTCCCTCTTTTTCTTTTTAATATTTATTCTTTTATTTTTGCACAAAAACATGCTAATTATCGGTTTTTACACAATGCATGCTTTTGGTAATTATTTATATTTACATATATCTACATGCATTTGCAAAGGTTTTTGTAGCTAAAATATAAGAATAAAGAGTGATGAATGGGTATTCATCACCCCCCTATACTTAACTTTGCTAGTCCCTTAGCAAACACTTATTTGAAAAAGAAGTGAAAAAGAAAGAAAAAAGAAAAAGAAAAAGAGGATGTAAAAGGATCAAGGTTGATTATTAAACTTGCCTTCATTAAATTGGGATATGGAGCTCGATCAGATCTTTGGATTATTAATGTGTCGGAACCTTATTGGGACTTAAGCTTAAAACCCAACAGCCTCTAAGTTCCACCAATCTATGGGCAAGACTCCTCAATAAACCAGATCAGAACAAGTCTACATACACAAACTCTAATGACCATGAATCTTTCCATGCAGTGTAAGTGATATGTGGCTTCCCACCTCAGAAGTAACAAAGAAACAACCTCCCTCAACCTGGTAACTCTAATGCCTCCGTCTAGCAACTCTTTCCTCGAGAAGCGGGGTATTCCCTTCTAAGTTCAAGTGCAACCGGCTCAAGAAGAGGGGGAAGAAGTATAGACTTTTGGAAGCTTAGCCAGTGTAGCTAAGTTTCCCGCTGCAAGCTTCATGAGATGTAACATGGAGACCATAAGCTTTGCTTTATTTGACTATATACACTCCGGTGGGGTTATTAAATTTTCAATCTGACCCACCACTTTTTTGGAGTTCTTTTTGCATTTTGCATTTTTTTCAAGGACTTCTATACAACATATCTACATGGTGCAGCATATATACAAGAAATTTTCCTCTTGAGCCAGTAGACTATCCCTCTTTTGAAGCTTTATTGCAACCCACAGCTTCTGTCTTTAGCCTTCATCACCACTAGACCAAGTTGAGACGCACTTCCTTCACTAGAAGAAGAAGAGAGGTTCCGCCTAGAAGTACTACCCTCATATGCTACCCCAAGCCAAAGGAAACTGCCTCCTCACCACCTCATCCGTGGAGAGCCATGTGTAAAGTGCTGGTGCAAGTCAAGCCATTGTCTCTAAGAGTCATGCGTGTGTTGTTAAGTGCTCTACTTAGGCTCATCAAGATGACATATGCTCATAGCCTAGTGGACTCAAAGAATTAAGTCCTTATGGACCTGAAAAGTCTTAACCCTAAGTCCTATAAGGTTCCTCTTAGAGTTAAGTGGATTAAGATCTTATTCAAGCTCCATTTCTCAATTTAATTCCAGGCTTGGTTTAAATATCAACTCTCATCCAGGAAAAACTATATACATATATGTACACAAGATGATATTTACAAATATTTTACAATCATGCAAAATTTTTGAAAAATGTTTTGAAATCATGGATAAATAATGCATGAGGTGCAAGTTTTGCAAAAAGATATGTACCAATATTTACACAAGAGTTTTGCAACCTTTTGATTTTCAAAACATTTTGGAAAAATTTTGTACTATATACATAATTTTGATAAAAATATTTACACAAGCTTTACACAAAAGATTTTTGAAATCATTTTTACAAAAAGACTTTGTACACTAGCTATGTATGTGCAAATAAACGAAGTTTATGTACATGAAAAATTTTTAAATTTTTGTGATTTTTAGCCATTTTATTTATTAACATACTCACACAAAGTACGAGTTATGGCTAAAGTATATATGAAATATATACACACCCCCCTATACTTAGCTCGAACGATGTCCTCAGAGTGATCAAGAGCGATGAAGAAGACATAACTCGTGCTTAGTAAAAGGGAAGTGAAAAGGAATGGCTAAGTACAGGAACGAATAGAATGAGAGGGACTCGGTGGTTTCCCCCTATACTTAGGATTAACTAATCCTAAGTATAGCAAGCTGTACATGAAGGGAAATCCGAGTGAAGAAAATACAGAGTCTGCCCCCCCCCATACTTAGGGTAAAATATCCCTAAGTATAGGTAGCAAAACAGGAGCAGAACGAATGAAAAGAATACCCGCAGGTCCTACATCCCCCCTATACTTAGGGTAAAGTACACCCTAAGTATAGCATAATCATAAGATGAGAAAAGGGATGTGGGACTAAAGAATAGAATGATATGGACAACTGGATCTATACAGGCGGAGGAACAGTGAAAATCAGGCGTGAGATGCAAAAGATGTGAGTCAAGAGACCACATCTCACGCAAAATGAATAGGGGCAACAATAACGTCTCGCGGCTCATGATCTAGAAATGGCTTGAGTCGCTGGCCGTTCACTCGAAAGGTACTCTCAGAAGACAACTCGGATATATCAATGCTACCAGTGTCGTGTACCTTTCTGACCAAGTAGGGTCCCTTCCATTTGCTCTGCAGCTTCCCTGGAAACAAACGAAGCCTCGCATCAAACAGCCATACTCTCTGTCCAATCTCAAAATGCTTGTGGCTGATGTGAGAATCATGCCACTCCTTGACTTTCTCCTTATAATGTAGGCTGCTTGAGAAAGCTGTATCTCTAAGCTCCTCCAGGGCAGCTAACTCTGCCCTCCTCTGGTCTCCTACACCATCTGGATCCATCAAAATATCTGTAACTGCCCAAAGTGACTTGTGCCTCAGCTCAACAGGTAAATGGCACGGCTTGCCATATACGAGACGAAAGGGAGATGTGCCCAAAGGTGTCTTGAAAGACGTCCTATATGCCCACAAGACCGAGTCCAAAAGCTGTGACCAATCCTTTCGGTCAGGGCGGACGACTTTCTGCAGAATAGTCTTGATCTCCCTATTCGACACCTCAGCTAGACCATTCGTCTGTGGATGGTAAGGTGTAGCAACACGATGATCTATGCCGAACTCGTAGCAAGGGCCTTCACCTGGTCGTTGATGAAGTGAGATCCCCCATCAGAAATCAGAACTCGTGGAACCCCGAACCGCGTGATGATATGCTTCCTCAAAAATCTGCAAACTGTCCTTGCATCAGCGGCTCGGGCGGGGATAGCCTCAGCCCAACGACTCACATAATCAACGGCCAACAGAATGTACTCAAATCCCTGACTCTTAGGGAATGGACCCATGAAATCGATGCCCCATGCGTCAAAAACCTCACAGAAGTGAATGGGCTGCATCAGCATCATATCACGCTGTCCACAAGTGCCCATCCTCTGACAGTCAGTACACCTCTTCACGAACTCATCAGAGTCCTTGAAAAGGGTAGGCCACCACAAGCCGGATTGGAGCACTTTCTGTGTCGTTCTCCTCCCAGAATGATGTCCTCCTGCCTCAAGCTTGTGGCAGTAAGTGAGGACGCTATGGTGTTCCTCCTGAGGAATACACCGACGCCAGATGCTATCCCCTCCTTCGTGGTAAAGGATGGGATCCTCCCAGTGGTAGGACTTGGCCCTTGTAAGGAAGGTCTCAAGTCTCTGCCTGGGCCAATCCTGTGGGACTTTCCTAGCAACGAGAAAGTTCACAATATCAGCATACCACGGGAGTGAGGCGATAGCAAGGATCGCCTCATCTGGGAAGGTATCTCGAATAGGATCAGTCTGCTCACCTCAGGCTGCTCTAGTCGGGAGAGATGATCCGCCACCACATTCTTGACTCCAGGCTTATCCTTGATCTCAATGTCGAACTCCTGGAGTAGAAGGATCCATCTAGTCAATCTGGCCTTGGCATCCTTCTTTGCCATGAGGTACCTGATGGCGGTGTGATCTGTAAACAAAGTCACTCTAGATCCAATGATATACGATCTGAACTTATCCAGGGCAAACACTACGGCTAGCATCTCCTTCTCTGTGACTGTATAATTCCGCTGGGCGGAATCCAATGTGCGGCTAGCGTAGTGTATGGCAAATGGAACTCCATCCCTCCTCTGTCCCAGCACTGCCCCCACGGCAAAATCGGAGGCGTCCGTCATGATCTCGAATGGAAGAGACCAATCAGGAGGCTGGAGAACAGGAGCCTCAATAACACACTGCTGGAGAGTCGCAAAGGACGAGAGACACTTGTCATCGACAAGGAACTCGGTGTCTTTCGTCAAGAGGTCAGTCAACGGTCGGGCAATCTTGCTAAAATCCTGAATAAATCTCCTATAAAATCCAACGTGTCCCAGGAATGACCGTAGCTGCCTCAAATTGGACGGCGGTGTGAGTTTCCTAATGACATCAACCTTGGCCGGATCAACCTCCATGCCCCTGTTGGAGATGATGTGGCCAAGCACCGTCCCTTGAGTCACCATGAAGTGACTCTTCTCCCAAGATAGAACCAAATGATACTCAATACATCGCTGGAGTACTCGGTCTAGGCAGTCAAGACAGGAGTCGAATCTGTCGCCGTAGACCGAGATATCGTCCATGAAGACCTCTAAACACTCCCCTACCATGTCCGAAAAGATCGACAGCATGCACATCTGAAAGGTCGCAGGGGCATTGCATAGCCCAAATGGCATGCGTCGAAAAGCATATGTGCCGAAGGGACAGGTAAAGGTGGTCTTCTCCTGATCCTCAGGAGCGATGGCCACTTGGTTGTAGCCCGAGTACCCAATGGCTCTTCCCTGCCAGTCTCTCAATGATCTGATCAATAAAAGGCAGGGGGAAATGGTCCTTCTTGGTGGCTTGGTTGAGTCTCCTGTAGTCAACACAAACCCTCCAAGAGGTGGGTACTCGTGTAGCGATCTCCTCTCCCGACTCACTGATCACAGTCGTGATGCCCGTCTTCTTGGGCACCACATGCAAGGGGCTGACCCACTTGGAGTCGGAAATGGGATAAATAAAATCTTCACTCCACCATTTCGATATTTCCTTCATCACAACCTCTCTCAGGTTGGGGTTCAGTCGCCGCTGGAACTCACGCGACGGCTTTGCCCCCTCCTCGAGATAGATATGGTGGGAGCACACTGCTGGACTAATCCCATGGAGATCCGCTACGCTCCATCCGATCGCCTTGCGGTTCTTTTCAAGAACCCCATCAAATGGGATTCTTGCTCTCCAGTCAACTCGGCGGAGATGATGACTGGGTACATCTCTGGATTGCCCGCAAGGAATCGATACTTCAGCGAAGTAGGGAGCGGCTTCAGCTCTGGAATGTTGGGTGCTGGCAAATCTGGCTGTGGAAGAAAATGAGTGAAAGCTGCTAGGTCTGCCAAATCTGCCTGGGAAAGTGAAAGCGTACTCTCGCAAACTGGATCGGGAGAAGGCTGCTCAACTGCACTGTCTCTGCTCGGCTCTGCATCTACCTCCTCCTCATCTATAGGCTCAGGTGGACTCAGGTCTGGCATCTGATCATAGCAATCGGCCCAATCAGACTCTGAATCCGAGGGTTCTGTATCAATCGCGGTGGCATAAGTACCACCGGAAAACAAGGTGGCCTCAACACCACCATCACTGAACATCGTGTCGCGATCAAGGACCGGCTCTACTTCCTCTATGGTATCCTGAACCAGGGCTGTGCTCTCCAGACTCTCCCCTGCTATCATCTCGGCATCAGTTGTATCTGAATATGAGAGGATGGTCTGTGCTGCAGGATCTGCCCAAGCTGCCTCATCGTCTGTGATCACAAAATCACAGTCCTGGTGGATGTCTGGCTCTGTGTCTGTCAGCTGCTCTGAATCTGTACTCGCATCTGAGCGGGTTCTCTCTCTAGCTCTGTAGTCCTCGACCGTCTCTATTTGTATACTCTCGCCCTCGACGCGAAAGTACACCTTCACGCTATCATGATCAGTCACCGCCTTGGCTGTGGCCAAAAACGGACGACCAAGGATGATGGGGGTATCGGCCACTGACTCAGGGATCTCCATGTCCAACACTACGAAGTCCACGGGGAATTTCAGGCCCTGAATCGTGACGATAACGTCTCGTAATAACCCCTTCGGCCTCTTGACAGATCGATCAGCGAACTGAAGGACTGTCCTGCTCTGCCGAAGAGTGCCCAACTCGAAGCGGTCGAGAAGGGCTGCCGGAAGAAGGTTAATCGACGATCCGCTATCTAGAAGAGTACGGTCGAACCTCTGCTCACTGATCTGGCATCTGACATACGGGGCCCCTGAATCTGGCCTCTTGGCTGGCAGTCGGTTCTGGATCGCAAAACACGTGGCTTTCGTCATCACATGGATCTCTGAAGTGTGGTTCCTCCTCCTCCTCCTGACTGTAGTCCTGTCTCTCAAAGAACGCTGGAGAAGGGGGATGTGCTGTAAAGCCTCCTGGAGGGTCAGCTGGATGTGGAATCGATCGATCATGCTCTGGCTGAACTCCTCAAGCTCTCTCTTTTTCGGATTTTCTTTTTTCTTCCCCTTCCCCATCTGAAGGGCTCTAGGGAAGGGGATCACAGGGTCCTTCTCAGATGAAGGACTAGGAAAAGGCCTAGACGGTTCGATGACCGGATCCACACATAAATCATGCACCACAGTGGGACCAGAAGAAACTAAACCTTTTCCTTTATTCAAACCAAAGTTCTGAGATACATCAAGGCGAGGAAAGACAACATTTCTCTCAACACAAACACCGGTGGCCTCAGTACCACCACGGGCTGGCTTTGCTGCTGCTGCTGGTAGACGTCTCACGGCATCAGTACCGCGGGCTGGCTCGGCTCTACTGGTGGCGTCAGTACCACCTCCTCGAACTGGTGAAGCGGCGGCCTCAGTACCGCCGGTGGAATCAACATCTTTGGTGGCATCAGTGCCACCATCATCATCTGGAGCGGCCTCAGTACCGCTCTCCTCCTCCTCATGTGGCGCCTCTGATGTATCCTCGTGGTGAAGCTCAGATGAGGCGCCGCCGCATGCTGGGGTCCTACCGCTCCTAAGTGTGACGAAATCAGCATCAAATAGATCCGAAGATGTATCAACAAATGGATCACTAGGAGTGGCAGACTCAGTGTGTACTACCTGCTCAGATTTCCTCTTGAGGTTATTCGGGTTCGGCTCAATCTGGGCTGGAATGGCGGCCTTCCCTCTCACCAAGTCCCGCATCTCCTGGCGGAACTCGTCCATCTCCCGTCTGAATGTGGCCTGCTGGTCCGTGAGGAGGCGGGCGATGTCATCCAAAGCGGGGCTCTCGTGGGAGCCCGACGGGTAGCCTCTCTGGTGCTGAGGCTGCTGGAGCTGCTGCTGGTGGTGAGAGGGATGTGAGGAAGGGTGTTGCTGCTGAACTGGGTGAGCCTGCTGCTCACGTCTCCACGACTGTCCCTGCTGCTGATAGGGACGCGGACCGAAGGATGATGGCTGGTGCTGCTGGTATGCTGGGGGCTGCTGCTGCTGCTGCTGGTGATCTCTCTGCTGGGAGTACTGCCCTCCCTGACCTGACGGCTGCTGCTGTGACTGGGCACCACCATTCCCCCACCTGAATCCGGGATGGTCTCGTCGGATCCCAGGTTGGGGGCGGTCATACCAAATCCCGTTGACATCCATCAACGGCTCTGCATCGAAGGGGGCTGGCGGGAGTACTGCCAGAGGCTGATCCGGCTGGTAGACCACCATCTGCATGTCTGGAGATGGTGGGGACTGGTAGGTAGGCTGCGGCTGCTGGTACGGCTCCACCTGTACAAGGTGAACATGTCTAGGCTGCTGTGAGGAGCTGGAGCACTGGGACGAGCTGCTACTGCCGCCGGTATCGCCTCGCGACAGAAGACGGGGCTGTGAAGCCGTCTGTGCCTCCTGGAGACACATGAGCTGGGTCTTCATGTCGCTCAGAACCTGTGCCATCTGTTCCATCTGAGTGATGCTCTGGCACTGCTTCTTCTCAATCAGCTCCATGCGGTCCAACTTCTCGCTGATAATACCCATGTCCGCAGCGGATGACTCTGCCTGTGCTGCTGCGACTGCGGACGAACTGGATGGACCTGCATCTACCTGTGCTATCCGTTGGTACTGCACGGGTCCTGGCTGCTGTGGCTGGGGTCTCTGAGTATACAACCTGGTCTGGGACATCACCATGTAGTTTTCGGCCATCTCCTCGTAGATGGCCCAGACCTGGTCGTGGTCCTTGGCAAAGTAGGACCCGCCGCAAGAAGCGTTCACCAGACCCTGAAGCTCTGGCGTCAACCCGCTGAAAAAGCTCTGAACTAAGTTCGGCTTGGAGATGTCGTGGTGCGGGCATCTGTCTAGGAGCTCTCGAAACCTCTCCCATGCCTCGTGAAACTGCTCGTTGGGGAACATGGAGAAGTTGCTGATCAGGGCCCTCGCTGCATTCGTCCGCCCGAGTGGATAATACTTGTTCAAGTACTCGGTGCGGAGCTGCTCCCAGGTGTAGACAAACCTCCCTAGATGCTTCAGCCAGGTGGCTGCTCTATCTGCCAGTGAAAAAGGGAAGGCTATCATCCGAATCGTGTCCTGATCCACGTGGAGATCATGGACAGTGCTGCAGATCATCAGGAACTCCTGGAGGTGGAGGTGGGGCTCCTCAGTGGCAAGTCCGTGGAAACGGGGCAGCAACTGCAAGGTGTTCGGGGGGAACTTGAAGTCCCCCACGATCGCTGGCACTACTACCCAGTGATGCATCAGAGTCGATCCGGGGTTGTGCAACTCCCGCATCGGTCGTGGTGGTCCTCCTGCCGCGGCGGCTGCCGCTGCGGCGGCGGCTGCTGCTACTGCTGCGGCTGCTGCGGCTGCGGCCTCTGCATCAGGTATCTCCTCAGGCTCGCTCTGCTGGTCTCGCTCTGCTCTGAGCCTCTCCAACTCTCGCCTCATCTCTATCATGAATGCCCCCTGATCACGTAGCTGCTGCTGAACTGTCTCAAGTGATGTGATCAGGGTGGAGTTGATCGCCCCCTGGTCTAGTACAAAATGCTGGTCTCCTCGTGGACCTCCGGGGTGATCGTCTGAACTGCCGGCCATGGCGACGTCTGCAAAATCAAATGAGCCCAACTCAGGTGCTGTCAAATCTGCTAGTCTCTCCTCGGGCTCATGTCTCTCAGTACCAAAAGAAAGAGGGTCGAGGGGGAACAGGGCGGAGTCGTACTCGGGCTCGGAGAGCTGGTCTCGGCTCTCACGGGTCAACCTAGATGATCGGGTAGACGTACCCGAAAGCGGTGCAGCCAGAGGCTGCCTAAGAGACCGTCTACCCATCATCTTGATCTGGCGAGTAAGGCGGATGAGATCTGGAGTCAACTATGATCGCAAACAAACCCCCGGTTCACCAACGCAACGCAAGCTGAAGACCGTGAAAGCTCGGTCAAATTATCTTGTCTATTTTATTTTGGTGAACACACAAAATATCAGAGCGCTTACGTGACTTGTTAGGATATCCGATGCTATCCCAACCGACTGGCCCGCACGGAAGAGTCGGTAATCAGTCGGGACTAGCACCGGGAGGCTCTACCTAGGGTGCGGGTCACTCTCTCGCGCATCCAAACCATACAATGAGGGGGTTGCTCTCCCCAAGACAAAATTTTTAGGGTGAGCGGTTTTTTTAAGGTCAATAGTCTTAGCCAGTCCCAATTTTATGGTTTTTCTTTTTAATATTTTTCAAATAAAAACAAGCGGCCTAACGAATTTTTCGGTTCTCCTGATTATTTAATCCAAAACAGGGGGGAGAAGTCGAAAAAGCCGATGCGCGAGAAATCAATGATGCATGCTGAGATAGAAATGCGTACCTTTTCTCCAGCACTCTACATGCAAGTGATCCGCGCAGAATTTAAAGACAGAAAGGAAACTACCTATATGATGCAACGGGAAAGCCGAGTCCTAAACGAGCAATTTCTAGCGAAGAACCGTCTAACTCAGTCCCTCGCCCTCGATCCAAAGAGTCCGGTCTAGACCCACCCCTCCTCTTCTCGACAGGTCGAGTTCAGGAGTAGCGCTTGACGGGGCAGGCTCGCGGCGCGTAGGCTCTCAGGAAAGCGACTAAGTTATTTTTATTAATGATTTATTAGTAGGTCCAATTAACGTTCTATGGGAACAGATAATCAATTAGGTGTGTGGATCCTACTAATTACGGCACAATCACCAGAAATTCCTAAGTCTAGGGGCTCGAGCAAAAACCGCGTAAACACCGGAAAAGTCAGAAAGAAAATAAAATAAAATCGCGAAAAGCCGTGAAAAACCGCGCAAGTCCTAAGGGTCCCCCGAGCACACCGGTGCTCGGCGAAACAGACCCGCTACGGCAAGTCCACAATAGTCCAAGTCTGAGTCCCTGTATTATTACAACAATAATCAAATAGAAATCCTTGCCCACTCAACTCTCTCTCTCACTCTCTCCTGCGGCTCCGTGCAGAAGGGAGCCGCCTCCGAGTCTCGCGGTTGCTTCGGCTTCTCGAAATCGGCCGCCTCGATCCTCGGGCCCTCGCAAGAAACAGAGACAAGTGGTCAGTCCAATATTATTGTCAGAAAATATGAGAAAAATATATCTACAAAAATTCTATACAAAAAAGCCGCGAAAATCAAAAAGCCGCGGAAAAGCTAAAAAAAATGACTACTAAGCCGTGCTCGCCGGCAACGGCGCCATTCTGATAACAGGCCTGACCACTCGGGTATAAGGTAAAGAAATAGGGTCGTTGCGACCCAAGCGATCAGGCTGTATATATCAAGAAAAATGAACCACCACTGAAAATAAATCAAATCAATCGAAGCAAGGAAGTGGTCCTGCTATGAGATTAACCTGGTATAGCACCCAGGGTCGAACTCAAGGAGCACGGATTGGCCGAGAGGCCTACGAAGTAGTCAAAATAAATACAAGAAGAGAGTAAGATATTTTTAGTGGTTTTTAATTATTTTTATATTTTTTTTATGGATTTTTAATATGTGAAGAAAATAAGAAAAGCAAAAACAAGCAAACTTTGACGAATTATTTAATGCATCAAAAATCAAGCAAAAATTCAAACAAAAATATTTTTATGTTTTTTTTGTTGTTTAATGTTTTTGGTGAATTTTTGGAATTTTTATGATGTATATTTTATTCTCTAAAAATCAAACAGTAGCAAAAATGCAAGGTACTGTCCAGCCAGGCCCAAAATCCCTAGATAAAATATCTAAGGACCTTAAAAAGGCCTGGAGGTATTTTTCCTGTAAACTAGGTAAAACAAGGAAAATTTGAGTACCAAAATTATTGTTTTTGGGTTTTTAGGTTATTTAATAGAATTTTTAGGGGTTTTTAGGTGTTTTTAAGTTTTTATGGTTTTTAAGCAGTGAAAAATAGCCAAAATTGGCTAGAAAATCAAGGCTAGACAGTAGCAAAAATGTAGGTTTTTGAATTTCTAAAAATAGCAAATAAACTCAGAAATGTCCTCAAAAATTCTCAAAAATCCTACACCATGGCAGGAGCCATGTGTCAAATTTTCATCGAATTTGGAGGTGATTTGATATTTTATTCAAAAATCACAAGAGGGTACTGTGCACAAGGACTGAAATGCAAATACCCAAAGTTATGGGGGTCCCGGTGCAAAATACCCAGCAAAACACGCGTGAGGCGCGTGCCTGGGGCACTCATGGACCTCTATGTAATAAAAATAAGGTCCGGGGACTAATTGGTAACACGTACCAAAAGTCCGAGGGCCTTAGTTGCAATTTACCCTAAAATAAACGCACATGCGGAATAAAACCATTCACAGGGGTATAAATGCAATTATCAAAAAGCTTCTTTCATTTCAGAACCATCCAGAACTACAAGGGCATATGATGCAAATAACCCAAAAATACACGTGACGAAGCACGTGGCTCACACAGGCAGGGGTATATAAGCAAATACTCTAAAGTGCAGGGTCCATTGTGCAAATAAACCTAAAGCTAAATAACGTGCTTAAACATTTACAGGACTCAAATGAAATAAAACTAAGATAAGGGCTTAAGGGTAATTTACCCTTTATTAACTGGAGCTGACGGATGGCCGCCACGTGGCGATCGGACGGTCAGGAAAGGGGGGCGGCTCTCAACGCTGCTGCTCTGGTCGATCCAACGGTCCAGGCCAGGACACGTGTGGATCTAACGGCCTGGATCTGTCTCCTCGGATCTGACGTCCACGTGTGCTCCAGAGATGGATGGTGCTGATCAAAACTGGAGCGAGGAGAGCAATCCAACGGCTCTCGAGGGTGCTGGATGAACTGATGGCCGGCGAACTTCGCCGGCCTCGTGAAGGCGCCTCCGGCCTCCTCTGCTGCGCCTGAAGATCGGAGAAGCTCCGGCGTAAAGATGCGCAGCTGCTGTGGGTCTCCGATGCCCCAGCCGAGCTCGGATGAGCTCCGACGAGGGTGGTGAAGCTGAAGCTCCTGGGCTAGATGTCGAGAGGCCTCAGATGGCCTCTGCTGGTCCTGCCAGCTCAGAAACTTCGCGGGTCGAGGGCAAAGTGCCTCGACCCGGTTAGGCGGCGTGAAGGTGAAGGATGCGTCGGTGTGGGCGAACCCCGGCGATGCGACGGCGAAGGGGTTCGAACCCCAGCTCCTGTGCGAGCTGGGTTGAACGGAGGGGCGGAGAAGGTGCGTGGAAGGAAGGCGGAGGTGATGGTGGATTCTGATGGTCGAACGGGAAGGCGAGGCAGTCGGAATCGGTGAAAATCGATGGCGGCGCGATTTGGGGCCAATCGGAAATTAGACTAAATGGAGGAGCTACGGGACTACCTGGGTGGATGAATAGACTGGGCTGGAGCTGGGGAAGCTCCCGGTCGTAGCCTCGAGGGACGTCTGGACCCGAGGCTCGGAGCTCGCACCACTGGCGGAGCTACGGTGGAGCTACTCGCCGGATCAGAGGTTCGACCACTCTCTCCTCTCTACGACACGTCCAACCTGAAGCTGTCACCTCGGGGGTGGCTGTGGAGGTCACGGGACGAAGGAATGGGGAGCCAAAGATGCTCAATGAATCCGGCGGAGCTCGGCTTTATACGTGAGGATGATCCGGAAAGAAGTGCGCGGGTAGGGCGATGTAGCGCGCGGATCCCGAGGCGAAGGCTCCGGCGTGGGTCTCGGGTGTGACGTGAAGGAGTCGGACCCGGGGTTTAGGCGAGATGGAGTTGGGTCGAGCGGGTAAAAATACGAGAAGAGGAGTCCGGTGCGCGAGTCCGTGGGAAGTGGTCCTGGGGGGGCCAGTTGACCGGGCGGTCAACATCCCCCAGGGCCAATGGCTGAAGGCCACGTGGCTGAATCAAGAAGTGACGAATACACATAGCTAGGGGCCGAATCAGCAAAAACCCAAAACATGAAATATTTTTATTTTATTTTTTCTATTTTTTTGGTGATTTTTAATTAATTTTTGGAAATAAAAATAAGCTATATGCATAGTAGGGTTAGGTATAGGTATATATACAATATGTAGGTTTTTAATTTTGGATTTTTAATTATTATTTTTGTACACTTTTATTCCTATTTTATATTTTATTTATTTATGGAATAAAATAAGGAATAAAAGGGCATTTTTATTTTGTTTTTATTATTTATATACATAGGTAAAATAAATAGATATATACATCTATATACATGGTATATATACAATGAATTTTTTATATTTTGAATTTTGTAATTTTTATTTCATTTTTTTTTATTCTTTTTATTTTATTTATTTACAATATATAACCTAGAATATTTACAAAAAGTTCTGAAAATAACTTGATTTATTTACAAGGTTAAATAAATACAGAGGCATGGTCTATGTACATGATGAAAGGGTATTTTTAATCTTTTTGGTTTTTTTACCTTTTTGTTTTGTTTTTATCTTTTATAACTATCTACAAATATTTACAATTGTATTTTTGGGTGAGGAAAATATAATTATTTTATTTACATAATTATTTACACAAGAGCCCCTATCTCCCTCTACTTTGGCTTTTATGCGGTCAGGCCCATGCTGAGCCCTCCCTTGGGTTAGGTTGCTCAATATTTATTCTAAATATTTCCCTCTTTTTCTTTTTAATCTTTATTCTTTTATTTTTGCACAAAAACATGCTAATTATCGGTTTTTACACAATGCATGCTTTTGGTAATTATTTATATTTACATATATCTACATGCATTTGCAAAGGTTTTTGTAGCTAAAATATAAGAATAAAGAGTGATGAATGGGTATTCATCAGTTAGGTTGCTCAATATTTATTCTAAATATTTCCCTCTTTTTCTTTTTACTCTTTATTCTTTTATTTTTGCACAAAAACATGCTAATTATAGGTTTTTACACAATGCATGCTTTTGGTAATTATTTGTATTTACATGAATGTATATGCATTTGCAAAGGTTTTTGTAGCTAAAATATAAGAATAAAGAGTGATGAATGGGTATTCATCACTCACCGTGTCCTGCTATATTTTATGAGGAATTGTATTTATGTGTCTAAAAATCAATATATGAATATGAGTTTACTATATATAAGCAAATTAACTATAACCTGAACTCCCAAACATTGGCGGTGGTTGCGATCCCTCCCCACCATATTCCGTGCAATCCTTCCTGTACGATTTACAACATATAATTTTATAAATTCACTCATCTAAGAGACAAACAAAATAGTTTACATTTGTAAGAAATAAATCACAAAACCTGATGCTCCTGAAGTATGATGCTTCTGTGATGACATGAACTGCTGCTGCTCATATTGATGGAAGTGATACATCAAGGAGAACATGTTGAGTGTTTCATCAAACATGTTAATTGTATCTTCGATCGTTGTCCTCATGTTGGAAGGTAAGTCCGTTGATCGTCTAATTTTTTCCATGCTTTTTCTTCTTTATACAATCGTATTCACCTATTACATTTACGAATATAATAAGAATAATTTAATAGAATATAAGAAGAATAATTAAACTTTTTAAACATACCAGACGTCTTTCCATTGGTCCGTGCGGTCGGTAAACTACTGCGGGAAGAGGAATCTGTGTTTGAATACATCTTCTTGTTACATTCCAATACCATTGCATGTAAATATCGGTATTGGAATCCGGGTGTTCATGGACAACTGCGGCTTCCCTATCATCCCAACGATCTACGTATTATCGATGTATAGTAGACCAGTTTAGGATGTCAGCACTTCGGGTTTTGTTACGTCGAGATACAACATGTATCCTCTCAAGGAAGCAGGAATGTGCTGTCGCATCCCAAATTGACGCATCACGCGATCAAGTAAGTGCATCATTACGAGATCGTAACAAATAAGTGGAACTCGGCTCATCCAAACAGCCTGGCCACTTCTGCAGATAGGATGTAGTTGTGATATTTCCACATCAACGTACGGTGTCCAAATCATCTGTATTTTTTTTAAAAAAATAGATATAATAGTTTACAATAATTTAAAAATAAATGTGAGGATTAAAGTTTTTTTTACTTGATGAGGTTCTTGTGTATCCAGCTCGTTACGATAGAATGCTAGTGTTGTCGTATGCACGCTCTCTTTAAAGCTGCGCACTCCTATCCATTTCAATGCTAATGCACCTCCGTTGATCTGAGCACCAGCACGTACTATTGGTCATCCAATATGTACATACTCCCATGCCCAAACCTGTATTTGAAAATATTAGAAGATATAAATAGACAAAAAAATATTAGTAACACTACATGTGGAGGTACTCTAAATACCTGTAAAATTGAGAATAAGTCGTATATCCTAGACGTGTCGATCTTTGCACCCCTATCGAGCTCTGAATACATATGTGCCAAAGCAGCAGCACCCCAAGCAAGTTGAACGCATTCTTCCAGTTCATGTAAATGTAATAGGTACCTAAAAAATTAATGGGATATTTACCCAGCAGACCCTGAAATCTTTCGAAATTACCTCTACGACCTTTGAAACATCATAATTCCTCCCACGACCCCGTAATCTTGCTCCGTCTTACCTAACAAACCCTGCCGTCAATTTTAACTATATTTGAGTCAGTTACTTGGGTTAGTCTTGAGTTAACTTAACCAATTTACCATGGAACGGTTAAGATTAGCCAAAATAATAAAAAAGAATAGAAAAAAATCCCCCACGGCGAAAGCAGGGGGGCTCCATCCGCCTGGGAGGGGGCATGGGAGCAGCATCAGCATGGGAAGCGGGGGGCTCCATCAGGGGGAAGCTCCATCGCATGCTGTCCTTGATTTGCGGCCAGCACCGCCACCGCTCAGCCCAATGCGACCATCGTTCAGCAGCCACCACCCATCCCCTACTCCCGCTGCATCCGTGTCCGTTGTTGCCAGCCCTCCGCGCGAGAACCGCGCCGCCCACAGGCCTACTCCATCAACCACCACCATCTTCTCTTCGCTTAGAGCCAAATAACCTGCGATACCCGTCAACTCTCTAGATCCACGCCCTCCACAACCTCCTGGAGAAGGGTCTCAGCCTGGGCACCCGTCGCCTCCACCCGACCTCAGCCGCCCCTCTCCGCAGCACTCCTCCGATCAGCCTCCACTAAGGTTCACTCCACCACCTCCGCTTCGAGTGGATATGAAGAACCGTTGTTTTTCCTCTACACCTCCACAACTGCGAGCAACCACAACCAACACAGGTGCCACCCATTCTCCATCCATCCAGCTGGCCGCGAAATCGCCCCAGCCATCGAATTTCCTCGATCTATGCCCTTCCGGCGGCAGTGCACGGCGTGCCCCTTGGCTCCATCATTAAAGAAGATCGGCACCGCCGCTCCCATCTTTAGCTTTGGTGGTGGCACCCCACCTCCGTGCCCATCATTGAAGAAACGAAAGCAGCGGTGTGGGTGGTTAGCAGCGACAGGGGGGCGGGAGCAGCATCGGAGGGGCGGCGCGGAGGGGGGCGGGGGTCGGGAGCAACATCGACGTGGGGGGGGGGGGGTAGGGGAGGACTCCATCGGCAAGAGGGAGCTCCATCAGCGGCGGGGGTCGGGGGGAGTTAGCAGCGCCAGGGGGGCAGAGCAGGGAGCTCCATCAGCGGGAGTTAGCAGCGGGGGTACGGGGGGGCTTTGAGCGGCCGCCGAGAGGGGAGGAGCTTCGAGCACTGGGGGTGCGGGGGGGTGGGATTTCGAGCGGTGGAGGTGTGCGGAGCTTCGAGCGGCCGCCGGGAGTCGGGAACGAGGGGGAGGAGGAGGCGGAGGTCGGGGAGGAGGGCCATGGAGGGAGGAGGTGTTGGGTGTTGGGTGGTGGGGAAAAGGAGGAGGGTAGAGGGAGTGGCAGTTAAGGTAAATTCGACAAATAAAATAGGCATAAGATAAAAAAATTTAACGGAATCTGGTTAGTTTTAACGGGTAAATGGATGGGGGTTAACCACAGGGTTTATTGGGTAAGGGTTAGCAAGATTACGGGGTCGTGGGAGGAATTATGATGTTTCAAAGGTCGTAGAGGTAATTTCGAAAGATTTCAGGGTCTGCTGGGTAAATATCCCAAAATTAATTAAACCTAAGAATACAACAATAAATAAAAATATAACTTTGAATCATTAGCGCATAACTTAGAGGCACCATATCTCCGTTGTTGTCTACGAGAACACTACATCCTATATGATAAAAAATCAGTGCTCTAACCAAACGGATCACTTATTGTTCGTCATCAATACCCTGCAACGGATGTTCTGTGTTGAAGAAGACGTCGTGGTATCCAAGACAGCATCACTTTTCCATTCTTTATCCGAGTGGGTACTACTCCTAACAAACTCAGGCACACTGCATCCCATCCACCAGTCGGAGAATCCGGACCAGTTACAGGTAGACCATCAACTCTCAAACCATTAATTAATCCCATATCCTAAAGAGTAATGGTGGCCTCCCCTACGCGTAGGTGAAATGTGTATGTCTCAAGTCTCCATCTTTCTAGTAAACTAGTCAGTAATGAGGGATCCATTTGGACTCTTCTCATGTTCACCACACATGAGAAACCCGACGCTTCTATCAATCTTTCTACTACGACACTCTTCTTGTCATCAATATTTTAAAGGAAGATAAAATATACTGCACGACAAAAACAGAAGTGCATTGACGATGTTTTACTAAAAGGACAGGATTTTCTGCATGTATGTTTCCCCTTATATCCCGAAACGTACCAATCTCCACGCGATTTCCTCTCTGATGCATGCAAACGCCATCCATAATCATCATAAATACAAACAACAGTCAAAATATGCTTGTTTGATGCCTTGGGTTTGTATTGCACATGATTTTCCATGCTCTATTTCTGTAAATCGTATTATAGATCCCTTTTCGACTTATAACTCCTACCTAACCAATAACTTAGTCCGGAATCATCGTGGGTTTCGATTGTCTCTCTACAAATACTACATCTTCTGCTTCTACAATTTCATGATAAAAAATGTGAGGTAACTCCTCCATCGGTTCTTCTTCGGTATCATCATTATTAGCGGAATATGAGTTCCCTCTTTTCTCATTACCTACGGCTAGAACTAGCGAACCATATTCAAAATCATGATAAGTATTTTCATCTATGTTTTCTTCTAATGTTTGAGAATCATTTTCTGACTCGTCATTTTCGGACTCCTCATTTTCTTGTTCGGATACTTCTGTCACTAATTCGTCTTCTACATTTACTTGTGAGGACCCTTCGATATCCTCAAACATGGTCTCATTTGTTGGCCTGATTAATTTACATCTTTATCAGTTTAAATAAAAAATATAAAATTATTCCGTAATTTAAATGTGATAAATTTTACCTCGACGACGAGGACATATTTTCCATATCAAAGGGAGTAGCTTCTACAAAAAGATGAATAAATCTCGCACCGATGATTGAACTCAACATTGCTAATGTGGATTCATCATCGTGAATCGGTACTGTAAAGAAAGTTGATCCCTCATACAACCACTTATACGTTAATATAAGTATATATTGGTCGAGCGGGAGATCAGTGGCTTCAGATACTCGAGCCAGTAAACCAATGTATGTTAATTGGTATGGTAATATAACCATTCGTTTCTCACCCCCAACATATTCTACATGGTCATCAGAGACATGAACCGATCCTCCCCAATATATTAAGACATGAGCGGTGTTGGAAGCCATCTATATGAATAAAATACATGATTTAATTAGTTTAATTAAATGTAACAATTACTTAATAATAGGATGTAACCATTAGTTTAATTAACATTTCAGTCGGATGTTATCTCTAATAAACGATTATTTAAATGATATACTAATCACTCAGAGATGGAATCCAAAAGTCTGGTCTTGGAGACTCATCGGTGCTCACCACAGTGAGTCCTGTCAGCGCTGTATAGAGACCCTCCCGGCGCTCGATTACAAATCTAAATGAGAAGTAATTTTAACATGTCTATGTGCACTTTTAAATCTAAATGAATGCAATGATTATAAGGTGTCTAATGTAATTGACATTAAAAAAATCATATTACATTTACATTTTTTTTCAACATCTGTAGGGTACTTCATAGAAAGTTTATAACACAAATGATTTCCAAATATAAACAATAATTAATTTAAATATATATTTTAATTAAGTATCAATTTTGCACATCTAAATACTGATTAAAACCACGGAAAATTTAATACAAGTAAAATTACCTGAAAGACGCGTGTCTTCGACAAGAAATGTTATCCAATAAGACAAGAATATAATCTGGTATTCGAAGGTATATATCGCCTTCACTGATAAAAACCTGCAAAGAATGCATAAAAAAATGGCTACAAAAAAAATATTATTCTTACTTGAATAAGATTAGCAGATCGAGATAAGAAATCACGCTTCAGAATACTGAATGAGTGAAATAAGAGAGGAGGAGTAAGGGAAGAAGATGAAGAAGGAGAGGGCGTGAAAGTGTGAGGAGAATGGAATGAGGGGGGGATTATCTATATACATATTATAAAGCTGGGTTTTTCCAGACTACTTGACGCGTGGATACGTTCCGCTTTGTCTACTCTTTCCGATCTCTATCTTTCTCCAATCGCACACTCTACCCTCCAACTTAACCTGCAACTGCCACGTCACAGGCTTTATCCACGTTACTCCCAATATTCCAATGCTCTCTTCTTATCTATTCACGTTACAAGCTATTCCTAATTTTCCAATCCTTCTCTTTCATCTTTTAAAATAGTCCAAGTCTGTAAATGTCATCTTGACTTCCCAACTTCCAATCCTCTCTCTCTCTCATCTATTAATAGTCCAACCTCTCTCTCTTATCTATTAATAGTATAATATAATACTGGAGAACCATGTTTCACCATTATATATGTAATGAACATTATAAATTAATCTCGAACATTAGAAATTAATCTCATAGAGATTAATTTCTTCGGTCACGTTGCGGAAAAACGTCAGGATAAATCATGTTTTGACCATGAAAATAAAACATTCCATGATAGTTTATAGATCCTCAACTTACAACTTGCATCAATATTATTTTTTGTTTACACTTTCTTCGGTATATTTCATTTCATTTTATTCCCAATATTGATACTCTAAAGTCTACATGTAGTTAAACAAAATATATACTAAAGTAGTTGCATCAATATCATAAAACTGCAAAAAATGAATCGAAACTTTGAATTCAGAAGTGAAATATTTATTTCAAACATCAAATTTATGATGGTAAAAGATTCAATGCCTATACATAATTATGAAGTACTGTGTGCATGTACCACTAAATATTCAATGGAAAAGTGGGGGCATATATCACAATATATATTTTTTCATCTGTTAATTGAATGACGGACAATATTTCACTTAATAGCAATATTAATTGCCTAAATATGTTTTGCACTCATGCAATTAAACTGCTTTTGTACAATGAGAATTATTAGGATTTAGACTTGAACCAAACAGAAATAGTTGTTTGGTATTACTTACACCAAGATTTGGATTAGATTTAAAGTTTTAAAAATGATATCAAGTTAATTATTCTACCATTTATCATGCATAAAATGTGTGTGACACATTTGCAAGGATACACTTTGATTTGTGTAATATTTACAAAAAGGTCCAATTGCATAATATCCACGTGAGCAGCCACGTGGACCCTGATTTTTTTGCACGCCATCCCCTTCGCATTTTAGTAATTACGCGATGCCCCAGAATTTGCTATATATTACACATATTATCCCCAATACAAAGTGTAATAGATCTTTTTATGAATACCATGTTATACTATACTTAATATAAAAAAGCAAACAAAAATGCTTATTAATAAATATTAATATACTATAAACAATACATATTAACTTTGAAAAAATAAAAACATATAGTATTTTTTAATAATTAAAACACTTTATACATAAATTTTCACACGCTTCTTAAGTACATAAAAAACTATAAATAAACTTAGAAAAATCCCCAAAAAGTATAATTTATTAAAATATCTTTGAAATCTTAAACATATCCCTATTTATAAATTGTATGCATTCGAATAAATATTTTACAAAGGAATTTAAGTATAAACATTTTGAAGAATTATAATATTGAAATTATAGTATTGAAAATTCAACCCAATTTTGAATATTATGTTTAATCCCTTTACTCTTTTTAGTTTAATTTTTTCTCTTCCGCCGCGAAGCGCGGGGAGCATCTAGAACCTATTTAAAGCTGGGTTTTCACCCAGCTTTTTTGACACCATGCATCCTCAAGTCTTTTCCCTTTCCCGTTGCAACATCTTCCCACGTCTTCCCTGCTTGCCTTCCACTTAACCCGCCACCTCTCTCTCTCTCCCTTGCTTTCTCTCTCACATCCGTCCCCTCCTCTTTCTCTCTCTTTCTATAAATGGAATATGCAAGATTGTGGTGTTTTTTGTGACATATCATTGCTATTCATTGATAATACATACGTTTACTTATAGTTTATGCTTATTTAAAACTATATCCATAATCACTATATTAATAAATAATTATAAATTCTATATTAAATAAAATCTGTTAATAAACAATAAATAAAAACATCTATAAATACATATTACTACACCTTACAATATATTGAAATAGTTATGAAATTATGTTCATTTTCTTTTTAAGTAAATAAACAGCAAAAAATACATATTAACATTTAAAATCCATAAAAATTAAAATAAATCCATAAAAAATTCATATAGACAACAATTCTTTATTTAGTAATTCTTATATATATACACATATTGCCCTTTTAATTTACCGGTAGTTGCATATAACAATATATATAAGTTGCAGAACCATCAATTAATAGATGTATAATATAAAATTGTTACTTTGGGTCATGATTATTTTATTCTAAAGATATTTTATTCACTTATCTTTTTTTAAAAAAAGGTTTAGTTTATTATTTTAATTTTTTGATGATTTATTATTTAAGAAAAAGTATTCTTAAGGCCTTCTTAAATATCCACTTTATACTATTCATTTGTTATTTAAATTCATATTTTACTTACTAATTAATTATTCAGATTTTTTAACATTTCTTAGTGATTTTATACTGATGTACCAATATTTGATAAATGTATATTATATTTTTCTATCTATAATTACTATTTTTGAAAACATGAAAAGTAAATATTCAAAACAACTCTTCCTGTCGTTCGTCTATAATGTAAATTAATGTATATTTTTATAAGTAATTCGTAGATATTGTGTAACAACAATAATAACTAATTGACAAAGTTAGATAATATTGGATATTTAATTAATCTATGTGTTTTTGATATTTTAAGTATTGGTGCTACAATATAGCATAAAAAGTGAACTCGAAGAACTATAACTATGTATGTATGTGTATCTGTATGTGTATGTATGAAATATTATAATTAAAGCTGATAAGATGAGGAAGTGAGATCACGAGCCTACGAAAGGAGCTCCCGATGGCCACCACATTTCACCATTTAGAGAGAGTAATTATTTATAAATTCCACCACCTTCTCATGACCAATCACTAATAACGTGCAATGTTCATGCGTCCAATAAATATGGGTTCACATGAAATCGAATGGATTACATTTTGGCTTAACCACATCCTATTCCATTTTAGTGAAACATATTTTTAAATCTAATCTATTAAATATTTGCATCGATGCCCATATATTTCACTACATTTTAGAATATGTCGGTTTTGATACTTACATATTCTCTTAAAATAGTATATTCTCATGTTCACATTGCTTGACATTCATATTATAATTTGATTATTATTTTAGATTTGAAGAAAGGTATATCAGATAAAGTGGATGTTGTGTTTTTTTTATATTTTATTCCTAAATTCATCTTTCTTATCCTTTCTAATTAATGTATTGTTGTATGTTAAAACAACAATTTAAAACACGAGTAAAGTGATCATGGACGAAATAAGTATAATGGAATAGGAAAAATAGTTATCAATTTTAATATTTCATCTCTTTCACATTTTTTAAAAATGTAATACATGGTATCACATATGAATATATTAAATGACATGTGACATTTAAAAAAATCACATGTCTATACAATGTGGGGATGCTCGTATATACTTTTGCCAATGGTTCGGTCCAATCCATTATTTTACATATTTAAATTGTTTTACTCTAATACAATTTATTGAAATGACAAATCAAATCATTATAATATTTCATGTTAAAATCATATACAGGAGTTCTATTGGTTAATAACCATAAAAAATGCATCTTTTGTTTCTTTGGATGTGAGACTTTTAAAAAAACTATTTATTAGATAACTTCTAATTAAATAAATGTTAGAAGTTTCATTTATTTTTTTAAAAAATATGTATAATTCAACATATATCAACACCTTTAGGATGATTCCTCTTTATTGTATGCAACTTTCACCTATTACCTTTGGATTTTGTTTCGTTTATCCAAAATCAATTGATTTTAGTTTTTGTATACGACGTTAAGATTTAAGAATAATATATATGTATTTGAATATTTATTTTTAGCTGTATTTTGCACCTTTCGTGTACATATATGAATATGTGTCATATAATATGAAAGAGTGCACATAGAAGATACATTTTGAAAAATCACTACATATTTCATTTAATTCATAATAAAATAATTATATTGTTGATCAAATATGCAAGAAGATCATTATCTGCGGGAGCCTTCTCTTTATAAAACTGCGCACTCTTCCTCATCTTTATTATAAATCTGTGATTTTTCAGATGGAAATTATATATTAAAAAATTACATAATTCCGTACATATTTATTCTCTTTATGCATTTTTTATTTTATTCATTTTTATTTTAATTTAAACATTACAAATTAATATTTAAATTACATTATAGGACTAATTTATTATCCGTTGCGGAGCGCGGGTTACATCCTAGTATAAGGAGAAGGGGAGGAGGGGACCGTTGGCAATTTTCCAACGGCCCTCTCCCAAATCGGCACCTGAGGTGCCATTTGGAGCGGGGGCCAACGGGTATCTCCCAAATAGGCACCTGAGGTGTCGATTTGGAGGGGGCGCTCCAAATCGACACCTTAGGTGCCGATCGATGCCTATATTTTTAATTTTTTTATCCGTGCCTATTTATTTAATTTCAATTTTTTTAATAATTATTTTAAAAAATCCCGATGGATGGACCTTGTTTCCGAATGAGGGTGGGGAAAGGGAGATGAGGAGTATGTGAGGATGAGTGGCAATCAATGTAAATTTGATAAACAAAATAGGTATAATATAAAGGCAGATAAATAGGTAAATGTATGAGGGTTAACCACAAGGTCAATAGGATAAGAGTTAACAAGTTTATGGAATTGAGAGGGGGGTTTAGGTCGTTTCAAAGGTCATAAAGATAATTTGAAAAGATTATAAGATGTACCGGGTAAAAATCCCTTGTTATATATGTCCCAACTTGAGGAAGAGCGTTAAAGATATGGGATATATATATATATATATGGAAAAAATGGGGCTGCCCCCGCCCCATTTTTCGGCGTTTTTTTTATTTTTTTTTGAAAAATAAAACCATGTATATTCATCCATATATCCCTCATACATGCCATTCGAATTTCGTCAGAAACAGAGACTCCTACGGCCTCCATCACGTCCGGACAGTAGTTTTTTAACGGTAACAGGATTTTTTTAAATCGATACCATCGAGATGGAGGTCGTAGGAGTCTCTATTTCTGAATGGCATATAGGAGGGATATATGGATGAATATACATGGTTTTATTTTTCAAAAAAAAATAAAAAAATGCCGAAAAATGGGGCGGGGGCAGCCATGTTGGCTGCCCCCAGGGGGCAGCCCCATTTTTTCCTATATATATATATATATATATATATATAATATATATCATTTCTTTCCTATAGAAGACTACATGTAACTTCTCCCAGCTTTTTCTTATACTTTTTTTCCGAAATTGAAGAGATGATATATTTTTCCTAGTAATTATTTCTTAACTGTTTTTTCTCACGCATGCTCGTGATTTCTTAATTCTGCAAAGGAGGTAATTATTTGGCCTATTGAATATACTAGACTGAAGATCTAATGGTTCAGAATAAATTCGAATGGAAGATAAATACATCAAAGACGACTCTGCTAGACTCCTAGTCATCTCAATGACTTTTTCGCATTAAAGATCTTCCACTTCCTATTAACATCTTCGCTATATATGCCAAATAACTTCCAAGTTCTTGCCTTCATTAAATATCTTCGTCGTTTCTCTCTTACCCACATCTGATTTGCTAAGGATTTAAAGTTATATTATACAGCTCGATTAAGCAAAACTTTCCAATACACCTTATCTCAATAACGCAATTCCGATAATTTCCTATACCTCATCTAAATCTTATGATTTTACTTTCCAGGATTTAAGATTCCACCATTTGGTTAGGCCATTTTCTTCTCAGAAATCCATAAAAATTGTCCAAGATTTTCCAGTCTATATTTAGCAACGCTTATTTTTTTTAACATATATATCATTCGTTTAAACTGCATGATACCTTGGGATGCCTCTGTATCGATATACTACTACCCGATTCGCTATCAACAAGCATATGGTTGTAGAGGACTCTTCCTCACATCAACCTTAACAATGGAGTCACCTAACCTATAAGCAATCAAAGAATTACAACTTCTTCTTGACAAGGGTATATCTAATTATAGCTTCTTGTTCACAGTGCCATTGCAGAACTATCAGATTCTTGAAGAAATCTGCTATGTTTCGGGCTTTGCAGCGAGAAAAAGGATTACCACTGGCAAATTGAGAGGATATGAATGGTAGAACACAGAGGCTACGTTGACATTTGCAACTAGATCAACAACTAAAATAAGTGCCACAAGTATGTGCAGTGGGTCGATCGTCAAAATCAGACTCCCCGATGGCAAACGTCTACTCTATATCATCCTGTGGAGGTATATGCTTCCCAGTCATCTCACTTGAGGAAAAATCTTCCAATCCTTCCATTCCGTTTTCAATACTAGGAAAGTCGAAATCCAGGTCAAACGCTGAGAAGTCGATGTTTTCTAGATCAAGAACATCCATATCCTCTGGTACTGGGATCTGGAAGAGAGAATCTTCAGATATATCAACAGCAGCGCCTTCTGTTTGAATGTCAGATGGCATTGCCAATTGTGTATTTGAATTTAAATTCAAATTGCTAACACCCGCAGACAATGGATCCTGAGGAGATGATACTCCCAAACCCAACCCTGGGGTAAATTGGTATTTCACTATTTGCCCATCACAAGGCATGTCGACAATATCAGGGCCTTGCACAAGAGTGAGAAGCCTCCGTTTCTTGTTTGTGTCATTTCTCCACCTTGGATTTCCGATTTGTTGCATCAGCTGCACCAAGAATCCAGGACTCTGAACAGCCATGGCCAAGAATGACAGCATCTGCTGCTGGTGTTTCTCCATCAACTTCAGACGATCCTGCACACTGTGCAGTTGCCCGTTTGTGCTCTCTTGATGCTGTCTAAGCTTCACCAGCTCTTGCATGAGAACACTTTTGTCTCTTTTCAGCCGCTCTATCTCCTCCTCTAGCCCGAACTTCCCAACCTCAATACATGCCTTGACAGATGAGTTGGTTGATGTATCCATTACATCAGTTGCAGTTGGCTGATGAGAAGCTGGTGCAGCTTTCTTCCTTACTATAGTCTGTAGGAGATGCTTTTGGCCTTTCAAGAATCCCTCATTTGCGAATTCCCACCTATCGGGGTCAACTTTTCGGAAACCCTGACAGAATTTATTTGAATATCAGCATTGTCAAATTGAATGCATGTTAGAAACGAACCCCATTATGTCAGCATGGAAAACACTTATGAAAATCACAAAAGACTGTCATGTCTTTTTCATGAGCATCTTATGAGTTGCGACTTCTAGTTTATCTATGAGGCTGTTCATGCAATAATATGTAGTGAATATTAGATGAATCTTTATGGTGCCCAAAAGATTATGGAGTAGAAGAGATGGAATCTGCTCAAAATAAGTTGATTATCAAATCAGATATTAGCTAAACGACTAATCTAACTTAAATAGGACTAGATGTAATACACGGACCAAAATCATCTGAATCCCGGGTAAACAATGTAATTAGATTTCAAATTCCAGTTAAGCAACAATCAATGATTAGCCCACAGTCGAAAATTATATAAGGATCAGACCCAAGAAGAAAGTGGTGGGACTCATCCCTTGAAAGCAAGTGATGATAGTCCAGACAATCAAGTTCAAATAAAGCTTTTCAAAACTTCCAGAATAAATGAAAAGATCCATTGACTACTGGGAGCTGCTCGCATGGAAGATACTCTGAACTCCCCATTCCAAACATGGTACGGGGACATCTTATTTTTGTCCAAATTGGCAAATCTCAAATAAAATTGTCCTTCGGAACAGGATAAAGTAATAATAAGATAATCAACTTATAATACAAGAAAGAAGGATCAAATGAACACAAAAAGTAGCACATTGAGTAACCGGAAAAAAGTCAACAATTAAAATTAAGACCAATGTGCCAAAATATTTGGCACATGCTATATTTGAGATTGTATGGTGTGATCAGTCGTGATCAAGATTATAGTGGAGTGGTCTCTCCTAAAGAAATCAAGATATTCTAACTAACCTGCTTTATTTATAGCTAGCACTCATCCATTCGTGAGAAGACTAAACATGTTAAGGTTGATTGCCACTTTATGACACCTTGGATCTATCCTCTGGTGTCCACATTCTCCCAATTTGGGGGTTGGGGGTGTAGATAACATTGCATGATAGGTGCGGCAATAATTGATTGATATAATAATTGATTGATATAGAGAGAATTTCATAAAATATGAATACGGGTGAGCAATTGGCAATTGTAAACTTTCCATTATTATTTTATTCCTATTATTGTAGGCCTTACTATTTTTTTATGAGATTCTCTTTATATAAAAAACCCATGTATAATGAATGAGAACAACTCTTTATATTTTTAATAGTTTAGAATGCATAAACTTACTTCTACATTCAAGTAGTTTACTTCCTTAACAGATACATTGTGCTTACATTGGAATACCATAGGTTCTAAGCTGTCCTTACTAGTATAATTGGCTCCTTCTGGTTGTCATGAAGGTGTTGGGTGGGAAGTTAATTTTCAGTGAATCCATTTGCTTCGTAGAATTTAGATAGAGATCCATCGAGGGTACAGAAAAGAACTTAAGGCATGCTAGTTTCTTTTTGCAGAGCTAATATGAAGCCTCACCTTGTTAATGAGATGCTAAGGACTATCATAAAACACACATTTTAAATTTAGTTTTTGCTCATTTGAGAAAAGAGCACCTATATCAAGAGAACTAGATGATCAATACAAAATACAACCCTAAAGACCAAACATGGGATATAACACGTTCTTTTGTTTTATGTCCTGGATGAATTAACAATTGACTTGCATATGCTTTGTTCTCTAATGGAATAAATGATTGTTAGTGATGAACACAGCAGTGTGGTTGTCACATTTCATATGTATCGGGAGAGGCACCTCATACTAGGATCAATCACAACAGATTTGACTCAAATCACCTCTGCAGTGTTTTGAGTCATGGCTATGCACTTTGACACTGCAACGTTCTAGTCTCATCTAATATATCAGTGACATACTTGCATTGGTAGATAGTAAGGATTCTGTTATTCCTTATGAAACCTATGCCTATGCAATACCTTAACTCACCAAGGTCCTTGGTAAAATGTTTTCCAACAAAGGATTGGATCAAAGAAAAGCCCTGATCATCGTACCTTGTAATGATGATATCCTCCATGCAGACAAGAACAATTTCTCTCCCTTCGTAGTGCGTCTCACAGACAAGTAATGGTTGGATTTGGAAGTGGAGCTAGTAAAACCCTCACACTCAATCATCCTGGAAATCTTCTACATCAAGCTCTTGAGCTCTGCTTCATGCGATATATGGCATGTAACATGTAAGCCTTCTAATGCTCCATCTTAATTTGTAAAACCTGCTGGTTATTGCATATATACCTATTCCTTTAGGTCGCCATGGAAACACGTTCTTTACATTAAACTGAAAAAGGAGTCAATTGCTAGTCATTGCAGTCGCAAGAAGTAACCCTATTGTAGCAAGCCTAGCTACTAGGGAGAAATGTGCGTGTATATCCCTTTGTAACTGGGGAGAAACGTGCAGACCCTAAGAAGCATGTCACATTCCCAGATCCTGTCTTTGAAGATGTTACTCGATACAGAAGCCTTGTTGGGAAACTGTTGTACCTTACTGTCACCAGACCAGATATCTCCTATGCAGTTAGCAGAGCTAGCCAACACATGGAGCAACCTGGTTACAGCCACTGGCAGGATGTTCTCCAGATTATAAGATACCTGAAGGAATCACCAGGGTGTGGCCTCTTCTATGGGGCAAATGGATACATTGACGTCATTGCATATGCTGATGCTGATTATGCAAGCTCACCAGAGGATCGACGCTCCACTACAGGTTACGCTATGATAGTTGGAGGAAATCTCGTCTCTTGGAGAAGCAAGAAGCAAACTGTTGTGTCTAGATCCAGTGCTGAAGCAGAATACATAGCAATGGCTCAAGCTACTTGTGAGATCATGTGGCTATTAACCTTTCTGGAAGAACTCGGTCTCATTGTCACTAATCCTATCCCACTGTATTGTGACAACAAATCTGCTACATATATCGCCACGAATCCTGTGTTCCATGAGCGAACGAAGCATATAGAGGTGGACTGCCATTTTGTTCGTGATGCTGTCAAAAGTGGGAAGATTACTACTCCTCACATCACCACAGATCTTCAATTAGCTGATGTATTCACAAAGGCTCTACCCAAGAAGCGTCTGTCCTGGATTATGTCCAAGTTGGGCATGATTGATAAATATGCTCCAACTTGAGGGGGAGTGTTAATAGTACATTCTATAATTAGATTTATTGTTAGTAGTACATTATATATTTAGATTTGTAACCATTTGTAGCTAAGGGTATTTATGTATTTTTCATCTTAGAGCTCTCTAGGGTTTTGTCCTATATAAGGACCCCAGGACCTCTTGAATAAACAAGCAATTCCATTCTTTCATTCTTCTCCACAGTAACCAGTCGTGCCTGGTAGCGCTAAAGATTACCATCTTCCCGATGCTTGATCATCAAGATCCAGTTGCAGCCCCAGATGCCTGAGTATATCTCAGGGAGGAAAAACAAGGGCCAGATGCCTCTGCCCACTGTGTCAAAATGTGAATTTCGTTGACTAGTTAGAGAGCCTGTGGGGTGTGGTGGGGGGGAGGGGTTTTGGGGGAATGTTCTTAAAGCAATAATCAGTTTTCGGATATTGTTTGTATTTGTATTTGTGGATCCCCACATTTATAGGTGATACATTTGTATGAGTCTGTAATATAAACCCCATCAGGGTTATGTCTTATCCCCAACCTCTTACCACACTTTTAGCACTATACAAAAAGAGACCTGCCACCGCCAAAGGAGTAGCCCAATAAAAGGTGAACCTCATACATCTTGTGTTGTGGTTGTTTCGTGCTTGCTTGTTTGATCTGTGTTTAGTTCTACTTTTATAGAAACATTTTACTTATTTTTTGATATTTTTGTTCCAACACTTCCTTTTGGATCATAGTTTTGGTTATTAATCCTCAACCATTCACTCTTCATTTTCTTTTACTATAGAATTCTTGTTATTGCTCTTGTTGAATTCTTGACATGACAATAAGATCTTGGATATAACAGAAGGCACCTTTGTGAGGCTCAATTTTTGGTAGCCTCTGCTTCATCAAAGGATTTCCAACATTTTTAATCCTATTATTTTTGGCTTATCACTAAGGTGACTTGCTTTGGCATGATTCCTATACTCAAACTCAACACAAAATTGAGTCACAACAGACTGTTACTTTCTCTTCCAGATTACTAGGCTTCCCTAATACTACAACAACAAAGCCTTTTTCTCACTTAAGTAGAAATAGTTACATGGATTTTTTTGCCTCCATTCAGATCTAACTTGGGTCATTCTCGGATATCCAAGAAACTAATATTCCTTCGTAAAGTATCATTCCAACACTTCTTGGGCCTTCCTCGTCCTCTCTTAACCGGCTCAACATCCAAAACTTGCATCTCCTGATTAGTACATTAACTGACCTCCTTTGTAAATGGTTAAACCACTTTAAACGGTTTTCTTGCATCTTATCCTCGATCAGAACTACACCAACTTTCCTTCTATTTGCATCATTTCAAATCTGATCTTTACGTATGTGTGTGTCCACACATCCACCTTATTTCATTTCTGCTACTGCCATTCTTTGCAAGTGTCCATGGTCCACAAGACAACATTCAGATCCATAGAGCATATAGTAGGTCTCATGGTTGCTTGGTAAAATATTCTTTGATTTTCATAGGAATTTTCTTCTCACAAAGAAAGTAGAGGCTCCTCTCCACTTTAAACAACCTACATTTATTCTATTTGTAACATCTCCATCAATTCCCCATTGTTAGAAATCGAAAATACGGAACCGTAATAAAAAAATAGAATAAAAATAATGAACATCGAGATTTTACGTGGAACCCTACTCCCTAAGGAGCGAGATGAGACCACGAGAGAATGCCTCAAAGGGCCGAAGTTGTATTCAACTTTCTTATCTGTTACAAGTGTGTGGCTTATTATGTAGCCCCCGATGAGTCTTCAAGTCCCACAAATAGTACATGTGGGATTAAATCATTGGAAGTTGTAATTGGACCCTGGAGGGATCCAATTACCCATCTATACATGACACGTGTACTCCAACACTCTCCCTCAAGCTAGAGCATTGAATGCTCAGCTAGGATAAATAAACAAAAATCTCAAACTCACAATACAAGGCACTATAAACAATATCAACTCAATGCATACTTTACTGCTGGTTGTCGAGGACGTTGCTTCTCATCATGCCGTGCTGGTGAGGAGGAACAAAAGGGCTGGGGTGTGAGTTGAAATGGGTCTACTCGTCAGAGAACATGTGCTCTGTGTTGCGCATGTCAGAGTCACTGAAACTGGAATAAGTCTCCATCTAGAGAACTCTGGCCTGCAACTACTCCATCTATCAAAAGGGTCAAATAGGAAAAAGGCATGGAAACATCCTCATCGGAGTCTACAGTCGCTGGAAAATGGAGTCTGAAGTCTCCTCGTCGGAGAACTGGGTCTCTTCCATATTGGCTTAGAGAATGGGATCTATGCTCTGGAGTCCCTATGAAACCACACTACAACCCTAGCCCACAGTGGCATAGAGAATGGAATCTCTACTTTAAGTCCATATTGATCACATGAAAACCCTGAGCTGACGAAATCAAAGATGGGGACCTCTCAACTGATGAACGCAGACATCTGCGTATCAAACTGTGGACTTGAAACCAATCTGAACATCGAGTCTGAATATGAACTGTAGAGTCTGATAACTAGTTTGGCATCTGGAGTGAAGAATCTGAATATAAGCTATATAACTTTATATTATACTCCTCCTTTCTCCCATATTGGTCGGAATAGATGACATCGACCAAGTTGGAAGGAGACAAGAAGATAGCGAGGGGAAACAAAAACTTCAATCATTTTTTTCCATTTCCCATTTTTTTTGCACAAATCATCTTTTTTGTAGTTGTATCTCCTTTTTTGTTATTCGTTTTCTTTTTTCTGCGCGTACAGATTTTGTCTCCTTTTTTGTACGTGTGCTTTTTATAAAAAAAATACAACTTTTTTTTGAAACGTGGCCCAAATAGGGCCTGAAACCTCACAGTTCCTTCTTTTTTAATGTGGCAGCAGCAGGCCCTCTCCTTTAAAAAAATACTCTCATGGCCCATTTGGTCTTTACAAAAAATCTAAAGAAAGAAATGAAAAAAAACCATGCTATTAGGGTTCCCGTCATGGAAACCAAATTCCAATAGCCTCCGATGGGGTTTTCCTGAAGTCGTCGTCACTTGGGATCTGTTGGCGCCTCCTCCTGGAACCGAAGAGAAGCAGCGATGGGAATTGGGGGGCCTTAATTGTGGTGCCAATCAAACTGCTCCAAGAGAGTTTCCGTCATAGCTGGGTATTTATGGTTCCTAACTGGAACCCTCTTTCGATCGCATGCATTTACAACGTGGTGTTGATGGTGTCGCTAACGAGAAGGGATCGTTGTCGTCGAAGCATACATGTGTGCCTATTGGAGCCATCGATCTGGCGCAATGGTGGCTTGCACGAGGGGAAGGCGGCGATATCTGGAGGATGGTGATCGAGCTCCTCTTCTTTTGGGTTCTCAGATAAGAACCCATCAATCCCGAAGATGCCTCCGATGATGTTGGAGGCGGAAAATAGAGTTCTCCAAAACATGTTGCAGAAGAAGTGGCCACTTGGACCCGATTTTTTTCCCTAAGTGTGTACTGTCATGCTCCTGAGGTTGAGAAGATGCGCATGATGGTGGCACGTACAAGAAATCACCTTAGAAACTTGCATCAGGAATCAGATCTATTGCATGATGGCGTAGAATTAGGATTTGGGGGGAAACTCCTAGAATTTTGAATCTGCTTGCGGCAATGCTATCACAGTTGCACGAACTAGATTTGGAGATTGTCGATTAGACCGTCGTTGGTGTTGATGATTGTTGTGCAGAATTAGGGGTTCGAAAAGAAACCTCAGAACTTGATCTTGAATAATAACAAATATGCAGTAATCGATCTTCCAGAAATTTGTGATGGCCGAAAATTAGGGTTCCAAGAAAACCTAAAAATTGAAACTCAAACTTGAACGATTTTGTCAATGAATAAATAACATTCAAGAATAAATCTTCGAAATCAGCCAAGAATCGACCCGCTTTGATACCATATTAGAAATCGAGAAAATGGAAGCGTAATCAGAGAAATAGAGTAAAAACAATGAAGAACACCGGGATTTTACATATTCTTAGGAGCAGGATGAAATCACAGGAGAATGCCTCAAAGGATTGATGTTGTATTCAACTTTTTCATCTGTTACAGGAAGTGGGGGGCTTCTTCTATAGCCCCTATTGAGTCTTCAAGTCCCACAAAGTGTAGATGTGGGACTAAACCACTGGATGTGATACTTAGACCATGGATGAATCCAATTACCCATCTACACATGACACATGTATTCCAACACCCATCATATTGCAAATTAGATCACAAGTATCTAAAAGAATCTCTCTTCTGATTGTTATTATCACCAATCTTCACATCGATTCCTTCACCATTGCTTCCATCAAAAGTGCACTCCATATATTCAGTCTTAGCCCTATTTATACGAAATCATTTAATATCCAACGCATGTCTCCAGACCTCAAGCTTCTCATTTACTCCATCTAGTCTCATCAATCAATACAATATCAATAACAAATAACATACAACAAGATCATCATCCTGAATGTGACTCGTCAATGATCAAAGTAAAAAGGAATGGGCTCAAAGCTAAACCTTGATGCAGACCAATGTGTATGTCAAAATAGTCGGTCTTCTCAGACTGGATCCTTACACAAGATGAAGCCTTGTCATGCATATTCTTTATGAGGTTAATGTACAGGACAGGTACATGTCTCTTCTTCAAAGAAGAAGAAGAAGACACTTTACAGGTCTGCACGTGACATGTGTCACGAGTAGGTTAATTTATAGAGGGGCCCCATCTACTTCAATTTATTACCAAAGTTCCCACCAATTTTATAGTGGAGCCTACTATAAAATTGAGTCCCCACCCTTGCAAGGATAGGTAATTAAAGAAGTACAGTCCGCGCTATTTATTTTTGAATTTATCTTAATTTTCTATTTTTCACAAGAAACCCTGCCTTGCTCCGCTATACAGTTTGGGCATTTTATTGCCATTATTTGAAGCAATGCTTGATTTATTATAATTCGTGTGGTTATCTTCATCATATTTTAACCACTTTGTGCCTAATAATTGATAGTAAATCATATATTTCTCTAAAAATTCCGAAAAAATCAAACTTGCTAGAATTAATTATCATTTGTTGTGCCTCCAAATTTCATGATAATGGCATGCATTTTGTGGTCTGAATAAATAGTTTGGTGAGTGCTAATTGATTTTTAATTAGATCGCTACTTGATATTTTTAGGATTTTTTA
Organism: Ottelia alismoides; assembly: GCA_037367405.1. Taxonomy (NCBI): domain Eukaryota; kingdom Viridiplantae; phylum Streptophyta; class Magnoliopsida; order Alismatales; family Hydrocharitaceae; genus Ottelia; species Ottelia alismoides. The sequence continues at coordinate 305,150 of JAZKJV010007889.1, read as the reverse complement.
AGTTTTCATGGATTCCTTTATACTAGAGCTAATTAGGATAATTTATGTTCTGAAACATGCTTGCGTTTGTTATTTATTAAAACTAGACTATTTAAAATCACCGTATTTGCATTCATTAAAAATTCATTGTATGTTAGAAAATTCCCAAAAATTCACAGTAACTTAGTTTCCATACTTTGGCATTCTGGCTGAATTTACATAATATTCCCAAGACTTAGCCAAAATTGCATTTCACGTTACCTCGCATAAAAAATTCTAAAAAATACACCCTTAAAAACCTAATCTCTAAACAATCTAGAAATTAACTTAAGGAGAAAGTGGGTTCCATGATTTCGACCTTGTGCTTGCCAAAGTAAAAAATAAAACTCACTGCTTTGCATAAAACATTAATTAACATTTTAAGCAGTTTTTGTTTAATCATTAATTGATTGAATACAGTGTAAACCGCATTATTAACTAAGGGTGTTTTGGGGTTTTTCAGATGACGATGTTGTCGGGAAGGCATGGCTTAGGATAATATTTAGAAAATTTAGAAGTTAGGTGTGACGACCGATCCTAGTTACATGTTTACACAACATTCATATGTAAATTTTTGATTGATCGTACCAAGATACAAAAATGAGAGAATTTTTCACGATTGAATGACAATCATACTTATCTAACCATTCACTTCAGAACGCTTATCACAACGGAATCATTAGCATTTATAATCATATAGCATTACATGTACCAATAAGAAACATTTTAATTATATACATGTATCCCAAATACAACAAAAGAGAAGGAAAGCACAAGAGAGGTACACTATTTATACAATGTTAAAACGTGTACCATCAAAAGAAACTATTCGACCCTCAGAAGCTAAAAGTCCAACTGTCAGACTACTGTCGGAAGCGCTTTTGCTGCCATTCATATTAGGAACAAGAGGTTGTCAACAAAGGTTGAGTACAATCAAATCTTATTAAAATAAACAATTATTTAAGTGGTTACAAAAGAAAGTAGTAGATAGGTGATAACATTTACATTTATTACGTTACTTGTATGACATGCGAGTTTTCTAGTTGTTCCGTATATGAATCCTCCTTTCCACTCACCATACGTCGACTCTCAACCTTTAATAGTTTCATTGTTTCATTATAAGATTATGATGGATTAAGTGATATAGATCTAAATTATGTTCATTTCCATTGTTGTGAGATGTCAGATGTGATGACGGATCTTATTAAATATTGAGGATTGATGAATTATGGTTGATGATTGATGGTGATTTCCATCATCTAATCTTTATCCTCGCAAGTACCTTCTAGTAGAACAGTAATCAAACTCAAGAAGTGAGGAAACCTTCAAAGAGACTCTTTTGTCTCGCCTTCCTAGTGGAAGAGCGGTCCAGGAGAAAGCTAGGCACACTTTAACTATGGCCCTGAGATGGGTGGGAGAGACTCTCCGGCCCGAGTCACTCCAGTCCGGTACGACCAATGTACGGGCAAAATGAGGTCGTAAAACAAAACTAAGGGTCCTCCGGCATAGGCACCCTACTGAAAACAGGGTCAACGGAACTAGCCAAAAGTACTTGGATCCCAACGAAGCGTAAAAACTGAGAGTTTGCGAAAAAAACCGTACAAGAGACTGGGAGCCTAGACCAGCGCACTAGGCGCCCGCTGCCCTATATGGGCTTCCTATCTCCTACCCAGTTGAGGGTCACTGCACCCTCGCACAGTCAGGTGTAAAGGTCACCATGACCGGCACAAATATCAGCCATCACTGTTTCACCATCATACAGACGTACTTGATATACATTCCTTTCACAATATCTTGTGTGGTTGTCTTTACAGATCTAGGTATTTTGTTACAAATTATCATGGTCTCAAATTTCACCGAAATTTGGCCGAATTTCGATCGAATTTCGATTTCGGTGGGTAATCAAAATTCGACCGAAATGCCCTATATCGACCGAAATTTGGGGCGTTAGTTCAAAAAATGACTGAAATGATCAAAATTTCGGTCGAATTTCGCTCCAGCAGAGGGAAGGGGGGTTGCAGCAGCTTCGATATAAACCAACAGCTGCAAGTTGTTGTTCTTCGAGAGTTTGTTAGGCAGCAGCAAAGAAGGGAGAAGTTGAGCTCCTTCGGTGGAGAAAATTGAAGAGAGGAATTTGGGGAAATTGAGAAAAGAAGGAAGGGGGAGGGGTTGATATAAATAGGGGGAAAGGTTTCAGTGTTGCCAAGTGGAGGGGAAAAAAGGAGGCCAAGTGTTAGGGTTGGAATTGATACTTGTAATTTATTTTTTTCTAGAACCTTTTATCTCTCTCTTCTATGAAATATCAAAGTCATCCTCATTTCTAGCATGAATCTCTGATTCGGATGAATAATAGTTCGTTTCGACCATCTTTGAATGGCAAACAAAGTGAGTATAATATTCATATACTTCTGATTTAAGTTGAAATTAGTAATTTGCCGAGATACGATTTTGATTTGTGATTAAATTTTATGATTTTATGGTCAAACGACCTCGGATCAACGAACAATCGATTTTGTTGGTCTTATTTTGTCGAATCGAATTTTGTAATGGTCTCAGATTATTTTTATGGTTCGGACAACGTCGTGACTTTTCCGATGATATGAATTGCAATGCAATCATTTTTGGTCGATTGCACTCAAATGAAATTTGATTTACAATCTACAGATCGATTCATATCATTTAATATCGATCAATAGTATGGTCGCAAATCAGGTCCGATTCGGTTTCAAATCCGAGTGTTACGAATATAAAACCTCAAAGAGAGTCTTGTCCTTGAGACTCGTGACAATGTTACTATGTGTTTTATCTATGTTTCTCTTATGATTTTTTATCATAAAAAACCTCAAAGGTTTAAACCCATAAAAACCTCAAAGAAGAAACAAGACATAATTTAAAACATAGAATTCAATTAGGATTGAAATGAGAGTTATATGAAAAGAGGTGTGGGTATCTTGCTTGCGTATCCACTTCAGATTCCCAGGTTGCTTCCTCGCCCCCTTATCGGTGGCATAGCACTCTAACCAAGGAAAGCTCCTTGTTGTAAAGCTTTCTCACTAATCTGTCCAATATCTGAACTGACTTCTCCTCATATGTCAAATCAGGCTCCATATCCAGATTCTCGTAACTGATGATATGACGAGGAACGTGAAAGTATCTTCTCAAGTTTGATACATGAAACACATCATGTACGGCTAATAAGTGTGGAGGGAGAGCTACTCGATAGGCCACCTTCCCTATTCGGGAAATGATCTAAAACGACCCAACATATGCCAACTAGCCACGAACACCGAATCTGTGTACTCCCTTCATGGGAGATACTCACAAGAACACCCAATCTCCTACCTATATTTACAGGAATTTCATAAGTATGTATGATTAAGTTTCATAACAAATAAATCAAATTTGAATTTGATTAAGAGAATAGGATCGAACTACCTGAAACTCCAAATCTCTTCTCTGTCGATATGCATAGTTCTTCTGACAGCTACGTGCAGTCAGAATCTATCGCCTCACAAGGTCAACAACCCTCGTACTCTCCTCCAGGAGATCCACGGAGTAAAGAGCATGATCACCTACCTCACGCCAAATGAGAGGTGTGAGGCATCTCGGCCTGACCCGACCAACCTTCCACAAAATGGACTCTGCCGCCACGAAATCATCATATTCATCCTTGATAGCACGCATGTATCTATCCTTCATCCAAGGATATGTCCATTGACCTTCTACTATGTGATCCCATAAGTTGTTGAATCGTGGAGGCACGGCAGTAGATATAGATGCAGCCTCATGAGGGGGTCAATCAATCAATGCTGCAAGCATATCCCCCATGTATAACCAGGTTAGCGTACCCTCTACATGAGCTCTCCTGCTAAGTGCTCAAGCCACATGTATTGCATCATGTTCATCTCCTTCTGATCGAAAATGTGCTTTAAACTCTTGTGATCTGTAAAAATTTCAAAGTTCACCCCATAGAGATAATGGTGACAGATCTTCAAAGCAAAGACAACTGCCGCCAATTCCAAGTCATTGGTAGGGTAATTCTGCTCAAGCAACCTCAACTAACGTGATGCATATGCAATCATATGACCCCGCTGCATCAGTACCACTCTTAAACCTTCTCCTAAAGCATCTATATAAACTGCATAATCGTGAATGCCTGAAAGAAGTGCAAGAATGGGTGTACTCGCCAACTGTCCTTCAATGTCCTGAAAACCTGCTCTCATGAATCATCCCAAATAAAAGGAACTCCCTTCTATGTCAATCGTGTCAGAGGAAGAACTACTCGAGAAAACCACTAGTGAAACTGTAATAGCCCACTAGTTCAAAGAAGCTGCGAATTTGAGTGATTGTCTTGGGTTGCTCTCAAGACATAACTGTCGCAGTCTTCACAAGATCAATTGCGATACTTGTTCCAGAAATGGCACATGCCTCAGAAATGAGACTTCGGATAACCAGAACTCACACTTGCTAGCTTTGTATGCAGCTTGTGTTCTCGAAGTGTGTCCAAGACAATCTTTCGATCATTTACGTGATCCCATTCATTTCGAGAATACATCAACACATCATCGATGAATACAACCACAAACTTATCCAAGTACAGACAGAAAATCCGGTCCATCGTGTCCATGAATGTTGTAGGGTCATTTGTTAACCCAAACGATATCACAACAAACGTGTAGTGCTCAGATCGAGTCCTGAATGTTGTCTTCAAAAAATCTACTTCCTAAATCCTCAACTGATGGTAGCCAGATCGAGGATCGATCTTCAAAAACACTAAAGATCCCTAGAGATGATCAAACAAGTCATCATTGTGCGGCAAAGGATAACAGTTCTTCACCGTTCTCTTGTACAGCTACTGGTAATCAATGCACAACCTCATAAATCCATCCTTCTTCGTGATAAAAAGAACAGGAACACCCCAATGTGAAGTGCTCATCCTCACAAAACCTAAGTCAGGTAACTCATGCAACTGCACCTTCAACTCTCTCAACTCAGCCGGTGCCATGCAATATGGAGCCATCGAGATTGATTGTGTGATTGGTAGCAATGTCATCTCGAACTCAATCTCTCTCCTCTGAGGCAGCAATCCTGGCAAGTCATTAGGAAATACATCTAGGTAGTCCGATATCACTTTGATGTCCTAAGTCATCGGCTCCCTATCGGATGTCTCTTGTACAAATGCTAGGTAAGTATAATCAACAAGTCTCTGAGCTCTCAATACTAAAAACTCCGGTAAATCCAAAATCTTGAAGACAACTGTCTTCCTAAAGCAATCAACTAAGGCATAATGAGCTAACAACCAATCCATGTTGAAAATCAGGTAAAACTCATCGAGTTGTAGTAAGAGACAATCTGTGATTATCTCGTGACCACCAATCAACACTGGTAACCCTATGGGCCTGTTTGGTTGCTGGGTTGGACTGGGTTGGGTTGGACTGGGTTGGGATGGGTGAATAGTAATCTGTGAGGAGAAAGTACCCTTGTGAATAGTAACCAGGGTTGGGCCAACCCTGCCCAACCCTGCAACCAAACAGGCCCTATGACTACTAAAGGAAATGATAAATAGTTAGCCAATTGGCCCATGGATGTGATATGGAGGATCTAGGGCCTCTGCAATTCTATCTACTGAAGCTACTAATCTCGAAGCAATAAATGAATGGGTCGCTCCAAAATCAAAAACGATATGGAAAGGACGGCTCAAAAATGAGATCATACCTTTCACCAATGTAGCTGATGATCGTGCCTGCTCCTGAGTCACTGCATGTAAAGGTCCATGTCTCGTTGGTACAGCACTCGAACTAGTCATGCTCTGGGTTTGTCTCTGCATCATCCTAAATTTGGAATTCCCACAACAGAAACTCACAGTATGTTGTGTATGTGACTGTGGTTGTGGTTGAGACTCACTAGAGGCATGGAGCATTGAGACCGATAGTGACCCCACTCATTGCACAAGTAGCATCGCACAAACGGGGTAGATGTAGCAGTCATGTCAGTGCTCCGAGTCAGTCCTATCGGGTATATCCACTCCCTGCGACCCAGATGGTCATACCGTACTAGTACCACGGCTGGCGAGTGCCCTTCCAAAAGTAGTCGCTAGAAATGAGCGAGTACTGCCAGAAAATATTGATCCATTAGGATGAAATCGTCAGGCTGACCTCTGCTACTGAAACGGTCGCCTCATCGATCCAAATGACCGATGTAGTATAGGTGTTGCTCCAGAAGAACTCCCAAAATGCATCTCTCTCTGATATCCTCGAACTTCGCCGATGCATCAGTAGCCTCGGAGATAGAAGACGTAGTTCGGCCAGCTTCTCATGCACCTCTTCCCTCATCCCTCTGATGAACTTCTCCAGATTCTCATATGGAAACGCAGCAGTTGTTGGTGTATGGCGAGACAGATTGGCGTAACGAAAAAAATATTCTCAGTTGTCATCCGTCCCTATTTGAGCTCTGCGAAAAGTCTGCGTTGGGCCTCCTTCCACTTCCCAGGAAAGAAATGGGTTCTAAAACTCGTCTCAAAAGCATCCCATGTAGGCTCACGTCCCATCTCTGAACTAATCGCCTCCCACCACCTCTCGACGAACATGGTCAAAAAGTACTCCACAAAAGGTAACCACGTGTTTCGTGGTGCGTGAATCCTACAGAGTACCTTCACTACTCTCTTCACCATTGTTCTGCCTCATCTGATGTCCTCGTGCCCTCAAACGCAAACACATTGGCTCGTTGATATGAAGTGAATATCGACTAATGCATGTGTATAGCAGAGTGCTCGTGCACGTCCTCATCTACAAAAAGTACATGGTCCTGCTCCCTGCCAAAATCTCCCTCATCCGCTCAATGTGTTAGTACCTCATAATGCAGATCATCAATCTGAGGTTGTTGAACCTCCACGAACTGAGGTTGTCCATGTGGTATCTAATCCTGTGAAGGATGGTTAGTGAAATTAGATAGCTCTTCAAACCTCATCTTGTTATCCCCATGCATGCCAGATATCTCAGTCTGCTGAGTTAAAATCTAACCCAGTTGGCCTCTCATCTCCAGTTGTTAATTTCTCATGACAGTCTGATGCTGCTGGAGATTCGTGAGTATAGTAATGATGCGTGTCAACTGGTCTGCTATCTCCTGGTCCATCCTCGACGTCATAGTACTGTAAAAAACCACATCATTAGTAATAATAATGATTGTTTGTAATCATAATTATTATGCTTTTTTCTCTTCCTGAGATCACTATATGAATATTAAATACAAATGTGACACTAGGTATTGAATGCCATTCATTTCTTCTCAAACTCACGACAAGTTAGAGAACGGTCACTATCCGAGAACTTAATACAATCAGAATTATTATGAATATTGTGTAGGAAGGTACCACTTCTCTAATATCATTCCTTGTGAGACTCCAGGATACGAACTACCCGTTTACACAACATTCATATGTAAATTTTTGATTGATCATACTAAGTTACACAAATGAGAGAAAATTTTTCACGATTGAATGACATTAATACTTATTTAATCATTCACATCAAAACATGTGTCACAGTGGAATCATTTGCATTTATAAACATATAGCATTACATGTATCAATAAGAAACATTTTCATTGTGTACATGTATCCCAAAATACAATAGAAGAGAAGGAAAGCACAGGAGAGTTACATTATTTATACAATTCTATAATGGGTACCGTCAAAAGAAATTGTCTGGACCTCAGAATCTAAAAGTCCAACTGTTAGACTACTGTATCGCAGACGCCTTCCCTGCCATTCATGTTAGGAATAAGAGGTTGTCAACAAAGGTTGAGTGCAATCAAATCTCAAACAATTAATTAAGAGAGCAAGTAGATAGGTAATGTTGGCTTTCTAGTTGTTTCATATACGAATATTCTTTTCCACTTATCATGCCTCAACTCTCAACATGTAATACTTTCCTTATTTCATTATAAGATTATGATGGATTAAGTGTTACAGATCTAAACTACGTTCACTGTCATTGTTGTGTGAGACGAGATGTGATGATGGATCTTATTAAATGTTGAGGATTGATGATAGATGATTGATGATGATTTCCATGATCTAATCTTTATCCTTGCCAACACCTATTGGCAGAACAGTAATCATATTCAAGCAATGAGGAAGCTTCCTAAGAGACTCTTCGATCTCGTCCTCCTAGTGGAAGAGCGGTGCAGGAGAAGGCTAGGCACACTTCAACTATGCCCCTGAGATGGGTGGGAGAGACTCTCCGCTCTGTCACTCCAGTCCAGCTCAATCAGTGTATGGGCAAAACAAGCTCGTAAAGCAAAACCAAGGGTCCTCCAGCCTAGGCACCCTACTGAAAACAAGGTTAGCGGAACTGGTCAAACTAAAGCACCTAGATCCTAACGAAGCGTAAAAACTGCAAGCTCGCGAAAAAAACCATACAAGTGGCTGGGATTTTAGAACCGCGCACTAGGTGGTCGCTTCCCTAACTGGGCTTCCTATTTCCCACCCAGTGGAGGGTCATCGCATCCTCGCACAGTCAGTGTAAAGATCATCGTGATCGGCTAAAATATAAATCATCATCGATTCACCATCATACAGACGTACTTCATATATATTCCTTTAACAATATCTTGCGTGGTTGTCTTTACAGATCTAGGTATTTTTTTACAAATTATCCAGAGTGATGTATAATTAGTAAAGGATCAATTGATGAAGATTATTAGTCACAATGATATCAGGAAACCATAGATTGATTCAATTATATCAGAACTATTTATTTAAGCATATGTGACTACCTAGATATTGTCATATTGACACCCTAATGCTATCATTGGATGATGTTTTTATATGGTTATTTGTAGGCTTCTAAGAGACGGGTGTCAATTCCTAGTATTTGTATTTAGAATATCTTCTTTAAAAGCATGAGATTTAAAGACAAATAATTGATATGGATTAGAATCCAATTCATGCAAGAACACCTCACTTAAATTCTTAGAAGCATGAAACTGGAGCATATTCTTAGGTCTGAATTTAGGCTACAATTGCATACTACACCCCTAATTTCACATCTATCAAATATTTAATCTGTAGCCAATTATTGGTCTCAAGTTAGTACTAAATCCATGCCAATTTAAGCCGAATCTTAATTTTTTAATCATGAAATCAGAGCATAACATCAGTCAGAATTTTGATCAAATTCATGAAAATTTAACCCCAAATCTTTATTTTTTATCATGAAATCAGAGCATAAACGGTGGCCTGAATTTAGATCAAATTCACGTCAATTTAACCCCCAAATCTTTAATTCTAATCATTAAATCAGAAGCAGTGGCATGAAATTAGATCAAATTCATGCCAATTTAACTCCAAATCTTTCATCTTTCAAGCATGAAACATGTAGCATATTTAGTGGCCTGAAATTAGGAATAAATGCAAGCAATTCACCACCGAATTCTCAACTTTTAAGCAAGACAACAGTAACAAATTTAATGATCTGAAATTAGGACTAAATGCAAGCAATTCACCATTAAATTCTCATCTTTCAATCATGCAAATTGTAGCATATTTAGTGGTCTGAAATTAGGATTAAATGCATGCAATTCATCATCAAATTCTCATCTTTCAGCTGTAGCATATTAGTGGTCTTAGATTAGATCAAATTTGCATGGTTCAGATCGCATCAAGGCTTTTATGATGACACGAATTACAATGCAATCGATTTTTGGTCGATTGTACTCAAGCAAAATTTGATTTACAATCTATAGATCGATTCATATCGATCGATAGTTGTATTGGATCATATGGACCCTAATCGGGTCGGGTTCGGTTTCAAATCTGAGCATTACATTTGGTTTTTCACCTCCCGGTTAGTCTGACTCCCGAACCTTCGAGTCATGAACAGAGTCCGAGTCAAAGTCCGAGTCTTGTACAGTTGCATTCTGATTTCCAATTGAATAAAAACTCAAATGATGATATTTCTATTTTACATTCTGAACCTCCAATAATCCCTTTTCCTCAAGCCTTGTCAAAGGGAAGGAAGAAAAATTGAGAAAAAATGATAAAAAAATACCTTGAAAATAGAAAGAATGTGTCGTGAGAATGTTAATTTTGAGATCCCTTTCCTTCAATTAGTAGATATGGTTCATGCATTTAAGTACCTAAATGTGAGATGTATACCTAGTAGGACTAGTAGGAAGAAGAACACAAGAACAGTGAAATATGTGGTGTCCATAGCCACTATCTGTACGATCAGAAATGAGATTCCAAGGAAGAAGAGAGGCATGGGCACCCATTTCATCATTAGTCAGATATCTAGCATATCTTTCGCATGTACTCAACTCGATAACGGATCCTAATTAACCTATTGCCTTATTCCCTCATATACAGTTAAGTCCTCTTAGGAGATCACGAGCACTTCTACAATTTGCAGGCTATTTTATTAAGAGACCTAAGGGAATGTTGAGGGATGTTATCATTGACATAGAGAGGAAGCAATACAAGGCTGACTTCACGATTCTCGATATGGAGTGTTCTCGAAAATGGCAAGATTCCCAGATCATCAGTAATCGACCTTTTCTGAGAACGATTGGAGCTATATTTGGCTACACTCTGGAAAGATACGCTTTCATGCATACGATGAAAGCATAGAGTAAGAGATGAAGCAATCGAAATGGCAGATACGATTCGGAGAGCAGCATAGAGTATCTCACATCGGAAGCTGAATGGTACTGAGACTAGGGTGGAGCATGGACCAGGCTCGGGCCGGGCCCAGCCTAGCCCAGCCCAGGCCCATTTACCAAATCGAGCCCACGGGCCGGGCCCAGGCCCGCTATTTTTCCAAAGACTGGGCCCAAGCCCGAGCCCAACCCGACTTATGATGGGTCGGGCCTGGGTCGGGCCGGCCCATGAACGAATCCCGCATAAATCAATGATCTATGGAGGGAGATGCGGCTGGGCTCGCGCGGACGCAGGGGATGTAGATGTGGTGGCGTTCGCGCGGCCGGAGGGGAGGGAGATGCAGGGGTACTGGAGAGGCGCAGCCCCCGCAGGGGGTTTTGCGGGCTGTGAGCGTGGACTAGGGAGGCCGAGAGGGTTAGAGGTGAGGTGTTCGCGGGGGGCGGAGGGAGGGAAGGCTCGGCGGAGTGGGCGGCCGGGCCGAGCAGGCGCGGCAGGGCAGGAGGTGGAGGTGCTCGCGGGGGGGCGGAGGGAGGGAAGGCTCGGCGGAGCGGGCGGCCGGGCCGAGCAGGGGCGGCAGGGCAGGAGGTGGAGGCGCTCATGAGGGGAGTCGGGTGACGGGTGGGATGGGGAGGGAGGGGTAGCGGCGGGTGCAAATGAAATTAGGGCTGGGGGGCGCTTGGCGAGTATTCTACTATGACCCTATTAGGTTAGGGGGCGGGTCGCGAGCCTTGGGTCGGGCCGGCCGACCGGGCCTGGATATGGGCTTGAGGTCGGGCCAGCCCGTGGGCTAATGGGTTGGGCATTTGCAAGCCCGAGCCCGGCCCGACTTACTAAATGGGCCAATAAATCAGCCCAGGCCCGCCCATTTACGTAGTGGGCTTGGGCCTGGGTCGGGCTTGTGCGAGCCGGGCAGCGGGCTGGGTCGGGTCGGCCCGGACCCATGCTCCACCCTAACTGAGACTGGCAGCAAAAGTCGGTATGGGTTGATGAGTCCCTCTCATCAAGAGAGGACAGTGCAGAGGAGGCAGTTCGGACAGATTCTGCAGGATCACACACTACATACATGAGACTTTTCTTATGCATCTCTCTACATCTTCGATGACGCGGAAGCCAATTTAGTCTCGTCAGACATGTTCCCTTCAGGACAATCTGAGGACGAGAATGGCAATTCGTACGTAATTTTGCCAATTGTTTAGACACATTTGACGATCCGAAGCTAAGTCGGAACAGTTGGTGGCTACTATCATAGAAGATCTAGACACATCCACCACAAAGCCAGATTCAAAGATAGCTGAGCAGATATTCTAGATTATTATACCATTTCCGAGCTCAAACATCTTCCTACTACATTGAAATATGCATTCCTTGCAGGCCCATCTCAGAAGTTCCTAATCATTATCATGGTCAGCCTGACCGGAAAACGAAAATCTCGTTTTCTAGAGATTCTTTAAAAGAATCACAAGGCGATAGGTTGGATCGTTTCCGATCTCCGGGGGATTAACTTCACCTTGTGCTCACACCATATTTACCTTGAGGGAGGTGACATACCCTCCCGTGAGTTCCAATGCATGCTGAATCCAAACTTATGAGATGTGGTTAAGAAAGAAATAGAGAAATGGTGTGATGCTAGGTATATATATCAGATCTCTGATTTTAAGTGGATGGTATCACTTCACGTAGTCCCTAAAAAGGCTGAACTCTAGACAATCACCAACTCAAAAGGAGAGGAAATAGCAATACGAGTACCCATATCGTGGTGCGTCTGTGTAGATTATAGAAGCTTGAATGTCGTGACGAAAAAATATCATTTCCCCTACCATTCATTGATCGGATCTTGGAGTGACTTGTCTGAAAACAATTCTTTTACTTCTTGGATGGATACTCGGGCTATAATCAAGTAGACATCGCTCCTGAGGGTCAAGAGAAGATCGCATTTACATGTCCATTCGATAATTATGCATTCAAGAGAATGCCCTTTGGGTTATGCAATGCATCGGAGACTTTCCAACGGTGCATGATTACAGTATTTGCCAAGATGATGTGTGACTTCCTAAAAGTTTTTATGGACGACTTCTCAGTCCATGGAGATTCATTTGACTCTTGTTTATCTCATCTGGATTGAGTCTTCAAGAAGTGTAGCGAGGTTAATCCGGTACTCTCTTGGGAGAAGAATCATTTCATGGTCCAAGAGAGTATTGTGTTGGGACACATCATCTCCAAGAGGTGAAAGGCTGACCCTACCTAGGTGGATGTGATCAAAAAATGTTAACCACCAACCAACATTAAGTAAGTGTGGTCGTTCCTCGGGCATGCTAGTTTTTAAAGAAGATTCATAAAGGACTTTTCAAAGATTATTCGACCGCTAAAAGAGCTCTTAGAAAAAAACACGGAGTTCCTTGTAGATCACATATGTCTTGAGGCCTTCCAGCTCCTTAAGAGGAAGATCATAGATGCTCCCATCCTAAATGATCCAGATTGGTCTCTCCCTTTTGAGATCATGACGGATGCTTCGGACTTTGCAGTTGAGGCATGTTAGCACAGAGCAGAGAAAGGATACCATAGGTTGTCCACTACGCAAGCAAGGTTCTAGATCAAGCTCAAAGGAACTACACTATCACAGAGAAGGAAATGGTTGTTGCAGTGTTTGCCTTGGATAAATTCAGATCACATCTTTTAGGATCCAAGGTCACCATGTTTACAGACCACACAGCCATCAAGTACTTAATGGAAAAGAATGATGTGAAGGCGTGTCTTCTTAGATGGATTCTACTACGAGGATTTTATTTGCATATCAAAAACAAGACTAGAGTGAAGAATGTGGTGATTGATCACCTCTCCTGCATCAAATCACAGAGTTCTCCTGAGACTGACTCTATCAAGGACTCCTTCCCTGACGAGTCGATGTGCTCTGTCGACTCTCTTCCATGTGAATGATATGGGAAGATCCTTAAGCGCATCACGGAAGCATGAGGATCGCATCGTATGCGATCAGGAGCAACGGATCGTACTAGTTGCTCGAGGCAGCGAAATTTTAAAAATTTTAATCCGATGAAACCGCATGATCCAAGAAAATTTCTCGGATTGTTTCACCTAAACCACAAATAAATATTAGGTTTACCTCTTGAAGCGTGGTTGCGACCGAGTCTCTAAACGAAGAGACATCTTGTCTCAAGCATGGAAGGAAATATCGCGATATATCGGCGATATATCGCCAATATATCGATATCGACATGGGACCGATATGGACACCGATATGGTGATATATCCCGATTTCCAAGCATTTTCTTCACAAAGGCTCGCCGATATGGGCGATATATCGTCGATATATCGTCGAAATATCATATCGGTACGATATCGAAACAATATCGATATCGATACGGCCTTCCATGGTCTCAAGTCCGATCCATCATAGGAGATGCTTATTAGCGCAGAGATGAGTCGCGCCTCTGCAGCCTGCCTTTATCCTACTAGCCTTCCGTGCTTCTCGCAATCCAAGTCGTTGATCAAAGCAATGAATCTCTTGATCTCGTCTTACGAGAATGGACGTCTTCTTCACGAGCAAGGCGCACCAAAGAAGACAGAGATCCAAGAGTTGCCCAAGCGATAGTACAATGGTGATGCGACGACGGCGACGACCTTCTCTTTAGGGATGGAGTGGACGGCCACTCAAGAGAGAGAGATTGGCATGAGAATGAGAGAGAGAGATTGAAGTTGTTGTCTTTGTTGTAACTTGAAGAGCAAGGGGTGCCTCTTCTTATATAGGATTTTGGGAGTCCATGGATCTCAATCCATGGACAACATATAATCAATGGACGAGATTGATTTGTATTTCTTTCAATGGTCATGATGTTGTTTTAAACAATACAACAATAATTAATATAATTTAATTGATATTGATAAATCAATAAAAATTATTTTAAATCAAATCAATTAATCTTGAAGATAAAGAGGAAGAAGATTGACCTCATCCCTAAAAAGGGGGTACGGCCACCCACTCCCAATGGAAGTTGGTGGTCGTCCACCTGCTTATGATAGGGCTGTCAGGAAAGCTCGAGCTCGATGAGTTCAACTCGAACTCGGCTCGTTAAGGACTCACGAGCTGGACTCGAAACCTTAACGAGCTCGAGTTGGGTTTTGTGGCTCATTAGCTTATCAAGTCGAGTCCGAGTTGGGCGTTGTTCAACTCAATAACTCGTTTCCCCTCTTAATAAAAAGTTGAAAACATATATACCGAAACTTCCACATCAAGTTTGATATAAAATAGAGGTTAACAGTTTGCTTGCCCAAAAAGCTACAAAAAAGAGTATAAAAAATCAAAGTTACAAATGACATTTGCATATACAAAATGGAACAATGACTCGTTAAGAGGTTCATGAGCCAGATCATTTCGAGGATTGTCAGCCAGATCAGAAACTCATGACTCGATAAGAGGCTCGTGAGCCAGCTCATTTTGAGGCTCGTGAGCCAGCTCAAAAACCCGTAGCTAGATAAGAGGCTCGTGAGTTAGCTCGAACTCGACGAGTTCGAGTTGGTGATCCATGACTCGACCCTTATCGAGCTCGAGTTCGATCCTTAGGTTTCTTATTGAGTTTGAGTCCGAGTTGAGGCCAACTCAGCTCGTTGAACTCGATAGACACCCTTAGCTTATGGTAGATTGGATCAATCTCCTCATTATCTCATGATATCTCCAATATTTACAACAATACTTATTGTAAATTATTTCACAAAAATAATTCATAATTATCTTGTGAATATTGCAATCATGCCATTGGAAAAAATGTTGATCATATTCACACCCCAAAACAAAATGTGAATTATATTTTCAATTAATCATCTAATGTGAATCCAATTCACATCAATAATTAACCAACAAATATAAATCACAATAGTCTCTCTCTACTATATTATAAATCACATTTATAATATATATATATATATGAATAACTGGATAGTTTTATCCACAATATTCATATCCATAATAATTAAATCACATTTAATTATATTAAATGATAATTCTCATGCATACAAATAATATGAATCAAATTCACATTATTCATGATAATTAAATCACAATTAATTATCAATTTCTCAATGCCTGCGTATAATTCAACAATGGAGTTATTATTGAACTCTTTCAAGAATAATGTGCTTTCTCCGCAGATACTTGGAGATAAGGACAAAACGGTTGTATTGTTCTATGTATAGTGACTTAGATATTGAGATCACATCTCAAATCCAGATTTGCAGACCTCTCATAGATGCTTGATTAAATCATGACCGCAAATCTAATCTTCTCAATGCATATGAATCACATTCAGATCAATGTTCAACATTTGGACCAAGATCAGATCACTTCTTTACTGAGAGGAGTCACTACAATCCAGACCCATTTCATCACTCCTTATGAATGGAAGCGTCATGGTTATACAATTTTTTATGATCGCATCACCCTCATGTATTCCTAATATCTGTACATTGCATACTAAAAGACCAAGAACAAACCCGAAGTTTTAGATCTATTTGTATTGTCTTCTTCAAGGTTTTATCATTAAGTTTCTCATTTGATCATTGGGAGTTGGTATCGATCATATACTTTCCAAAGCATATATCATACCCAGGTATTGATCATATACTTTCCAAAAATATATATCAAACCTACAAATCCAGTTAAGCTTCCAAAGTGAGACGACCGTGCACGGAATTTGATTCATCCCAATCTGGTTCAGTAATGAACATGTACGATCCCTTTGGGTGATCGTATCACTATGCCTTTCTATGCATACCAGCGCGTTGGTGTATAGACCTTGATTAGGTCATCAACTTATTGGTCTACCAAATGTACATACTCAAAAGCATAGTTACACATCTATCTCTGGTCAGAGGATGCATGCATATATCGTGACAGTATACGATATAGTTCTTAGTTATCTCGATCTCGTTAAGTCAATTCTCTACCCTAACTTTTCTAACACCTCCGAATCATTATTTCTATGCAGAGGACCTGCATCAAGAGGTCGATTAGATATCAACCTTTAGATAAAGGATTGTCATCTCTTTCTCAGGCTGGAGATCATCTGTGAATAATCAATTGATGGTGCTTGATGAGTCACCAATCTAACTCTTTAGATAGTCATCCATATGGAAGGTTGTATCGATATCGATACCATTTCGATATCGTATCGATTCGATATTTCGACGATATATCGACAATATATCGTCGAAATATCGCCCATATCGACGAGCCTTTGTGAAGAAAATACCTGGAAATCGGGATATATCGCCATATCGGTGCCTATGTCGGTCCCATGTTGATATCGATATATCGGCAATACATCGTCGATATATCGCCGATATTTCCTTCCATGGTCATCCAAGCACCAGCATCTATGATATACAAATATACAATTGAATCAATGGTTGTACAATTATTAAGATGCCCCAGTACATAACCCTAATTGAACTAAGGGACCTATTATGCAAATTAATTATTCTTCATTTCAAATTAGGGAATGATATTTGCAATAACATTTATTGCATAATGGCTCGACGTGGACTCGCATGTCCAACAATCTCCCACTAGCCCAAAGAGTCATTAATGAGCTAATCTTTAAACACACACTCATATGACAATCATAGGTTATTTAGAAAAATAGCTAGGTAAGTTGATCAGTCACTTTGTTCCCGAGAGACTATGCTAAGTCCTTTTACGGTACTTGCATATCTCCTAGTAACAGTGCTCGCATCCAATATGAACAATGCCTCTTATGCAACCAGTACTCAATATTGTCAATTATAGTGTCCTTGACACTACAGCTCAATAATCGTTATAACCAGTATGTATTTTCAATTATCCTTATCAGAATACCCATATTCATCGAGATCTCTATTTCCAAAGATATCCGCAGTTAAACCTTTTAGATCTCTATCTATAAAGTCTTAATTTCTTGAAGATAAAACTTTGAGATAACTATCTCGCAAGTTTTGTCCTCTTTGAAGATATAGTTATTACTGCAATCAAGTGTTTTATTTTCATAGTAGGATTAGTAATAGTTTACTGCTCCCACTGCATGGCAGACATTGACTTTTGTACACATCTAGCATACACATGGCTTCTCATAACTGATGCACAAGGGAATACAGTTTTAGCATTCACTTACTCAACTCTTTGAAATGTTATCCCTTTAGATAGGTCAATACCATATCTTAAGGGATGGAATCCTTTCTTGGAATTACCCTGAAAATGGAACATATCCAAGGTATATCACTAATGTGATACTCCCAATACCCTCTTCTCTATGTTTATGGACATCTTCAGAACTAAGATCTAAGGGTACGTTTGGTTGGGGGGTTACCCCCCACTTTGGGTGGATAACCTCCCAAAACCCACATTTTTAACCCACTAGTGAGGCCCACTCCCTTCCCATCAAAAAAAAAAAAAATATATATATATATATATATATATATATATATAATACCATCATATCATCTAAAAATCATAAAATGCTCAACTTCTACTCACTATTCCAAACTTCAATACAATCACATCACAACAACCACCCACTTTTTCAAATTTCAATACAATCATATCATAATAACTATCAACTTTTCAAATTCCAATACAATCACATCACACAAACCCTCCCAACCCTTAACCCACCAACCAAACACACTAACACAAAAATGGGTTATCCACCCCTGAATAACCCGCCAACCAAACGCACCCTAAGAGGTATCCTTGAGATCATATCTCAAGGTATGGAATAACCAAATTATAAAACTCTTATTAGCATCCTTATATCATTCTAAATTATTAGGATATCATCTACATTTAGCACGACGAACACAATAGTACTCCCACCAAGCTTCATATGGTTCAGCAAGATTCTATCTGAAATCATAATATTTATAATTTCATCAAATCCAATGTTCCAACTACAAGAAGCTTATTCGAGTCCATAGATGGAGTTCTTTAGCTTGCACACCTTGCTTTCCTCATCCATGAAGTCACGGGGTTACTTCATATAAATATCCTCAGAGAGGTATTCACAGAGGAATGCAATCTTGACTTCCATCTTTTAGATGTCAAAATCAAGTTGTGTAACTACAGTTAGCAATAATCTGATGGGGTTTAATCATGACCACTTAAGATAAAGTCTCATTGCAAGCAATGTCTTCTCTTCGTGTGTATCTTGTGGATACAAGTCATGCCTTGAAGGTCTCTACCTTCTCATCAGGTTCCCTCTTTCTCTTGAAAATCCATTTACATCTTAACGGGTCTTACCCATATAGGTGGATCCTCGAGGGTCTATATATAACATTTGTATACGAAGTCTACTTGCTAACATTTATATTTCCATGTCATGATCTTCAGAAGCTTCATGACATGAAGTCAGATCATTTTCAAACCTAATTGACACATGGAATCCATCCTAAAACTAATTTGAAGAGGTATGAGTGTTTCATCTTTAATTATCTTCTGATTTCATGATCCCCATATCTTCTCAAGATTAAATGAGTTCTTTCACTTCATTTTTCATCTTGATTCTTAAGAGTCTCAACCTTTAAGAATCATATCCTTAGAGATGAAATCTTTTTAAGAATCTCAAGGTCATAAAATAGGTATCCAAGACCATCCTTTATTTTCCTAATGAAGCAGCACTCTTTGGTGCAAGATTCTAGCTTGCTTGCATTCATGAAAAAGTTATGGACCAAGCAAGCCTAAATCCTCAAGTGTCCAACACTAGGCTAGGTTTGAAATCATAAGAGGGTGTTCGGATTTAGATTTGCATGGAATCTTATTAAGAATATATAATGTAGTCTATACAACAAATATATCTGAAAACTAAGAGGTAATTATGCTAAGATTTATCATTAAGCAAATCATGTCATACATGATCCATTTATATCTCCCTATAACTCCGTTGAGTTTTGATACATTAGAATGATTGAGATAAGAATGATATTCATATCTCTATAAGGTATTCTTTGAATTCATCTAATAGGTACAAGCTACCTAAGTTAGATGATATTCATTTCTATCTTCCTTCAAACTTTGGTTCTAAACCAAAATTGTGAAATCTTTGAACATTTCCAAGGTTTCTAAGGTAAAGGGAAGAAATCGCATATCACAAATAATCATCAATAGATATCGCATATCATTAATATTTATTATGATATAGATGATCAACATACATCAATATGTACGAGATATTTAATACCTTGGCATCTAACACCATTCCCAGAGAAGGCTGAATTGAACATTTTTTACTTTGAATACAATATTCAAAAGTATGTAAGATTTAAAATTTCAGAAATTCTAAAGCTTCATCTCTTACTAATCTATTGATCTTATCAATAGACATATGTCCAAGGCTTGATGCCAGATCATAGTCAAATGATTTTCATCCTCCTATTGATCTTTTAAGGTTTAATTTTCAGTATTAGAAAAGTTAATGAAACATTCACTAATATTCTAAATTAGTAGAGTCCTCTAGATATCAGATTACTATATGAAATATATCCATCATAACTCTTTATGATAGGTCTATTCCAAAACTCATGTTTATTTCCAACATTTAGAAATAAATAATGAGTGTATTCAAATATCTAGGTCATAGAGTCATTCTCTAAGACTAAGGATTCTCCCACTGAAAATATGAAGTCTATCTATCCAATAGAGATTGTTGCAACAATTGCATCAATGTTTATATGGATGACTATTAAACCTTAAGATCAAATTTGCTAGTCTTCTAAAACATATGCAACCAATGCAAGTGTTATCAGAAGAATGAGATACAATTATTAGACTTTAATCTTATCTAATAAGCAAGTCAATTTCAATGATGATATATAGATATAGATTATTTTGATGCACTATCTGAGTCCTTCTCTAAGGATCCTAGATAGACTTGATAGTCATACTATCAGCACATCAGTTTGTTGCAGTATTGGTAGTCGTCCAACTCTTTGGATGTCATATGCAAGTCACAGAAGTACAGTCAACTCTTTGACTTTCCTTCTTACTTGGGTTAGACCCATGCTTCCACTGCGCTCTTTTCATCTATAAACAACCATTGCTTAAGACAAAGGATCTCTTATGTTGAACTCAAAAAATTCAATAGAAGAGCATTTCAATACTTATACATGCTTTATTCAATTAATACAATATGAATATTATGAAGTTTCATGAATGACTTGAGTATAGACAGTAGAATGTTGACAGTCATCGTATCTACATCCATCTAAACTCTAAAAGACTTTGATTCAGGTAGGTACTCGAACATTTTGAATACATCATCTCTTATAGAGCCACCATTCTACATGATGCATTGAATTATGTCATTCATGATTAAATGTCGAGAGCACATATGTATGCCAAAACATCTTCTTAGATTTTATAAGGATTATTTAACAATTACAATCATCATTGACATGTCACTTCCAAAGCACACTCGATGAGAGATTAAGACTATAGAGACATACAAACCCTAAGGTTGTAGTCCTATTGTTTATTTAATTGTCATTTCTTATTATTACGAGGAAACTTGCACATTGTAACCACGTGCATCATGTGTCCAACTGCAAGTACAATATCTTGATCATGGATCCAATCCGTGATATTTTACTGGTTATTATTGAGTATAGTTTTGAGTGGGTTTAATGAGGATTATCTGAAATAAGATAATTTGCGTAAATATATATAAATATATTTTTTACTTTGATTTAGGAATTTTTAAATCAAAGTTGTCTTGCCTTGTCAGCACTGAAAGTTTATTCACTTAATCACTTTCAATGTAAAAGATATACTTGTCATTATATCTCAAGCAAGATATGAGATCTCTTTTCTTGTCTTTGTCATATCCCAATAATATGAGAACCTGTAACTCAGCAAAAAAGAAGCGGGAACACATTCCGTCTTGTGATAACGCGGTCCCGACCTGCACTTTAATACGTTGTCAATGTAGAGAGAAAAGCCGCAGAGAGGGAACCGCGTTGAATCAAACAGAAAATTACGATATAATAGGAGAAAATCCTATTTTATCGTTCACTACTAATTTTACCAGGTGAGTGTGCATGGGTCGAACTCAAGGAGGCAGAATACTTAAACTACGGTTTTCAAGTCAAGGAGAGAAGTCCAGAATAGGTCTCTTTTATTCTTGATTTTACAAAGAAACAAATCTGATTCAAAACAAACTCAAGATGACGAAAATCAAAACGACACAACGAAGCAACGAAAAATACGAGAAAAATACTCGAAAAATACCTTGGGTAGTTATCAAGCTACCCTAGAAAAATCGCGGAAAAATATGAAAAATACGAGGTCCAAACGGCCCATACAAGCCAGGGGCCTAACCGCAAAGAAAGTATAATGTTTTTGTTACAGAAAGGTCCATGTAGGGACTGAAATGAAAAAGAAACTACAAGAATTGCATTTAGGTCCCTGCGCGGGGACCTAAACGCAATTTAAGGAAACTTCTGGAGCGGTTTTATAATTCTGGAACTTGTTGGGTTAAGTACGCAAATTTTCCACCATTTCAGATTGAACGATTAGAATTAGAAGGTGGCGCTTGATCAGGACCGTCCAAGTGCGCCACGTGTCGCACACCTGTAACACCTGGGTTGTTCTTCAGTTCTTGTGCAGCTGACGATGGTGCCCTCTTCTCCCAATTATAGCCGGCGAACGACGATGGTCTAGGGCCTCCGGCGGGGTCAGAGGGGTGACTCCTTCACCCCCTCGAGCTCGCCTGCGGTGGTGATCCTCCAAGGGTGGCGGAAGACGGTGGCTCTCCAGTGATGAAGTTGACGGTGCATGGTCCTGGACGTGATGTCAAGTTGTTGCGCCTTCTTTGAATGACCCGTTCCTTGCATTTGGGAGTTCCAAGTGCTCTAAGGTTGCTCCAGAGGTTAATGGACCTGCAAATAATGAGTGTATATGCACGATTCGCTCAAGAATCGGCCAAATGATTAAGATTTACAAGTTCAAATTTAGCGTTTCCATAGTGAATGAACAAAAGCGTGTGAATGATGGCGAAATGGCGAAGAATCGAGATATGAATTGGTTGATTCGAGATGGAATCGAGGATATGGATTAGGTGTGCGTCTAAGACGAATGATTAATGGACCTAATCACGTAATTATTTATCTTAATTGAGACACGAAAATCGAAAAATAAAATGACGAAGGATGGACGAATTACATGTGGGTAGAAGGTATAGGACCTCCTGATGCTCGCTCGACGGGGCGGCGTTCCCGGAGCTCTACGCGGCGCTGGGCGACGATGCAAGGCGGTGATGCACCTTGGAGCTTCTCCCCCGATGTCCTTCTTCCACGCGAGGCGCCTAACTGGCGTTGTCACCGCCGGAGGCGACCGGAACGAGGCGAGGAAGGAGAGGGGTCAGTTCTGGAAGTGGTGGCTTTCAGGTAGTTGGAGAAGACTAAGTTGGTTGCACCAACTTCATGGCTTTTTATAGGCGGATTGACGAAGCTCTAAGGTAGATCTAAGGCTGGCATGAAGTAAGGTTGTTAGGAGGAATCAATGGAGGGTTAAGATTGATCAAGAGCATTAGAAAGTGAGCTGGATAATTTGTTGAACAAAGTCGGATCGAACAGTCTCTGCACCGGCTCCTTGGAGAAGAAGAGCCAGGTGCTGACACGTGTCAGCACCTGGTTGGCCAGATATGCAAAAAATGCTTATAAATTATGTAATAAATAATAAATGACATTATTCTAAATAGGTATAAAAACGAAAAATATAGATAATTTAATTATCTAAACTATGGTATAATTAATTTTTATAAATAATAAATATTCTTCAAAATATAAATACTATACTAATAAATAAGTATAAATAATACTTAATAAATAGGTATTGAATTTTTAATTCAGTAAATAATTAATTATTTATTAATTTTATATTTTCTTAATTATTAGAATAATAAATAATGCCATTATGAATTTTTGTGGATTTTAATAAAATAATTTAGATATATTAATAAATACACGTATAAGTTAGATAGTTAAATTTCATCTATAAATTAGGATTTTGGCTTTTATTAAAATAATAAATAAACTCCAAAAATTTTGAAATAAATCATGATGAAAATACAATATCATGAAAATAATTAAAAATTATAAAACTAATAAAACTATAAATAATGTGTTCTAAATAAAATAAATAGTCCAGAAACCCCGTTGTCATTAGGTCTCAAAATTGACTTTTTGCAAACGGACTCCGATTTCAATGAAATCACCTCTATTAATTAGAGAATATTATTTTATGAACTTTAAAGGTGAGTAGAGTGAAATTGGAATTCGTATAAGGAATTTATGATGTTCGGAAGTTGAGAATTTGACTATTTAAAAGTAGGATTTCTTGGCATATTTACAAGATAATATTTTTACTTATTTTTATATTTTTATATACCTTTTTAGAAATAATTAGGAAAATAATTTGATGAAGAATATATTCATATGAATTAATTAAAAATCAATAAAGATTTGATGATTATTTGATAAATAGTGAATAATATGTGGGGTGTTCTTTAATTATTTTTCTGGTTTTCTTCCCTTATCTCCCCCTACTTGTTTGTTTGTCGACCAATCCATGTTGACTTGGTCTTGGGGGTTAGGTTATATAAATATATATTTCAGCTATATTTATATTTTCTGAGTCATATTGTACATATATACATATCTACAATCTGCCTTCTTTTCTTTTCTTTATTTTTTATTTTATTTTTTTATTTATTTACATGTTTTTGATACATAAAAGTGTGTTTTTATTCATGAATGGGATTTTGATAAAATGTGAAAATTAATGAATAGCATGTGTTTGTTAAGGGTTTTAAGACAAAATACGACAGAAATGTTAATGAATCATGGATTCATCACCTTGCAAGTCCAACTTGCATTCTCAACTCGGTCTTTAACATCCGAGCCCACAGCCCCTAAGATGGTTGACCCGTCGTTGATTGAACCAAGCACAATAGGATTAGAACTCGTCATGCGCAATCCAATATTGCCTCAATAATATGAGGACCCGATATTGGGGTCAGTACGCATATTCCCTTACTCTTTCGAGAAGCAAAGAGCCCGATCCAGATGTACTTGTATGCAGGAGCTGTCAGGACATGTGTCTCCTACATACAATCCCTGGCGATGGAATCCTTCGCATTGACAAGAGAACATGATGTCACTTATGTGATCCTTCATATCATGTTCAAATTCTAATTAATTTTTATGAATCATATTCATATAATTAATTCTTCCAAGGGAAATTACATCTCTATTCATAATAGAGTGTTTTAATTTTAATTAGATCTCATTAATTTAATCAGATTAAATCAATTATCAATCCGATCAATCAACCAACAAACGTGATTGTTACTTGAAGGATAGTATTATCGCAAAAATATGTATTATTTGAATTTTAATAACAACAACAAAGCCTTTTCCTACAATTAAGTAGGGTCCGCTACATGGATTCTTCGCCTCCATTCAGATCTATCTTGGGTCAATCCCGGGCTTATATCCACAAAACTAAGATCCCTTCGTATGATCCCTTTCCAACACTTCTTGGGCCGTCCTCGCCCTCTCTTAACTGACTTAATATCCCAACACTCGCATCTCCTAACCGGTTCATCAGCTGATCCTCTTTGCAAATGTCCAAACCATCTTAAGCGGTTTTCTCGCATCTTATCTTGATTGAAGCCACACCAACTTTCTTTCTGATTGCATCATTCCGAATCCGATCTTTAAGTGTGTGTGTGTGTGTGTCCACACATCCACCTTAACATTTTCATTTCTGTTACATTCATTCTCTGCACATGTCTACGGTTCACAGGCCAACATTCAGATCCATAAAGCATAGCAGGTCTCACGGTTGCTTTGCAAAACTGTCCTTTAGTTTTTAAAGGAATTTTCTTATCACAGAGAATAGCAGAGGCTCCTCTCCACTTTAGCCACCCTGCATTCATTCTATTAATAGCATCTCCATCAATTTCCCCATCATGTTGCAGAATAGATCCCAGATATATAAAGGAATCTCTCTTCTGAATGTTATCGTCACCAATCTTCACCTCGATTCCTTCATCGTTGCTTCCATTAAAGGTGTACTCCATATATTCCGTATTAGCCCTACTTATACGAAATCCTTTAGTCTCCAACTCATGTCTCCAGATCTCAAGCTTCTCATTTACTCCATCTTTAGTCTCGTCAATTAACATAATATCATCAGCAAATAACATACACCAAGGTAACTCATCCTGAATGTGACTTGTCAACTCGTTCATATTCAAAGTAAAAAGAAATGGACTTAAAACAGAATCTTGATGTAAATCAATGTTGATGTCAAAATATCCAGTCTTCCCAGACGGGGTCCTTACATAAGATAAAGCCCTATCATACATGTCCTTTATGAGGTTAATGTATAGGACAGGTACTTGTCACTTCTCCAAAACTCTCCACAATATCTTTTGTGGAACATAATCATAAGTCTTCTCCAAATCAATAAAGATCATATGGAGGTTCTTCCTTTTAGCTCTATAAATCTCCATTGTTTTGCTCAGCAAATGGATGGCTTCAATCGTTGAGCGACCTGGCATGAACTCGAATTGATTTTCTTTTACGTTGGAAACTTGCCTCAACCTTCTTTCGATCACACATTCCCAAATTTTCATAGTGTAACTCATCAGCTTGATACCTCTACAATTTGAACAATTTTGAATGTCTCCTTTATTCTTAAAAAGAGGCACCACGATACTCCTCCAATCTTCAGGTATTTTCTTGCTTCGCCAAATAACATTGAATAGATTCATAAGCGAAGTCAAACCACGCTCACCTAAAACTCTCCATACTTCTACAGGGATATCATCCAGTCCTACACCTTTCCCAGGTCTCATAGCCTTCAAAGCCTCCTTTACTTCCTTTCTTTGTATCAGTCTATAGCTTGCACGATTCAAGTAACTTTCGTTACTAGCTAGATCACCTAAAGTGATCTCTCTATTTCCTTCCCCAATGAAAAGTTTATGGAAGTACTGCTTCCATCTGGTCTTTATATCCTTTTGAGTATCAAGCACATGACATTCCTCGTCCTTAATGCATATCACTTGAGAAAGGTCTTTGGTCTTTCTTTCTTTGGCTTTGGCCAACCTGAATATATCCTTTTGTCCCTCCTTAGAGTCGAGATTTTTATACAAAACTTCATAAGCTTTTGACTTCGCTTCGCTTTCAGCCTTCTTTGCTTCATTCTTCGCTATTTTGTAGTTTGTGACAGTTTCCTCTGTTCTATCCTTAGACATAGCTTTAAAGCAAGCTCTTTTTATTTTTAGCTTCTCTTGCACCCCTTCACTCCACCAAGCCTCCTTTTGACCTGGAGTTCCTCCCTTTGACTCGACTAGCATCTCTTTGGCTACCTTCGGATACAAGATGCTACTGCCTCCCACATCTCGTTTGCACTACCGCTACAATCCCAAGATAAGTCTTCTAAAACATTCTCCCTGAAGCTCGCTTGCTTCAGTGGGAGATTCCACCATCTAGTTCTAGTTATCTTAGAATCCCTCCTTTTCTTTACCAGCCCTTTAATTTGTACATCCAAAACTAACAAGCGATGTTGGGTTATCAAACTCTCTCCTGGGATTACTTTGCAGTCTTTACAACACAACCGAACTCTTCTCCTCAACGCAAAGTAATCTATCTGTGTTCTAGTTGGCCCACTCTTATAAGTAATTAAATGTTTCTCCCTCTTCATGAAGAGAGTGTTTGCTATGAAAAGATCATATGCCGTCACAAAATCCAGGATAGCTTTTCCCTCTTCATTTCTATCCCCAAAGCCATGTCCTCCATGAACACTAACATACCCTGAAGCATCTTTTCCCACATGTCAATTAAGATCTCCACCGATGCAAAGCATCTCTCTTTGTGGGATTCCTTGTAGACTCTTATCCAAATCCTCCCAAAAAGCTTGTTTAGTCCTTTCATCTAAACCAATTTGCGGTGCATAAACTGAGATGATATTCAGAATTTCTTCTTCAAGCATCAATTTTAACAAAATAATTCGATCCCCGAATCTTTTCACCTCGACCACACAATCCTTCAAATCCTTATGAACAACCACTCCAACACCGTTTCTATCCTTATCTTTACCTGAATACCAAAGTTTAAAGGTTGTCTTCTCAATCTCCATTGCTTTCTCTCGAACCCATTTAGTCTCTTGAAGACATAGTATATGAATCTCCCTTCTTTCCATCGTATCCACTATCTCCATCAACTTTCCAGTTAAAGTGCCAATATTTCAACTACCAATCCGCAACTTCCATTGTAATCTCTTTTGGACTAACTTCTTTACTCGCATGCATCCATTATGCGAGAACCCTTGTAAATTTTGGACTGCATCCAGGCAGCGATGCAGCAGGACTAGCTTAGTTACCCACATGCGTTCCTCATGTGAAAACCCTTGTAAATTTTGAATTACATCCAGACTGCGATGTAGCGGCCCTTGCCAATTTTTCATTACATTTGGGCGATGCAACGCATCGCAAGTAGGGAACGCCCCAACGAAATCTGTATTTTTGCTTAAATCCATGTTGAAAAGATCCGACTGTCATGAGGTAACTTCTTAAATAGTATTTTTTTTAGAAAAAAAAGTACTATTTAGGAAGTTGTCTCTGACTATTTTACACTGCTTGTCGGCTATAATGCAACCCTCCTCATTTACCCGGGCTTGGACCGGTCATGGCTGAGTTATTATTCGAATTTTAATAATTAAAAAAATACATCATGATCCCTTCAAACATTATCCCTTCCTTACCTAGTTGTCATGTCCAGTACCGACGGGAGTGGGACAGACCGCTCACGGAGCAACCTTCTACCCCAACGCTCCCTGACTAGACACCATGTCTGCCTCAGGTCATGATAATGCCAATTGATCACTTTGTACTTGAGATGATAATCGATCTTTCCACCGAAGTTATACCATATAATAATAATCAAAATATTATTGAATAACACTATAAGGAGATTTGCTAAACAAATTCCCAATCATATTCAAGCATCAATGTTTGTTGGAAGGTTCATGTAATCAATTGTGACCTAGATCATATCTAATAAACTTTTGGTTATGGTCAATGTCATTTAAAGAAATAATCTTCATCTTTAAATATTTCACAAATATTCATCAATAATTATCTTAGAAAATTAACCATTAATTTATATTAATTTAATTGAATGACTATCACAAGGTTCATGATCAAGTATGTAATTTCCAACAGTGGCCCCTACTTACTATTAGCATATCTCAATCAATTTAAATCCAAATCAAGCCAAATACCATACTTTGTTAATTTGATTTACAACAGAACACAAGTGATATTCATGAATTTCTAAGTGTTTTAAAACCGTAATTAACTCTTTAATTACGTCAAGATTCGTCATCCCTGAAACAGTAGATACATGTTCATTAAAATGATCATAACTTGAGCAATCAGATTCCAAATCACGCAAACTTAAATCCCACTATTTCTTATTTAATGAGGATCATTATCCAAGTGATAATCACGTGTTTAAACACTTTTAAACAGAGCGAAAAAACGCACTAAATAGAGCTACGTGAATGAAATGCGATGAAATATCACACAACCAAAAAATGCCCAAGTTATCTTAGGTTTATGGATCATATCCAAAGCCTCCAACCTATGGCTTTGATACCACTTAAAGGATATGGGAAGAACCTTAAGCGCGTTACAGAAGCGTGAGGATCGCATCGTATGCGATTAGGAGCGACTAGCCGTACTAGTTGCTTGAGGCAGTGGCATTTTAAAAATTTTAATCTGATGAAACAACATGATCCAAGAACACTTCTCAGATTGTTTCATCTAAACCACAAACAAGTATCAGGTTTACCTCTTGAAGCGTGGTTGCGATCGAGTTTCTAAAGGAAGAGATCCTCTATCTAAGTCGATCCATCGGAGGAGACGCTTGAGAGTGCGGAGATGAGTCGTGTAGTTCTCGCAATCCAAGTCATTGATCCAAGTAATGGATCTCCTGATCTCGTCTCACAAGATCGAACGTCTTCTTCACGTGCGAAGCGCACCAAAGAAGATGGAGAATCAAGAATTATCGAAGTGGCAGCACAACGACGATGCGACGACGACGACCTTCTCTCTAGGGATGGAGTGGATAACCACTCAATGAGAGAGAGAGAGGTTGGCGTGAGAATGAGAGAGAGAGATTGAAGTTGTTGTCTTTGTTGTAACTTGAAGAGCAAGGGGTGCCTCTTCTTATATAGGGTTTTGGAAGTCCATAGATCTCAATCCATGGACAACACATAATCAATGGATGAGATTGATTTGTGTTTCTTTCAATGATCATGATATTGTTGTAAAAAATAAAATAATAATTAATTTAATTTAACATATAGTGATAAATCAATATAAATTAATTTCAAATCAAATCAATTAATCTTGGAGATAAAGAGGAAGAAGATTGACATTATCCCTAAAAAGATGTGAATATTGCAATCATGTCATTGGAAAAAAAATTGTGAATCATATTCACACTCCAAAACAAAATGTAAATTATATTTCCAATTAATCATCCAATGTGAATCCAGTTAACATCAATAATTAATCAACAAGTATAAATCACAACAATCTCTCTACTATATTATAAATCACATTAATAATATATATATATGAATAATTGGATAGTGTTATCCACATTATTCACATCCATAATAGGTAAATCATATTTAATTATATTGGATTATCATTCTCATATATTCAAATAATATGAATCAAATTCACATTATTCATGATAATTAAATCGCATTTAATTATCCATTTATCAATGTTTAGGTATAATTCAACAATGGAATTATCCTTGAACTCTCAAGAATAATGTGTTTTCTCCGTAGATATGGTAATGAGGATAGGGCAATTGTACCGTTCCACGTATAGTGACTTGGAGTTGGATATTGAGATCACATCTCAAATCAAGATCTTTCGAAACTCTCATAGATGCTTGATTAAATCGAGACCGTAAATCTAATCTTCTCATTGCATCAAAATCACATTCAGATCAATGTCCAATATTTTGACCAAGATCAGATCACTTCTTTACTGAGAGAAGTCACTAAAATCCAGACCCGTTTTATCATTCCCTAGGAATGGAAGCGTCATGGTTATATCGTTTATGATCACACCACCCTCATGTGTTCCTAATACATATACATCATGTATACTGGAAGACCAAGAACAAACCCGGAGTTTTAGATCTATTTAGACTTCTACTTCAGGATTTTACCATTAAATTTCTCATTTGATCATTGGGAGTTAGCATCGATCATATACTTTCCAAAAGCATATATTATATCCCGGTATTGATCATATACTTTCCAAAATCACATATCAAACCTACAAATTCAGTCAAGCTTCCAAAGCGAGACAACCGTGCATGGAATTTGATTCATCCCAATATCTCATGAGTGAACTCATGTCTTCCGATTCAGTAATGAACATGTATGATCCCTTTGAGAGATCATATCACTCATATGCTCTTGTATCCACACCAGCGCACCGGTATATAGACCTTGATTAGGTCATCAACCTATTGGTCTGCCAAATGTACATACTCAAAAATATAGTAACACATCTGTCTCTGGTCAGAGGATGCATGCCTATATCGTGACAGCATACAGCATAGGTCTTTGGTTATCTCGATCTCGTTAAGTTAACTTTTTAATCTAACTAATCTAACACCTCTGAATCTCTATTTCTATGCAGAGGACATGCATCAAGAGGTCGGTTAGATATCATCCCTTAGAGAAAGGATTGCCATCTCCTTCTCAGGCTGGAGATCATCTCTTAACAATCATTTGATGGTATTTGTTGAGTCATCAATCTAACTCTTTAGATATTCATCTAAGTACTAGCATCTATTATTTAACAATTGAATCAACAGCAGTATGATTATTCAGATGGCCACGGTACATTACACTAACTGTACTAAGGGACCTATTCTGCAAATTAGTTATTCTTCATTTCATATTAGAGAATGATATTTGCAATAACATTTATTGTATAATGGCTCGCCGTGGGCTCGCATGTCCGACACCATATTATGCCAATATAATGAACTTTCTGGTGTCTAGGGTAGTTCCCCATAATTGGCTCAAGTGCAGCATTGACCGACTTAAATCAAAATCCAGGAAATACCAATGAGAATATTTTTTTATTCTCTTTGAAGATCCGGATTGCATCTGACGGAGGTATATTTCATAGGAGAAATACACGAGTGTCCTTACATAGTGTCATTCCTTGGAGGCACGAGGACTTCGCTCCGGAAAGAGGACCGCAGGGAAAGTGCTCCAATGTGGCTTGTATTAGCCGACTCTGTTCCGCGATGCCTATGTATTTATGAAGTCGTATCCAGTATATCAAAGAATGAAAGAGAATGTTGGTTCCAAAGATGAAATGCCCATGCCAAGGCCTTAAATTTCGATTTCGATCACCATTTCGATGAATGACCGAAATGAAATTTCGGTCATTTTGGTCAGTTTTTGTACTGGATCCCCCATATTTCGGTCGATATAGGCCATTCCGGACGAATTTCGGTCACCCATCCAAATTCAACAAAATTTCGTCGAAATTTGATCCCATGGCCCATGCAACTCGTAATTATGGTTGATGTTTTTGATGCATGGGGTATAGATTTTTGGGCTCATTCCCTAACAGTCACAGTTACGAGTACATTCTATTGGCGGTAGACTACCTATCTAAGTAGGTGGAGGTTATCCCAACTCGAGCCACAGACATCAAGATTATCTGCAAGTTCATGAAAGATCACATCATTTCACGGTTCGAGGTTCCCAAAGTCATCATATCTGACGGAAATAGCCATTATGTTAACAAGGAAGTGAAGAAGTTAACAAAGGACTACGGCATCGAGCATCGTGTCGATAGTACATACCACTCACAATCGAATAGCATGTCAGAGGTGTCGAATAGGGAGGTTAAGGGTAATTTGCTGAAGCTAGTTCGTCTTGATAGAAAGAATTGGTCCCAACTCTTGCACCAAGTTCTATGGACATATTAGACTGCTTGCAAGATCCTGCCTAGAACCTCTCCATTCAGGATGGTATATGGGAAGCCATGCCACTTGCCCGTTGAGCTGATTCACATATCTGAATGGGCATTGAAGAAAGTAAATTGAAATAGACAAGAGGGACAGTAGAGTAAACAGATGGATTTAATGAGCTTTTAAAAAATCAAAAACAAGGCATGCGATAACAGCATGATATATAAGGACAGAGTCAAGCATTAGCATGATCAGCATATCAAGCGTAAGAACTTTGCCCAGAATAGAAGGTATGGTTATTCAATACCAAGTTAGAGGATTTTCCATGGCAAGTTGAAATCCAAGTAGATGGGACCCTTCATTGTTAGAGAAGTGCACAAGAACGGCAGCATAGAGATTTCAGATTGTACATATGGTGCACGATCAATCCTCGTGAATGGGCAACTGCTTGAGTATTTCATCAGATCAAATGAGCAGTTGGCACAAGTAGAAGAGATCCCCTTCATGTGCATCCCAGAATCTCATGATTTTCTCTCAGGAATGCATGACACCTCGCTACTCCAAGCATTTCCAAGCATTTCATTTCCTTATCTCGATTTCTCTACATATTCCCCAAACCCATCGATTCTCACACTTTCTCATTCTTGTATACTTTGGCTAATCAGAGCCTAAGTATTGGGGGACCGATGCCCACCCCGTATATTCATTCATTCAATCATTCTCCTCTTAACCTCAACTGCCCCATTTTCGCTCTCATCTACACTTAGGCTGACCAAAACCTAAGTATAGGCGGGCGGCTGACTTCTATCCTTCTATTCTTTTCACTCTCTTATGCTTAGCATGAACTCTGTCTCTTCCTCGCTCTTGAGCTTTGAGGACATAGCACACACTAAGTATAGGGGATGTGTATATATTATATATATACTTTACCCATAGCTCATACTTTCACGTATTTTACATATATAATATTCAATAAATACAAGATCGCTGACCACTTGTAAAATTTGCAAAATTTTGTGAAATATGTAAAATACATGTAAAATATGTATAATTCTTGTACAAGTTGTATAATCTTGTAGAAATTTCTATAATCTAAGTAAATAATAATCTTTTTTGAAAATTTGGTGTAAATCTTTTTTATAAATAATACTTAGTTTGTAAATTGTTGTAAAATTGGGCGTATAGCAAAAAATAAAAAAACAATGGCTTCTCAGTAAAAAAACTTGCATTTCATGCATTTGCATTTCATTTCGCATAGCATGCATATGCACAAGTGGAAAGTCATCGGATTCTTAATCGAATAATGTGTAAAAATCGAAAGTGGGCTTGACTTAATCTTAATCCACTTAATTTTCAGAGGAACTTCACTGAGAAGTAGAATTTTAGAAGCTTCAGGTCATAGACTTAATTCTCCAAAATCTACAAGACAATGTCTAGACTTTTGTCTCTTAGTGTCTAACATGATTCCCTCACTCTGAGTAGACTCTTGGATAGGGAACTAAATTGTACTCTAGCACTGTGTACTCAGCTCAACTCAGACAGGGTGTTGGAAGAATGTGCCTTTTTCTTTGGTAGTGTGGACATCTAAAGACCGGGGTAATGGGTTGAAATAAAGCTTCGGATGAGGGTTAGTCTGCTAGTCCTATTCGTTTAGTCGAGGTAGGGGTTCATACAACCACTTCACATGGCTTTTCACTTTTATACCCAATAAAAAAATCAATACCAGGAATAAACGAGCCAAAAATCAAAGAAAATGCCCCAAAATAAATGCAGTGTAATAATATCAAAATTCATATTTCTTGACTGTAGTGGTCCAATACATGCATAACGAAGAATTAGCTACACTAGTCAAGCTTCAAATAGAGACTTAGCTACACTAGTTAGACTCCAACTTTTCCTCCTTTCATTTGCGATACTACCAGTACTTGAACTTAAAAAGAAATAACTAACTCCCCGAGGATAAGTTACCGAAGCAGGAGATTGCATGGTAATTCGGCATCTCTAATGGGAAGAGCTCACCCCTCACACACAAGAGACTGTTATTTAATGTTCATGTAGTATGCTTTGGGAGAGGATAATCTAAGATTGTTTCTGAGTCGAACTCGGATGATGACTTGTACAACTTAGAGATAGTTTTGAAACCCTAATTCTCATAAGGAGTTCCGACGTATTACTAATCCAAAGGTCGACTCGAGCCCCATTTTCAGCTTTTGTTCATGACATTGGTATGGAACTCAGTCTCATTTCACTTATGCATTCATTTTATTTGCTCGGAGATGAGCAAAGTTTAAGTATAGGGGGTTGACGAATCTGTGATTCATCACTTTGAAAAAAATCTGAAATAGAGCTATGTTCCCAAATAGTTAATTGCATTTAGAAATTAACATTTCATTATTATCAATCATACATGTGTAAATACTATCTATATATTATCATTTATATTTCACATTAATAAGAAACCAATAATTGTATGTACATAATCACTTGTGTAATAACATAACCTCCCATATTTTTCACTTTTTTATACTAACTCCCAATCAAATAAAATCAACTACATGGTGTACATATTGCTAAAAATAATAAATAAATAATATTAAAAATAACATATATATGACAAATAAAACCAAATCCTAATTTTGAGACAAAAAGTCGTAAATGCAAATATCTCTCACATACAATCTCCTATGAACCCCAACTCACTTTTGAATGAATATACATTTAATTATCTACAAATCAAGATTGAGTTCAAAAGAATTGGAGTTCATATGTGACTTGGGTTTTGAGTCCACAAAGTATATAGTACATATTTATTAACTTTATGTACATAGTTGACTCTTTTTAGTTTGTTTCCTTTTTCATTTGTTTTCTTGTATGTATATTTTAATAATGTACATAAAAATCCAAATCAAAAATACCTCAAAAATCAAATAAAATGAATCATTTTGAGTATGTATAGATAATATATCCCTTTTCTTTTATTTATGTATTTTATCAAATATTAAAAATCCCATAAAATAGATTAATATATATATATGTCTTTTTATATTAGATTTTATTTTTTTATTTTTTTATTTTTTATTTTTTTATTTGTTTTCCTTAATTAATAATCAAAAAATACAAAACATTAAAATAGGGTATTTTATATACATAGAGTACCACAAAAAATACCGTTGCGTATAGATGACATCTTTTGATTTTGGTTTCTTCACAAAAGTTGTAGATCTCATCGAGACGAACAATTTCGTGAAGTTAATTTGAGCTCATTTGCTATTTTATTCTAATTTTACTTTTTTATTTTCTGATTTTTTTGGGAACGACACATGGTCGCTCCTGGAGCCGCCACGCATCACCCCTTTATTTCCTCCAGCCGCCTCGAAACTCGGTCATTGGATGGGCTCCCCTTCAACCAATGATTGGATCCCACCCCTTTTATTTTATTTATTTTATTTCCTTATTTTGTCATTTAATCCCCATGTGCCACGTGTTTGCTCCCCAGTCGTTTGATGTCGGCCTATTGGATGACCAAGGACCTTTCTTCCTCCACCCGATCTTCCCGCCCTTCCTCCCACAGTCGAGCCTCTCGACGACTCTCCTCTGTGTGCCTCGTCCTCTGATGACTAAGCCCCTCCACCCATCTTGTTCTCTCTCTCCCCTCCACGACCCCCTCGAGCCCTCTACGTCGCCAACACCTCTCGCACACCTCGCCGACCTTAACAGCATCTCCACAAAACCGCACTCATCTACTCCGTCGAGAGGCATCCGCCATCACGAGAGAAAGAGAGAGAAGGGAGCTACCAACTTAGACCTCCACCTCCAATGACAGCTCAGGTGGAGGCCTAGAGTTGACGACGGTGTCCTTCACGGCGAGATCCAGCGAGTCCACCTTGCTGCTACAACAGCTCCTTTGTAGTTGTGAAGCTTAGTGTCGATCACCAGCACTCGAGGAGATAATCGAGGAGCTCCAACGAGCTTCTCATTTCCTCAAGCGACCCCGACCTCCATTCATCACCGTAAACCGTCAACCCTTCTCCAGGTAGACTTCGTCTTCCTCCCTTTATCCCTCTTGTTATGTTTGATTGTTCCGTTTCATGTGGTTTCTCTATTACGAAACACTGCCCCCAATTTCTTCGTCATTCTTGTTATCTTGTTTTCTCTGCACCTCCCCTTCTTCTTCGTCTGAGTTGAATCAACATCGATCTAATCCGAGCATCATTGCCATCATCTTACCTCTCCATCTTCTATTCTACCCTCCAGAACCTCCATCATCATACAGCTCCAATCCACCCGCATTCGCAAGGAGCACAATCTAGTTCTTTTCTATAATCGAAATCCGATATTGTGCATCACCTCATCGAACCCTCTGACCTCCATCACACCTTCGAGCAAGAGAACTCGAAGGATGTCATGCCAGAGGTGGAATCTCCATCGGATTCTTTACCTAGCCCCGGAGCTCGTCTTCCTTGACCATGTGTTCCACGTCGCACAATGCCTCTAAGGAACTCTACCACCATTGTTTCGAGTTTGAAGCCCTAAGCAGAGCATAAATCAAAACCCATTCCATGTCCTTCATGTCTTCACGAGCATCAAATACGCCTCAGTGGAAGCAGCGGATCCACCAAGTCTTCGCACCCGACCTTTTTCACCTCCTCGAGATATAGTGGAACTAGCAGAGGAGTAGGACCTCATTCTTACGTTGCACCTCTAGCAATCGGCAACTGCCTTGAATCAGCTCCCCGATGTCGCTCTACTGCTCTGCATCGTGCCTTGGATCAGCTCTTACAGTATCTTCGATGGCATCCCCATCTCCATCGTGAGCTCCAACCCCTAGTTGACCCTGATCGAAGAAGCAAAGGACACTTTACAGATATGAGCGTGAATTGTGTCACGTGTATTTTAATTTATAGAGGGGCCCTCGCTACTTCAATTTATTACCAAAGTTCCCACAAAAAAGGCCATGTGGAGCCTACTATAAAAATTACGCCCCTACACCTGCAAGGATAGGCAATTAAAGCTCTGCACTATTATTTTTTTATTCTCTTACTTTTCTATTTTGCACAGAGAACCCTGCCTTTGAGCAGTTATTTTAGCACACATTTGTTATAAAATCCAAAAATTGCATCTTATCAAACGACTAGTGCTATACAGTTTGGGATTTATTGACATTATTTAAAGCAGTGCTAGATTTATTATAGTTCTTGTGGTTAAACTCATCATATTTTACCCACTTTGTGCTTGATAATTTATAGTAAAACATGCATTGCTCTAAAAATTCCGAAGAATCGCACTTGCTAGGATTAATTGTCCCCTATTTTGCCTCCAAATTTCATGATAATGGCATGCATTTTGTGGTCTGAATAAATAGCCTGGTGAATTTGGTAACTGATTTGTAATTATTTCGTCGTTTGATTTTTTTAGGATTTTTAAAATTTTTATGGCTCCCACTATAATAGAGCTAATTAGAATAATTTATGTTCTGAAAAATACTTGTGTTAGATAAATATTAAAATTACATTACTGAAAATCTATGTATTTGCATTCATTAATTCATTAAAAATTCATTGCATGTCAAAAAATTTCCAAAAATTCACGTAGTTTAGTTTTGCATATTTTGGCATTTTGGCTTAGTTTGTGGATTTTTGGATCTAATCTGATTGAAAAAATTACATAATAGCCCCTGCACTTAGCCAAATTGCATTTCACATTACATCGCATAAAAAAATCTAGAAAAATGCTCCCTTAAAACCTAATCTCTAAACGATTTAAAAATTAACCGAAGGAGAAAATGGTCTCCCCGAGTTCGACCTTCGACTAACCCAAGTAAAAAATAAAATCGATTGCTTTGCATTAAACATTAATTAATTGATCTAAGACCCGACTGCAACATAAAACAACGTTATTAACTAAGGACATTCTGGGGTTCTTCATTTGAGTTTATGAAAAAATGTGAGGAAGGACGTAATTGGGCTGCCACTGGAAGAAAAAAGAGAAGGGTGTATGAATTTTTAGGTCCAAAGTTGGGCCAAAGTGATTGGAAAAAAGCGAGGCCTAGGGGCCTAGAAGATTATGGGCCTAATAGGGCTTTATCCAGAAAAGGGGGAGGTTCAACTTTGGGGACGATTTGGGTCGTAAATTTTTTAATAAAATATAGAGGAATCGATTGAGAAGAAAACAGCTTACTAAAAAACGAAGAGAACGACTTTTTAAAAAAAGGAGAAAGACAAAAAATGGGGGAAAAAGAGATTGATTTTATTTTATCCATCTTTATTTTCTTCTTCCAACTTTGTCCAGACTCTACTAGTTTGACATGCACATTTGCGAGCGATCAGTTAGTTGAGACGACAACATACTCTTGATTTGTTGGGCTCAAGATTTTCATGTACAAACACTATTTAGGAATTTGTCTCGAATTCGTTCAAATCTTTTAATCATGGATTTAAGCAAACATCTAGATTTTGTTGAGGTGTTCCCTACTTGCGACGCGTTGCATTACCCGAATGCAATGAGAAGTTGGCAAGGGGTGATACATCGCTACTCGGATATAGTTCAAAATTTGCAAGGGTTCTTGCATGAGGAATGCATGCAAGTAAATAAGCAAGTTCCACTGCATCGTCGCCCCGATGCAGTCCAAAAGTTGCAAGGGTTCTCGCATGATGGACACATGCGGCTAAAGAAGTTAGTCCAAAAGAGGTGGAAAGGAAGTTGCAGATAGGTAGTTGGAATATTGGCACTTTGACTGGCAAATCGATGGAGATAGTTGATGCGACGGAAAGAAGGAAGATTCAGATTTTTTTGATTAAAAAGAGGGAGACCTCCCGAGGCGAGAGTCACCACACCACCAATTTCATTAATACAAAAAAAAAGGTTACATCAATTCGAGGTCCAGAAGTTGTACAAAGCATTACAATGCGCAACGATATTCTTTGAATAGAAACGCTTGCTCTTGAAAATGAGATCATTCCTACCAGCCCAAATAGCCCACAGCATAGCGAAAGGCCTTGAGACGTCGTCCGAAGAACCAAGACCCACCGCTCGAATCGATCTCCATAAACTCTCCAAGCTAGTGTCCTGCACCCAAGACAACCCCATCGACCTCCAAATATGCACCGAAGACCCGCAACCAAAGAAGATATGTTTCGCGTCCTCCATCGCACCCTCACATCAGTCACATCTCATATATGCCACACCAAACAGACTTCCCCTCCTTGCTTTGTCACACAGGCGGTTTCTTCGCAAACACGACAAGAAGATCTTGACCCTACTGGGGATCTTGACCGCCCAAATAATCTTCATGTCTGCACAGATCTCTTCATCGCGCCCCACAAGCAAACTTCTCATCTTAAGGTAGGCTTGCTTAACCGAGAATCTCCCTCCCTCCTACTCAAAGCGATTCAGCTCGCTGGACAGCTCCCCCGGCATGGGAATCTCAGCCAGCATCCGCATGAGATCATCCACCCGTTGATCCGACAACTCCGCAACAAAAGTAGGGGCCCACGACACCGAGTCCGCCACCTCCGCCAGCAGCGCAGCCCTGTCAACCGCTAAGGCCACCAACCTCGGGAAACGTTGCCCCAGGGCACCCTCCCTCGTCCAATCGTCCAGCCAAAACCTGAAGAGTTGGTCGTTCCCCATCCTTGGTCGCAAGGAAGATACGACCTCTGGTAAAATGGCGTGAATTCCCACCCACAGCGGCGACTCAAATCTCCTTCTCTCAGCCACTAACGCCCCATTGATACCATAGATGCATCTCAGAAGCTTGGTAGCCAGCGAAGTCGAAGAACCCCAAACCTGCACCGCCCACCTGGCCATCAGAGCTTTGTTCATGATCTCCACATCACGGACCCCAAGACCACCATCAGAAACTGGCCTAGTAACCTCCTCCCAGCCTACCAGATGCAGCCCAGCCCTCTGTTGCCTCCCATCCGACCAGAAAAAGGTCCTCATCAATGATTCAACCTTCCTTCTAACCCTAACAGGCATCAAACGCGTCGAGTAGAAAAAAACCGGAATGGCAGCGAGAACGTGCTTGAGGAGGATCAGCTTCCCTCCCCTCGACAAAGTAACCGCCTTCCAACCAGCCAGTCGCTCCTCCATTCTCCGAATGACGCAGTCCCAATCCGACTTCCCCATCCTGCCCTCAACCAACGGCAGCCCCAGATAAGAGATCGGCAGTCTCCCCAGGGGCATCCCGTCCACCCAACAAGCCTGCCACTCTCAGCACCGTCCAGTCCGAACGAGATCACAACCGATTTATGCCTGTTAATCTGCAATCCCGAAAGGCACCCAAACAAATCCACTAGGACATCAGCGTTGCGGTTCTGCTCCTCCGAACCCCCCCCCCCAAATCCAGTGTGTCATCCACATATTGCAACACAAGAACCGAGATGTCCCCCAGACGAAAGCCCTCGCACCAATCTGCCACCACCGCACATTGGATCAGATTAGCCAAGCAGTCCGCTACCAACACAAAGAGCAGAGGAGCCAGCGGGCGCCCCTGACGAACTCCCCTCTGTAGCCGAAACCACCCACCCTCCGGCCTGTCGTTCACCAAGATCGAGCTCGAGCAGGTAGTGACACATCTCTTCATCCATTGGACCCAAGCCTCCGAGAACCCCCTCCGCCGCAGCGACAACCACAGGAACTTCCAACTGACACAATCCTAGGCCTTGGTGTAGTCAATCTTCCAGATTGCCCCTTTCTTCCCCGACCTCTTCCACTCAAGACAGATCTCCGAAGCCGCCACAAGCCCATCAGCCATATGACAACCTGGGATGAAGGTGGACTGCCCACGCAGCACCACCGAGCCCAACACCATCTTAAGCATGCTCGCCAACACCTTTGCCACGATGAGATACAGAGCGTTGGAGATAGAAATCGGCCTGAAATCCCCTACGCTCAAGGGAGTCTCCTTCTTCGGAAGCAGAAAAATCAAAGCCCTGTTGACCTTCTCAAATCCATTGTTCCCAGCCCGGAACTCACACAGAACATCCATAACTTCGGCCTTCAGAAGATCTTAAAACTCACGGTAAAAGGAAACGAGGAACCCATTAAGGCTCGGAGCGCCATCCGCATTCAAACCCCACACCGCCCTCCGCACCTCCTCCTCGGAGAAATCCGCCACCAACGACTCTGCTTGCCTACCACTCAACGACTCAACTCCTAACCCTGACCACCCCCACCCACTCTCCTCCCGCACCCAGCGTGAAGCCGGCACGAAGTGATCCCTCAAAGCCCCACCAATGCACCTCTCCCCCGCCCCTTAACCTCGATCTCAGGTAGGAAATTCCTTCACCTCCGACCAGACACCAAAGAGTGGAAAAAACCTCGTGTTAGCATCCCCTTCCCTCAACCACTTCTGCCTCGACCTCTGCCGCCAGTGAACCTCCTCTTTCCTGTCCTCCAGCATCAGTGCCTCCAAACATGCCAACCTCTTTGAGAACTCCTCCTGAGTCAACCCCTTTCATCATCGACGCCATCCAACCTTACGACACCTGCCTCAGCTTCAGCCCGAGATGCCCTACGTCGAGCCGCAACCTCCTTGCCATACGCTACGAGCACTACTCTAAGCGAATCCAACTTAGCCGCAAACCGCGAAACCGCCGAGCCCACTGAATCACACCCCCTCCAATGGGCGACCACCATCTCCTTGAAACCCGCCTCCAAGTCCAACAACCAGCTCCTCTAAAAACGGAACATGAACCGCCCACACCGCTCCTTGTCGGAGAACCAAAGGATGGGAGTACGATCAGAGAGCATCCTAGGCAAAGCCCAAGCCCTCACAAGAGGAAACGCCGCCCCCGCCTCCACGGACAAGAGAAATCGGTCAAGCCTGGATCGTGACCTCGCATTCCTCCACGTGAACGCACAACCAGCAGCGTCGACAATAGACAAGCCCGAGCTGACCACTGCCCTGAAATCATCCGACCCCGGATCCCTACCACCCGCCATGTGCGGCCTGTCCTCCAGAATCAACGTGACGTTCAAGTCGCCACCAAGGATCCAGATCTCATTCTCCACCTCTGCAGCAACCACTACAAGGTCCGCTGCCAAAGAGCTATCCTCACACCGACACAGGCGGTAGGCATTGGTGACCCACATGGGAGTGCCATCAACCTTCCGACGCAATTTCACCGTCAAGCAGAACGACGACGAAGAAATCCCTAAGTCAAATGAATCATACCACCATCCAGATAAAAGCCCTACCGAGGCCCCCTGAGCCCCCATCTCTGCAAACTCAAAGCGCTCCCCATCTCCCAGCTCCCGCTGGATCTTGTCATCACAAGAGTGCAGCTTTGACTCCTGAATCAAGAAAACATCAGCTCCCACTTCTTTCAACAAGTTTTTCACTCCAAGCCTCTTATCGGAGCGGCCCAACACCCTCACATTCATGGACAAAATCTTCATTCAGAAAACCGTTGAAGCATCCTCTTCAGGAGGATCACCCCCAGACGTCGCGTTACACTGCGGTCAAGAGCGGCAAAGCGGTTCTGCATCTGCAACAGACTGGCTGAAACCGGAGACGAGCAGGCAGAAGCACCCCCCTGCTAAAGAAGTCCACGACGCAACCCTTTTCTTCTTCCCGGCCGACCTAAGGGACCCCCCCCCATTCACCCACGGCGAAAGCTTCTCCCCCCACACCCGGAGCCTTCACCGAAGCCCAAGAAGGACCCTGCAGTGCCTCCCTCCGACCCCTGGCGGACACACTACCACCCCCCAACAGTTGCATCTCAGACAAGAGACAAATGGGTTAGAGAAAAAGCAAGGAAGATCGAGAAGATAGGCTTTATACTTTGGTATTCATGCAAAGATAAGGGCAGAAATGGTGTTGGAATGGTAGTTTACAAGGATTTGAAGGCTTGTGTGATTGAGGTATAAAGATCAGGAGACCGGATTATATTGCTAAAAGTGGTGCTTGAAGAAGAAATTACGAACATCATCTCAGTTTATGCACCACAAATTGGTTTAGATGATAGGATTAAACAAGCTTTTTGGGAGGATTTGGATAAGATTATGCAAGGAATCCCACAAAGAGAGATGATTTGCCTAGGTGGAGATCTTAATAGACATGTGGGAAAGGATGCTCCAGGGTATGATAGTGTTCATGGAGGACATGGCTTCGGGGATAGAAATAAAGAGGGAAAAGGCTTCCTGGATTTTGTAACATCTTATGATCTTTCCATTGCAAATATTATCTTCAAGAAGAGGGAGGAGCATTTGATTACTTATGAGAGTGGCTCGACAAGAACACAGATAGACTACTTTGCGTTGAGAAGAAGAGATCGATTGTGTTACAAAGACTGCAAAGTAATCTTAGGTGAGAGCCTGACCACCCAACATCGCTTGTTATTCATGGATGTGCAAATAAAAGTGGCTCGACATCGCTTGTCTCTTATGAAGAACTGCATGGGGATAGATTTGATCAAAAGGTTCTTGTCTTAACCTTTTCCACGATTTGTTTCCCCAAGCACCTCAATTGTATGGGCTTTTAAGGTACTGTTACTTTTCCTGGGGTCGCAAGGGAGCTTTGCATTCCCTTCCAAGGGTTAAAGTGTCTGTGTCATGTACCCAACTTGATGGCGGTTTTTGAATTCTTGGGTCTATATTCAAGCAACTGGTCGACTACCAGAGCGGTTGCTCAGACAACCAATGGATTAGCAACAGTCACTTTTCCTTTGCCTTTGAGTGGCCAGCTTGATGTTGACTAGAGCCTACTACGACTAGTCAATTATCAACATCCAAAAATGATGCAGCGTGAACTGGAGAAATAGAGCCGCATTTTTATCTATTTTTTATCCGTTAATTTTATTTACGTTTATTTTGAGTCGTCGTAATTTTATTTTAAAATAAGAGATCGTGTGTGATCTCTAAAGTAGTTAGTTTCAATTTGAATTTCAAATTAGTCGGTTAAAGTCAAATTAGGATAATTACTTTGAATTTGAGTTCCTATTTTTGTAATCCCATCCCTCCTATATAAAGGGATGATACACTAGTTGTTTAGTAAGTTCAGTGATATGAAAAATTGAGATTTTATTCTCTATCTCTCTCTCCCCTCTCTCTCTCTCCCCTCACATGGTCTTCACGTTTCTTTTCTCCACCCCCTCGTGTTCCTTACGAGCTTCTCCTCTCAACC
This sequence comes from Ottelia alismoides, assembly GCA_037367405.1. NCBI lineage: Eukaryota > Viridiplantae > Streptophyta > Magnoliopsida > Alismatales > Hydrocharitaceae > Ottelia > Ottelia alismoides. Next base: position 260,277 of record JAZKJV010007889.1, on the reverse strand, counting down.
CCTCCAATTTATTCCTCTCTCGTCTCTCTCCTCTCCTACGCGATCTCCGCGATTCTCTTCTCCAAAATCCCTCGTTTTTCCGACGAGCTTCTCTCCTCAAGCCCTCTATTTTTTCTCCACCAAAAATTCCACCATCAAAATATTTTATTTTCCGTCGCCGAATATTCATTTTGCATCAATTGGTATCAAAGCATGGCCTACAGATCGTCCTCACGATCTAACGATCCGTCCAGACGTTCGCGCCAACATGCGACGAAAGACCATCATTCGTCGGGAGACGAATTTTTCAAGCGGAGGAGAATTGATGCAGCGTGAACTGGAGAAATAGATCCGCATTTTTATCTATTTTTTATCCGTTAATTTTATTTACGTTTATTTTGAGTCGTCGTAATTTTATTTTAAAATAAGAGATCGTGTGTGATCTCTAAAGTAGTTAGTTTCAATTTGAATTTCAAATTAGTCGGTTAAAGTCAAATTAGGATAATTACTTTGAATTTGAATTTGAGTTCCTATTTTTGTAATCCCATCCCTCCTATATAAAGGGATGTACACTAGTTGTTTAGTAAGTTCAGTGATATGAAAAATTGAGATTTTATTCTCTATCTCTCTCTCCCCTCTCTCTCTCCCCTCACATAGTCTTCACGTTTCTTTTCTCCACCCCCTCGTGTTCCTTACGAGCTTCTCCTCTCAACCCCTCCAATTTATCCCTCTCTCGTCTCTCTCCTCTCCTACGCGATCTCCGCGATTCTCTTCTCCAAAATCCCTCGTTTTTCCGACGAGCTTCTCTCCTCAAGCCCTCTATTTTTTCTCCACCAAAAATTCCACCATCAAAATATTTTATTTTCCGTCGCCGAATATTCATTTCGCATCAAAAAACATAAGTATGTATATATAAAGCATTAAAAAGAAAAGAAATGAAAAAAGAAAACACAAAGAAATTCAAGAAGAATGCAACATATGTATTACGTACATAATGACCAAAAACAAGCAAAAGAATAATAGAATTTGTAAAATTATTGTTACCACCTATTATACTCGAAGAATGAGTTAGAATTAATTATTGGGATATTTACACCCATAACCCTGAGTAATATGGTAATTACCCCAGAAACCCTCTAAAAACACGAATTATCCTCAGGACCCTGAATAGCAATTAACTCTTACACTCATAACCTTGTGTTATCTTGCATCCAATTTACCGTTAACTATTGACGGTATCCGTTATGTATTTTATATTTATACCATTTAAGTTTCTATTATGTACAAAAAAAACTCATTTATCACCTTCCTCCTCCACATTGTCCTCTTCCTCCTCCAGGCATCACCCACCTCCTTCTCCTCCAAGCAGCAAGCTCCTCCGACAACCTCCTCACCCCACGCGCGCCTGAGGCGGAGCATCTCCCCCGAGGAACCCTCCACCCCCAGCTTCCCCGCAAGCCTTCCCAGCTTCCCCGAAGAACAACTCCCCCCCCCCACGCGCCAGCTCCAGCTTCCCTGCCTGAGGCAGAGCACCTCCCCCGAGGACCCCCCAACCCCGTCCGTGCCCCCACCCGTGCCACCTGCATCTCCAGCAAAGGCTTTATTGTTGTTATTGTTAGGACTTTCTTTAATGTAAAGTAAGATGCAAATTTTTTGATTGGAGTTCAATTGCTAGTTTTATCTTCGTTATGTAATGACCATATATATTGAAGTTCGATTGCTACTTTACTGGTGTGATATTCGGTATTCGATGTTATGTACAAATCTCCAAATTCCAATTGCAGGCGTACACGAGTTGCCTTTGATGTGGCTCTTAGCGTTCACAAGAAGGTCCAGCAGTGAGACCTCGAAGTTGGCCGGAATCTCGGTAACTGGATGCTCCGGTGGCTCGATCGCTTGAAGCCTTCAGCTCAGATACGAGCCTCTCTGCCTCCAAAGGCCCTGCCTAACAACAGCATACCCAGGAACACAACGAGCGCCCGCCCGCCCGCAGGAAACCAGAACCATCACAGCATCGAGATTAACGACAGTGATTCGAGCAGGCATCTGTTTTCTTCCAGATGGGCCACACGCACGAAACCGTTCCCCATCCACTCCTCCGAAAACCACAACCCCCTTTCTCTTCCTGTTAGTTCGTCCAGCAATCACAGATTGAACGATCGATCCATGGCGTCGTCGGAGGAGGAGAAGAGAGAGGGGGAGGAAGCTCTGGAGCACAAATTGGTGGTGGTGTGCGAGGTCGATGTCTACAAGATCCCTTCACGGAGCACCAAAAACAGCTACAAGTGCGGCGAGTGGATCCAATTCGACCGGACCACGTCGTCGCCTGCGGCGAGTACTGCGAGATTCGCCTCGAGGAGCCGCCTCATGTGGCAAGCGCTACCGAATTCGCCTTGAGGACCCCCACTCCGGCGGCATCTTCACCCTCAAGGACGAAAAGCCCTTCTACGTGATCGGACCCATGTTCTTGTGTGATCCTACCACGACCCATGTCCCCTCTAGCCCCCCCCCCAGCTTCGTCGCAAGCCTTCCCGGCTTCCCCGAGGAACCCCACCTCCCCCGTGCGCCTCCGCCTGCAGGACCTCCCCCTCCCCCACGCGCCTCCGCCTGCAGGACACCTCCCTCCTCCGCGCGCCTCCGCCTGCAGGATCCCCCCCTCCCCCGCACGCCTCCGCCTGCAGGACACCCCCCCCCCCCCTCCCCTGCGCGCCTCCGCCTGCAGGACCCCCCCCCCTCCTCCGCGCGCCTCCGCCTGCAGGACCCCCACCCCCTCCTCGCGCGCCTCTGCTTGCAGGACCCCCCTCCCCCCGCACCTCCGCCTGCAAGCCACCCACCTCCACCCACCTCTGCCTGCAGACCCCCCTCCCCCCGCACACCTCCGCCTGCAGCCTCCCTCCCTGAACCGCCTGCATGTCCCCCACACCCCCCGCCCCTCTGCCTGTGGTCCTCCCCGATCCAGGTCATGCTCTCGGCCCCAGGTCCAGGTCGGCCTCCTCCGTGAAAGTTCCCACCATGCAAGCTCCGGGATGGAGCCCACTTCCTCCTTCCTTCTTTATTTTTTTTAATTAACCTCCACCGTAGGATCATGAAATGGGTTAGATTAACTCAGCTATCTGGTTGAGTTAACGAACAAAATTAACGGAAGGTTATGGGTGTAAAACGGCGTGATTATTCAGGGTCCTGAGGATAATTCGTGTTTTTAGAGGGTTTCTGGGGTAATTACCATATTACTCAGGGTTATGGGTGTAAATATCCCTTAATTATTCGACAAACATAAAAAGTATAAAAATAAGATAACCCTAAAAATAAAAAAATTACAAAGTCATGTAAATGCACCTCTATATTAAGGTGTACAATTCCAATAATTATATGTTTATTTATTAAATTTGATTAACTTAATTCTTTTTCTAACTTGTAGAGAAAAAATAAATGACATAAATGAAAAATATATGAAAATTTGCAAAATGAATATATGGTTCACAAAACAAACCCCTAGTTGGGATAAATCCCAATTATAGAGGATGATAGCTACTTACAAATATATCATATTGACCTCTAGTCACTTTTAAAGTTCTTCGTACCAAAATCAACTTTAATATAAAATAACAAAATATCAACAAGCTTGTTCCACCACACATTTGTAAAAGATACACTTCAAACCTATTAGAAGGTGACGCAAGTTCCATCACTAAGCAACGAGCGACTACGTTCCAAATCTGACCAAATCCGTAAGCAACATCCCGTTATCATCATTGCATATGACCTAAATTGTTTATTCCTTGCTTCATGATATTGTTCAACAACTTGAATCCCGAGGGAGAGGAGAGACCTTCTCACTAGTAGCCACAACGAACAAGTGGAAGATTTGAAGCCACAATGTTCTATTATTACAGCATCATCAGGCAATTGAAAACAGCATTTTCCTCATCAACATGGTACATGCAACCATCTATAGTGTGGTCGTCCCCTTTTTTTCCTCCTCAATAAAGCAAAGAAGGCGGAGGAGGAGGAGAGCTCCAACCTCCATCGAGGTTCGAAAGATCAATATCTATATCATGTATGTAAGTCTGGAAAAGGAGATATCGTGGATATATTGATATATATTGAAGATATCATGAGAAATATTGGAAATCACTCGAAAAATAATTTCCTTGTAAGTTAAGATCATGTTAGTTCTTAAGACAATAAGTAGCATTCAAGAAGGAGGTGTATTTGACACAATAATATACATTGCATTGCATATATCATAATATCATATATAGTACCTTATAAAGTGTGAATTGCTGAGAGATATCGGAAAACACAATGAAATTATTCCAATAATATATTGAGTACATCTTTCGTATAATAAATATCACATGTTATAAAAACAAGGAGATATGCACTTTAAATATATGACAAAGTAAATGCCAGTACATAGTCTTGCAATCCATCACGTGCTAGAATAACCGGCAAGGCGGCAACAACTCTGGAGTTGAGCTAGTATCATGAATGACACAACTGGAATGTTAAGAAGCTTGGGAACCTCATGATGATGATGGTGGTGGTGGTGGTGGTGGTGGTGGTGATGTAGGTGTAGGCGATGATCTCTATGATGGAGGTGCTCGTTTGAGAGGAGATTCAACATCAAACATTGTATATTCCAATTTTCAAGAGAAACCAATGGCATTCTAGAGTAAATATGAATAAACCCATTAAAAAAGTCTAAAAACCAAATCCATAACATCTCAATAGATATAAAAAATCGTAGCCTAACATTAGAAAAAAACAAGTAATAGAGCATACAAATATACAAAATCATAATGAAATCCACGTCAAAACACATTTAAATTGATGGAAATCATCTTGCAGAAATCTTCTCCAAATTTAAATTGGAGAAAACCATCTTACATAAGTCCTCTCCATATTTAAATTGGCGAAAATCACCTTACGGAAGTCTTCTCCAGAGCCAAGAAAAAGTTAGAGTTAACAAGCAACGCAATATTGCCAAATGAAGAACCGATATCAATGATATTGGTTGAAATTGGGAAATTTCTGCATTCAAAATTTCAACTTTTGATCAATACTAATCTATATCACAATGTATTGATTATATCTTGTGAGATATCGATCGATATTTGGGAAAATCATGCATCCACGCAGGTAGCCCTCCATCTCTCATCTCAGATTGCATGTGTTCTATGCTACCCATCATCAGATCACGCAGCTCAAGCAATTGATCGACTACCGATTGTCGTTCTTTCTTGCCTTTGAACAGTCGGCTTAGACGGGACAACTTGAGTTCGATTGTGGCTCATCAATTAATAATAGTCAATGGACGAGCAATCGGTCTACAGTAATTGTGACCGAAATCACAAGTCTTTATGGTTTCATGAAATCTGATGTTCCGGCAATGAGAAGTGTGGAGAAAAGAAATGAATCGTTGTTTATTCCGTAGGGGTAGGGTCTCTCATATAGAGAGATCCCTAGACAGCACAAGAGGAAAAATACGTAAGTACACCTAAGGGTGTGTTTCAGTGTTTGGCACGCGAGTTGGGGTGGGTTAAACTTGTAGAGGGTAACCTATTTTTGTGTTTTGGTGTTTGGATAGAGGGTTAAACTGGAGGTGGGTTTGTTGTGGGCTTGTTGTGATATTATTGTATTGAAGTTCGGAAAAGTAAGTAGTTATTATGATGTAACTGTATTGAAGTTTGGAATAGTGAGTAGAAGTGGAGTAGTTTATAATTTTTATATGATATGATGATATAATATATTACTTTTAATGGAGTAAATGAAAGAGAATTGATTTATTTAATGTATTAAAAAAGAGAAACGGTGGCACCCACATTGGAGAGAGAAAGAGTGGGTTAAGGGGGGTAAACCCCCCGGGGGGGGGGGGGGGGTTAACCCCATACCCGAATGCCTCCTAAGGGTTTCGGAATATAAAACAATAAAACACGAGTATAATAACTATAACACTCCCCCTCAAGTTGGAGCATATCCGTCGATCATGCCCAACTTGGACACTAAGTAAATGAGGCGCTTCTTCGGACGGGCCTTTGTGAAGATGTTTGCAAGATGAAGTTTAATGGAGATGTGTAGAGTGTTGACGACCTCCTCGTACTGCATCACAAATGAAATGACAATCAACTTCTATGTGTTTTGTCCGTTCATGGAAAACTGGATTGGTGACGATGTATGTGGCAGACTTGTTACTTGTCCCAGTATAAGGGTACAGGAGTAGTGAATGACATGTCAAGTTCTGTTAGGAAAGAGACAAGCTATGTGTCTCACAGGTGGCTTGAGTCATTGCCCTATATTCTGCTTCCACACTAGATCTGGAGACCGTCGTCTGCTTCTTGTTTCACCAAGTGACATGGTTGTCGCCAACAAACATGGCGTATCCTATAGTGGATCAGCGGTCCTCATGAGAGCTAGCATAGTCAGACTATGTATAGACGGAGATAGTAGTGTACACATTCACCCCATAGAAGAGTCCACGTTCGGGAGATCCCTTCAAAGATCGAAGAATCAAAAGAACATCCTATCAGTGACTGTAAAGAGGCTTCTCCATATGCTGGCTGGCTCTGCTCACAGCATATGATATATCCGGACTAGTAATAGTGAGATAAAGTAATTTTACCGCTAGGCTTCTATACCGTGTCACATCCTCAAAAGTCGGATCAGTAAAAGCTAAATGTTTTCTCACTTCTGCAGAGATGCCAGATGGCTTGCATCCTAGTAGTCCTACCTCAGTCAAGATATCGAGACAGTACTTCCTTTGTGAAAGGTGGAGCCCCTCTGTAGTTTGTATTACCTCAATGTCAAGAAAATAACAAAGTTGGCTAAGGTCTTTCGTAACAAAGACCTTCTGGAGGAAGGTCTTCGTCTCTAGAATATTGACTTCATCATCTCCTGTGAAAATCATATCATTAACATAGATAGCAAGAATGACGGTACCAGTAGATCGTCATCTAACAAAGACTGAGTAGTCAGATGTTGTCCTATAAAAATCAAGATTGTTGATCTCTATAGTGAGCATGTCAAACCATGTCTCGGGGCTCTGCTTCAGGCCATAGATGGCCTTGCATAGTCAACATACAGTCTCTCCCTCGACTAAATAACTCGACGGTTGCATCATGTATACCTCCTCCTCAAGCTCATCATAAAGAAGGCGTTCTTCACGTCAAGTTGGTAATAAGGCCAAGCCTTGTTAGCGACAACAGAGAGAATGGTACGTACGACCCTATTCTGACTATGGGTGAGAATGTCTTAAAATAATCAACCCCAAAGGTTTGTGTGAAATCTTTGTCAACTAGTATGGCTTTCAACATGTCAATGACCCATCAGGCGACTGTTTGGTTGTGAAGACCCATCTACAAGCTACAAGACGTACTCATGGGGGCACAGCACAAGATCCCATGTGCCCTAGGAGGTAAGTGCATCCATCTCCTCATACATGGTCTGTCGTCACCCATGATCTTACATTACACTGAAATGATCTCTGGGGATGGAAATAACATTCAGAGCATCTGCAAATCTTTTGCCGCGTCTAGATAAACCATTTTTATAAATAAAATGTGACATGGGGTGATACGTACACTACCTTTTTCTCTTGCATAGAGCTATAGGAAGCTCCTCGGGCACATCCGGGACAGACGTGGTAGGAGTACTCGAAGTGGTCATATCATCCTGCATAAAAGGGACATGCAAAGGCACAGATACTGGTGTAAAAGATAGAGAGGTACGTTGACGAGTATAAACGGATGGTGGAGGAGGGAGGTACAGAGGGATGTCCCTCACATGAAATAACTTGTTTGCTCAAAGAATATGACATCAACAGACACATAGTATCGACGTCCAATAGGATCATAACAACGATAGCCTTTCTAGGTGTAAGAGTACCCAAGAAAGACGCATTTGATGCCTCGAGATGATAATTTGTCAGTTGCATGGAAGTTATGAACAAAGGTAATACAACCAAAAATGTGCAGAGGTATGGGAAGGAAGACTCAGTAGGGTAAAGTAAGGAAAATGGAGTCTCCCCTCCGAGAACAGACGAAGGAACAAGGTTGACGAGATATATTACAATAAGGATAGCATCTCCAAATAGTATTTAGGAACACTCATTTGGCTGTAGTTTAGTGGTGAGAATTCCACGTTGTACTCTCCACCGCTTTAAAAATTCGGCTCCTGACGAATTGCATGACGTAGGTGGATAGTTGGAGAAATTATCCTTGAATTGGGGCTTCAATTTCCTCCCATGGGATCATCTTCAACATTACGTTTATAGTTTTTCCCAATTGGAGGATACCACTGCAATTTTCGTACCCCTTCAATTTTCCTCACATTTCTATAGCCTCGGACCTTCTTGCAAATAAATATTTTTGGAAATTTCATCTTGTAAATTTTCCCAAATAACCAATTCCCCAATTCCTGGGATCCCTGCTCCGTTAATCTCGATTGGGTTAGGGTTCGGCCCTTCCTTTTATGCGCGGGAGGGCGGCAGGGCTTCCCCTTTAAGTTGGCGGCGGCGATCTCTCGCTGGGACAGGCGGGGGCGGTGGTCTCGCGGGCGGGGCCGGTGCGGTTTGGCGGGGAGATGGGGTTCGATAGGCCCTTGGCGCGGGGGTGCGGCGAAAAGGCGGCGCGCGTGGCTGTCGCGGGGGTGGCTGGCAAGAGGAAGGGGGGCGCGCAGTCGAGGCAGCGGCGGCGTGGTGACGACGCGGGGTTGGCGCGTGTGACGCGAGGTGCGGAGAGGGTGGGGTCCCGCTGTGTTTTCGGGTGAGGCGAAGGGGGGTCGGAGGGGGAATGGGGAAATGGCGAGGGAGGGCTCATGGGGTCTGGTGGTGAGGGACGGTGCACAGAGGGGAGGCGTTGCGGGTGGGGAAGACGGTAGCAGGGGTGGGGGCGCGCGGAAGGGGCGGAGGAGGAGGGGGGCTGGGGAGATTTGCGGGAGGCAGAGGGGGAAGGAGGCGATGTGGATACGGGTGCAGGGTTGGGGCGATGGCGGCGAGTTGGAAGGGGGCGTGCGGGCGCTGGGGGCTAGATGGCGGCGTTGTCGGCTTTACGTGGGTGGGGGAGGGTGCCCGCGCGGTTGGGGGCTGGGTTGGGGTGGAGACAGCAAGGGCAGCGGGTGGTATTGGTGGTGCGGAATGGTCCGGGACGGGGGTTGTGGGTGAGGAGGAAGGCTGGAGGGTTACCTGGGGTAGTTTGGGCGACGCCGGGACGGTCAGAAGGGCTGATGGAAGCAATTCTGGTGGCGAGATCGGGCCTGGAAGGTGCTGGACAGCGGCCGATTCCTCCGTTACGTCGAGTTTTTCTTCGTCAAAGTTCGCGATAGAGGCTTCGGTGGTTGGCGGCTTCGATTGGGCGTCGCGGTAGGCCTCAAAGTAGGCCATTAGATTCCGAGACATGGACTGGAGGTTGGCCTGCAAATCACGTAGCATGTCCCCCGTCTCATTGAAGGAGGTGTCGATGGCGGAGATGGCTCGTCGGGTTTGTTCGGACGAACGATGATGTCGGTGCGAGCGCCGGGACGGATCGTTAGATCGTGGGGACGATCTAAATGCCATGCTCTGATACCAATTGATGCAAACGGCTTCCGGCGTCGACGATAAAAATTAAAATAAATTGGCGGGCGAATATCGGTGGAGAAGAAGGAGGGGTCGAGAAGAAGAACTCGTCGGTAACGAGGGATTTTGGAGAAGAAGAAGCGCGGGAGATCGCGTGGGGAAGGAGGAATCGAGAGAGATAGAGAGAATAATTCTCAAATTTGATTCATAATTGACTGTCTAAAAACAAGGACCTACCCTCTCTTTATATAGGAGAGAGGGTGTACAAAATTAGTAAACTTAATTAAATTGACAACCAACTTATTTAATTGGACTCTAACAAATCCTAATTGACCTCTAATTACCTTAATTAGACTCTAATTAATTAATTGACCAACAATTATAATTAAAATCTACGAAATCAACGTTGAGATCACAGGCGATCTCAATTATTCAATTAGACCAATACGACCACTAAAAACGTAAATAAAATTGATAATTATTTGATTAAATAAATGTGGCCCCATAATTTGGGGTCACGCTGCATCAGAAGAGATCTGGCAACATTTAGCAAGTGTTGGAATTTCCTCTCAGGGATACCATTCTGTTGTGAGGTATAAGGACGTGAGGTTTGGTGAACAGTTCCCTGAGACGTAAAGAAAGAGGTCAAGTCCTGTTGGGTTAACTCAAGAGCATTGTCAGTTAGAATAATCTTAACACAAGTAGAAAAGAAGGTTTTAACATATTGAAAGAAATTTCTGACAATTTGATTAATCTATGAACACTTCTTTATTAGACACCCAAGAAGATCTAGTATAATTATCAACAAAAACTATAAATAGCGATGGCCACTTAATGTTCGGACCAGACAAGGTCCCCAAACATCACAATAAACAAGATGAAAAGCAGTACTACTGTGGGACTCTGTACGAATAAGAAATAAAGCTCGATGGTGTTTCCCGAACTCACATACCTCGCATTGAAAGGGCTTCAGAGTAGAGAGTTCGGGAAACATCATCGATAGAGCCTTGGTAAAGGGATACCCAAGGTGCATATGCCAGAGGAGCGGGTCTTCGGAGATGGATGCAATACCAACCATTTTGAAATCTGATGGTATGTCAAGATAATACAGGCAGAACTCATGAACCTCGCCAAAAATTTACCTCGTACGGATAACCTGAAAATAGCAACAAAACTCATCAAATATCACGCAGCAATTAATCTCAACACAAAGCTTATGAACTGAAATCAAGCTAAGAAGAAAATCGGGAGCACAGTGGACCCTAGAAAGTCAGAGCTTGGAAGAGAACTTCATACTTCTGATAGTAGTAATCGATGATTGAGTCCCATTAGCGACTTGAACTGACTTCACAGAGGTAGATGGTACGAAGGAGGTGAGCAGACTACCTTCTCCAGTCAGATGAGTAGATTCACATGAATCAATAATCCAAGCCAGAGTAAGTTGACTACAATACCTGAAGGAGTAGCCAACGCAGCAGGAGACTGAAAGGATCAGCATCATGAGAGAATAATCTGCATCATTAAGATGAATTGTCTTGTCACTGGAAGTTGTTGCAGGTGACGTCTCTTCCACATCATAGGCATCCTTATAGGCGTGATAAGGAGATATGCCAAACTTCTCCCAGCATCTTTCAGACGGGTGATTCCATCGACAATAATGAGTGCATGGGGCAGCAGAGTCTCTCCCACGGCCACGGCCAAAATCACGTCTTTGTCCCCGACCATGGCTTGAGTCGTGTATGTGCCCTCCTCGAAGTCATATCCGCCTCCTCTCCCAGATGAGGTTATATGTACAGAGTTCTCTGCTGAAGGCAAGGCAGGAGGACATGCAATAGATGTCTCCAATTTGTTAAGTCGGTCAAAGATGGCTTCAACGTCGGCAGTGCGTTAGAAATAAGAAAATGTTCCTTCGCTGCCAGGTACCTAGAATGCAAGTCATCAAAAAAATAATATACCTGCCAGTCAGAACACTCTTGCACCTGTTTGGTACAACATGAGGGCTAAAATATCGCAAGCTCCTCATACAGATTGGAGTGATGCATGTAGTACTCAATGAGGGTAGAATCACCTTGAGATGCCAATTAGTTTCGCATGTAAATGTTCGCAAAGCGCGATTTCGTCTTCTTCTGGAGTATGTCTGCTTGAGATCCTCCCACATTTCCTTTGTTGTGCTTTTGTAAAGAAGATTTGAGGCAATGTGAGCCTCAACATTGTTGGGCATCCAGTTGATAACCAAGTAGTTGTATGTCTGCCAGTTGTCGTACTCTTTGTCCTTTTCATATAAAGGATATTCAGTCAGGATGTAGAGTTTTCTCTGACACTAATGAACACTGTAAAAGATCGAGACCAGAGCACGTAATTTTATATGCCCTTACGTTTGATAATAGTGCCTTGCGCCGTAATATTCGTAGCCAAGAGCTTCTTCTTGATAGAAGAAGGTTAGAAAAGAGAGGAGATCTAGTTTATTGACTAAGGATGCCTACAAGGGCTAAAAGATGCCATAAAACTCACTTTTGGATGTAAAAGAGTTCTAAAAAACCCCTCTACAGCAGTTCAGGAGAAAAAATAAGTATCTTGCGACAGCAGTGTTGGTCCTAGGAGGCTCCAACAGTGGCGTGGAGGCCCTAGGGGGGTTGATGGCAGTGGTTGGAGGTCGTGGAGGCTGCAGCGGCTGTTGGCGACGACATTGGGGCTGCTACGATAGCCTGGGATTGTTACAGTTGCTGATGCGACACCGTTGGAGCTGCTGGCGACAACCCTGAAGAGTGCAATAGTAGACCCGGAGCCCCTTAGGGGCTGGCAACACCCCTGAAGGAGCACGCGTGGGCCCCTAGGTGAGGAAGAAGGGTCCGTGCAAGCACGGGGAGAGACTTGAAGGTGGTGGCGGTATGGAGTTAGGCCAGATTCCCGATCTACAACCATTGCTCTGGTATCATGTGGAGAAAAGAAATGAATTGTTGTTTATTCCGTAGGCCTAGGGTCTCTTATATAGAGAGAAATCCCTAGAGAGCACAAGAGGAAAAATACATAAGTACCCCTAGGGTTTCGGAACGCAAACGCTAGTATAATAAATCTAACAAGAAGTTTGTTTGAGCTCATAGATGGATTTCTTCATCTTGCGCACTTAGCCTTCCTCAACTATGAAGCCTTGAGGTTGCTCCATATAGATATCCTTCTCAAGGTATCCCTTGAGGAATGCGGTCTTGGCGTCCATTTGTTAGACGATGTAGTCAAGGTGTGAAGGTGTGCAGCTATAGCAAGCAGTGTTGCAGAAGTTGGTATTCGGTATTCAGTAGGAGGAGTCACTTAATAGAGAATAATCGAGTATTCGAGCGACTATAGGAATTATTCGATTTTGTTTTTAAATTATTTTTAATTTAGAATGATTTTTAATACATATATTTATACATATATTATCATGATATCATCAACCAACAAGAATCCAAGATAAAAGTATACATTAACAACAAACATATACAGAACTTTGACATTTTTTATAATATCATGATAAATGGTAATTCTTGAGACAACAACAACAAAGCCTTTACCCACACTAAGTAAGGCATCTATTCCGCCACGGCCTCTGCCCATGCTTGCAACACATGTTACTGAGTGCACGCGTCGGGGGAAGGACGCGCAAAATGGTAATTTGAGAATGTAAAAAATTAAAAAATTAAAAAAAATCCAACAGTTGACTACCAGTCGACTGAATAATCGGACCGACTATTCGATTAGGTCGACTATTGGCCGACCAAAGGTTATTCTCTAAGAGACCACCCTGCATCTCATAGTCGAACCGAATAATCGGTCCATTATTGCAACATTGATAGCAAGTAGTGTCCTAATGGACTTTAGCATGACCACAAGGGGAATTTCTCATCCTAGTCGATGCATTCTCTCTGTATGTAGCCCTTGTCCACATGTCATGCCATGAAGGTATTTACCTCCACATCAGGTCCCAACTTTCTCTTGAAGATCTCATTTATACCCAAAGAATTCTACCCCCTCAGGTAGATCCCCAAGGGTCCATACATCACTCTTGTGCATCGAATTTATTTCAGACTCCATAATTAGCATCCAACTATCCATCTCATGTCTATGAGTGCTTCATAATTGAATTATCAGTGGTCATTTTTCTTCTTCTTTTTCCGTGAATAGTTAGCTTAATGCCAACTTTTAGCCATCTTCCTTTCTTCTTCTTATCTCTCTCTCCCTAGGCATGGAGGCAAGGTCGAGGCGATCGTGGCTCTTTGAAGCGGCAACGATTCTCCTCCTCCTAGAAGCAGTATGAGGTGGAGAGGAGGGTGCTCATGTCCCTCTCTCCTCTCCTACGGAAGGGCGACACTAATGGTGGTGTTGTCAAGGCTCATGAATGTGGTATACATATGTATTCAGACATGTCACCATGTGATAAATAAGAGAAATGCACAGGCATATGCGAGGTATATGTGAATGTGATTGTATGTGATTTTCATATATTTAATGTATAAAAAGAATGGCAAAGCCTTCTCCCACTTAAAGTCGGGTCAATTACATGGATTCTTGCTCAAATCCATATTGAAGGATGCGACTACTTTTTACGTCGAATGTCAGCTACCTGATGCAACCTCTACAATAGGGGATTTGAATCCTGGTCTTTATGTGGTAGAAAATTAAAGTGGGTACATACTTTCGTCTATAAATAAATAAATAGCTATAGATATTTATGAGTCATGATTTTTTACTTTGCATAATAAAAGTGGAGCTACATACTTGCATGCAGAGTTCATAACAATCTATGTTGATAATAAAGTTAGCATGCGATAATGTGAATCACGAATATGTAAGTACCAAAAATGGCTCAAATAATCCTAAACTAATTATCATTTGTATTTGAGATAATTGACTACATATAAGTATTATTTTTTCTTAATACAAAAAGGAAAAATAAATATTATAGGTCTAAGTAATATATCAACTCTATCTAGAATACAAACTTAATATGTGGCGTATGTGGTCGAATATGCAATGTAGACTGCATAATGCACTACATAGACGATGTGGTTACGATCTACTTATTGCCTAGGCATTTGTGGATGCATATATGGTTCACATTGGGGTATTCATGAACATGGGGTGTTGTCCTTGCTTTCTCCTCCTCCTTTTTCCTTCGATAAGACATCGATGGTGGGCCAGAGTTACCTCCCTTATTCTTCTCTATGGTGGAGTTGTAGCAGGTGGTTAGTAATGAGAGAGGTCTTTATTGGAGGGAGTCCTCGTTTTCTTCATGGTGGGAAGGCTCTTTTGTAAAGTTGTATTTATCTCGTCACGAGGTGACAGTCTCTCTCCTCTCGTCAATGTTACTTTCCCACACATACTTTCACCAAATGCAAGGCATCATGCTTTATCAGAATCGCTCAGACCTTTTTGGGTGTGGCAGTTGTTGCTTTTTCATACATGGCATGGCTTTATCCATCATATGATTTATGTTGCACTTGGAATTGCTTGCTTGTGCATACTTGGTGACGATTTATCTCTCAAACATGGTTTCTTTATTTTGGGCATGGCCACTTTTGAGGCAAAAGCTCGATTGGGGCGCTAGGTCGGATGGGACTTGGCTTGGTCATAGCATTTGAAGATTTCTTGAGATCTTGAGCTTTGATGGTTTGCTTAGTTGTGTGCTTTGGTCCATGCCTTCCTCCGGGCTTGTATCGTGTGCGCTTGTGCATACTTGGTGACAAGCTATCTCTCAAACTGAGTTTCTTGATTTTGAGTATAGTTGCTCTTGAGGGAAAGGTTTGATTGTGATGCTAGGTCATATGTGACTTGGCTTGGTCACTGCATCTAACGATTGCTCGAGACCTTGAGCTTTGATGGTTTGCTTGATTGTGCGCTTTGGTTCGTGCCTTCGTTCCATCTTGAGATTCAGTCTTGCGGGTCATACGGGATGCATGCTTTTGTGATTGTTATTTCTTCTCTCGGTACACCCCATCATACTTTCCAAAAAATTTGCTCACCAAAGTGAACCATTCTTCTTCCATCTCCCCTCTCAAATCTCTCAAGTCCCCTCCACTCCATGCAATGGATATGTCTTTTCTTCATAAATTTTCACTTTTCCCTTTCTCTTTCTGCCTGTAACATAACCTTAATCTTAATAAAATTACAGCACAAGTGGTAGCTACATGATTTCATCCCGCATATATTTTCTCTCTCTTACACAAATAGGAGAAGGCCAACTGGATGTTAATGCTGTTCGTATCTTCTTTATCTTCTTCCTCCACAATAGGGATGTTCTCTGTGTCAAGGCACCACGGTACCCACGTATCGCCATCTTGTCTTTTGTTGTATTTACTTCCTCATCTATCTTCTTCAATCCGCCTTTCTAAAACGATCCATAACTGTGAGGCATTCGGATTTCACGTACCCATTGATCATTGAATCGTTCGACCAAATCAAACTATCGTTACATTATCAAAGATTTAAAGAATATACAGTCGGGACTAGTAATGAAAGTGGCAGTTACCAGTCGAAGAAATGTAAAGGGGAATTCAATAGAAGAAAATGCATTGCACTTAAATGTGGGTGGGAGGAGGAGGGGAGTTTACTCACGTAGGTGTTGAGCTGGCGGACGAAGCTGGAGAGGTTATTGTGCTTGAAGTACTTGGGGAGGAGGTCCCTGGAGAAGGCGTGCGGGTCCCACACCACGAAGCTGTTGCCCTCTCCGCTCCACGACACCGTCGGGTCGGTGGATGGATCCTCCACCATCTCGAAGCACTTGCTCAGGAACGGCGGCACTACCGGCGGCGCCCGAGGGGTTGGCGCGGGCGCGGGCGCGGGCGGAGCAGCCCGACCGTTTGGAGTGGTCATCGGCGCGGCCGTCAGGGGTCACCCTACCTAGTCTTCCACTTGGCTTCTAGACCTTTGGCGGAAGTGAGGGGGGAGGGCGTTTCCAGACGGTGGGTGGACTGCGAATTAAAAATTCTAAAAGTTGAATACGATTAATCTAAAAAATCTCAAACAAGCTGCAATGATGACTTTCTCTCTCACCTCTATACGGGGGAAGAAATCTAGAAGAGAGAGAAGACAATATTAGGATTCGGCATTGGCCGATTTTTTATGGGTTCTATATTGCAGGGTTCATGCTCCAAGCCATTTTAATATAGCGAGCTTTGAACCTAAAATCTATCGAAGTTGCTTCAGGCTTGAGCTGAACCAGCAGTCTAGATCATGGAAGGATATATCGGCGATATATCAATATCGACATGTGACCGATATGGGAACCGATATGACGATATATCCCGATTTCCAGACCGATTTCCAGACATTTTCTTCACAAAGGTTCATCGATATGGACGATATTTCGGCGATATATCGTCGAAATATCGTCGAAATTTCGTATCGATACGATATCGAAACGATATCGATATCGATACGGCCTTTCATGGTCTAGACTATTGACACATCTAATCACAGTAAGCCAAGTTACTCATTCAACGATAGTACCGTTAGTGCATACTTTTAATTCGTTATAGGAAAAGATCAAACTCTAGTATAAATCACTTACTAAAGTTTTTAGAAAGTATTTTGAATTATATTATTGATTTGTTATAGGTAGGCCTCATAAATTCGAAATTCATTCCACAAATCAAATCATAGTATGTTCACATTAATTAAGTACTTTAGATTCGGTGAAGAGTAAATTAACTACAATAATTTCTTTAAGAGAATATTAAAATATATGTCATCCAACGTATATTATACATTATTTTCTTAACACTGGAAATTATATTGGGATAAAGATTCAGGTCGGACTTGAGCCAACCACATCTTGAGCCCGGTCCAAAAAAATATGTTCTTAAATCTTAGCCTAGGATCGGGAGAGATAGGTTGTGGGATGGGTTAGGTCTGGCCAGTCTAATGCTCACCCTCTCCTCTCCCTCCATTGGTATGACATCTTCTTATATGTAATGTCGCATGTCGCCAATCCTTTATATACCGACAATGATGTGTGCATCTCATCCCCCGGATCTAGGTCGTCCAACCAATAACATTGAACAAACCACAGTACCATCATATAATAATTAATATAAAATAGATAAATAATTATTATCAATATCCAATCAATCGTATGAAAATGCAAAAGATTGAAATAAGGAAACTAATCAGAGTTTCAGTTCATCATGTCAGTGTGCCATTTCTTTTTCTACCAGCGGTAGATGAGAAGGTGCATCCTCTACAATCTTGTCCTTCATGACAATAATAAGGAGCTATTCCGTGTCTTATTACCTATGGTGCATAGTTTGTAGCATCTCCATTATCTGAGCCAACTGCCTAGCAACTAATGGGTCTTTGTGAGGAGGCATGTTCTGAGTAACAGTGATACAAGAAAGAAAGAGGAGATTTTTATATCGAATCAAATGAAAGATAAAATAACAAAGTGAAAAGGTAGTAATTCTATCTGGACTAATATCATGATGGGTTTTGAGTCAGAAGGCTTTATAACATATCCATTGTTAGAACCTTATTTAGTTTATTTTAAAGCTAACACACACATTAGATCTACTTGCAATTGTCTATTATTTTTGTAGGATCTTTATAGCAAGTTCAGAATCTCAAAAGAAGTTCTTCAAAAGTTTTTCTCTCATATTATATTTGTGTTTACGTCATAAGCTTTATAATTATTGTGTAATCATTGATTATAATCTAAAGCAATCAAAAGATGTATCCATGGTGTTCTACAGTAGGGTCAATCTTATTATTATCAAGTCAATAATCTGTAGCAAAGTCAACCATCAAATCAACTCTAAAACTTCAAGTTCGACATGATCGATCATCTGTAGCCTCACGAAAAATATCTTGAATTGATTGAGCATTCAAGTTTATCTGATTGGTAAGTTTGTCTATCGGTAACGTCTCTGTCCGCAAGGGGATAGTACCTTGCCCCTAAAAGCTCGGTTGACAGTCCAATCAATTACAGATAAAACATTCTACATAGTCCATCGCATCCGATGAAGGCCTTCCTATATATCTACTCTGCCCTATCTTATTAGCTTCTGGATACTCAGGTTTAGGAACAACATACGCACTGCTGTCTGGATGACTGAGAGGTTTGGTCTCTTTAATCGATCATTAATCGAATGCTATTTACCTTTGACTATTTCTGTTGATTGATTGGAAAGAGAACTTCTATGATCACTCATTTATTTGAATTTTGAATATTGTAACTGACCTTCTGGCTGACTATTGTATCTTGTTAAATCGATCAATCAAGCACTAATCAAACATTACATTTTTATCGATCGATCAATCCTTTTTTGATACTTGCTATTTTTTTCTCTGATAGTTACAAGCTCCCTTCTTCCCTCTCATTTCGACATACAACTCATTCTAAGTGCAATATCATCTCTCTATCTCTCTTACACATTCTTAGGTGTTCATATTCTTATAGAGAAGCGATCCAAAATTTTCGCTAAGAAATCTAGTTCCTATTTGTAGCAAGCTCTTCAAGCTCTCTGTGTAGTCAATTATCCTCTTGAAGCTACTGAGAAATATTTGGTGATGTTTTTTTCCAAATGCATAGCTTTCTTGTATTTTTGAGATATATCTGATTGAATCAAATATTATGAGTATTTTATTTATATATTCTTATTATCTTGATTGTTTTATCTGACGTTGTTTTTTATTGATGTTATCGCATCTGGTTAGATAGTTGTTTATCATATTCAGCTAACATTGTTCTGCAGATACTATTGGAGTTCTCTCTGCATGAAGCTCGAGATGAAGCCTCAAGCAGTATTTCATCTAGCTTAGGTGTAGTGGTGACTTTGGTGCTTTGATCCAAGGTTATGACTTTAGTGTGCGATCCAAAGTTGTTAGCATGTGTACTTGTAATCGATTGAGATGTCTACCTAAATATATTAGAATATGGTGGATTAATTTGTTAGCTTGGCTATATGGAAAGCCTAAGTCAGGAAGATTTAGGTCATGATTTTCACCTGCTCAAGTTTCCATGTTAACATATTGCGCATTGTGATTGTTGGCTTGTTGTATCTGACTGAAGTTTATTGCTTGTTATTATTTCTGTGAAAAAGTATTATTCTATTATACGTTATTTATCCCCCCTAGAAGTATATTCAATCCGCATTTTCTATCAAGTGATACCAGACCAGCTTTACTGATTTGGAGTAAAGCACCGATTTCAGATCTAATGGTAGCTACAAGCAACTTCATCATTATCAATCATGAATGCCAATCCATAGTATGTCCTCCTCGCTTTGATGGAACTAACTACTTTTGTTGGAAGGTAGCATGTAGAATATTTTGAGAATTAATTGAGATTATGAAGTTTGGAATATCATTGAATCCAAATATGAGAAGCCAAATCCAACTATTGAAGCTGCTCTAACGGAAGCCAACAAAAAGAAGGCTACATACAATCCAAATGAAATGGGCTCTATTTTCTTTGTCACCAAAGAAGAATTCGTCAGGGTTTCAACTTGCAAAATAACTTATGAGATATGTAATAAGTTGAATGTCACTTATGAGTGCACAAACAAATTCCAAAGCCTCTTACAACAAAGGTATGAATTTTTCAAAATGTAATATGGTAAATCCATACGAATATGTATACAAGATTTTGAGGGTTGATAAAATGGACCACTAAAACTGAACATCAAAATCAAGAAGTCAAATCAAGTTAAAAACTACTTAGATCACTCACTCCTGATGGAGTACAATGACAACGGTCTCAAGAAAACTAATAATGCAGATACCTTGCACATTGACAATCTCATAGGTAAACTCCTCTCATATAAAGTGGAAAGAGAACACATAAAAGAAGATGAGTCTGAAACAAAAAGGAGAAAGAATCTTTCTTTCTCATCCACTAAAGATTCAGATGCTAGCATATATAAGGATTTGTAATGATTACGAGAAAATTCCAGAAACTCATCAAAAATAGAGAACAAAATAAAGAATAAGGATACGACTTGTTACAACTGTAAGAGAATGATGATCTGACTTGATACAGCTGTAAGAGAAAAGGACATTTCAAAAATAAGTATCTCCTTCTCAAATGAAGCCAGAAGTTCGAAAGCATGAAGATCGATTATCATGAAGAGAAGAAAAGATTTTGTCCAAAGAAGTTTCATGGAAAAGAAAGAAGAAAGCTCTCAATGTCACTTGAGATGATTCTTCCATCTCTTTCGATGATTCGGGAAGCAAATCAAAAAATTCAGATGATGAAGAAGCTCTTTACTGATAATATGGACCGTAATGATTAGGTAACATCTAACGAAAACTCTATTGATGAATTAGAAAAAAGTTTTTCTCAATTACATGATCTAGTTGTTGAATTAAAAGGAAAAAATAAAATTCTCGAATAAAATGTATGCACTGCACTAGAGAATCATGTGTCACAAAGTAGAAGCTTTTAAAGAACAAATAGTTGAGATTGATAATTGTCTATCTGCTTTAGAAAAATAGCATGAAAATGAAATAAAATCTCTTAAAATCAACATAGACAACTTAGAAAACACTATCACCGGTGCAAAGGAAAAAAGTAATACTCTTGTAAATGATCTTCTTAAGTTCACTAAAGAAGAAAACATAGACAAACTTTTAGTTGGAAACTACTGATGAATCGCCAATTCATCATCTTTACTCAATTATTTTGGATTAAAATCCATTACAAAACACATGTAGATAATATTGATTCTCACTCCTTAATAATTCAAGATCATATGTTAATAGTGTATTATTACCATTATTTTAGTCCAAAATAAATAAATAAAGGAAAAAGAAATAAAAGAAGATCTATATATGAAATAAATACACAACGATCCTAGCCCCAAAAGTAGATCAAGTCTTGACTTAATCGACAAGGAATAAAGTATGGGGAGATGGGGTTCGAAAAATCTCAGAAAACCAATGTCACATGTACATATTCATCACCATTCTTCATGTATATATCTTATACTATTTTATTTATCATCAATTGAATCTCAAAAAAAATATTTTCTTCTTTAAAACTTGTGTATAAAAATATGCTTTAATTAATAAAAATAATTTCAAAAATAAATCATGTACAAAATAAAAGTGCAACACCATGAAAAAGACAGAAATCCAAAATTGAAAGATCAATATCTATTCCATATGAACTCAAAATGAATCAAACTCACTTTCATTTATGTTTAAAATAAAATAAACTTTAAAATGTAATTAGTTTTATAAAATTTAGAGTTAAGATGTGAAAAGTCAATTTTTAGAGTGTTATTCTACCTATATGTATATATTATACCGATTTGTTTATTTATTTAATTCTTGTTATCTTTGTACATAATATGTTTTTATTATTTTGTACATATTTTATATTATTTATATAAAATACAAATTAAAATAAAATAATTATATTTATTACATAGGTATAATGTACATGTATTGTATATTGGTCTATTTATTTGTTCCACTAAATAATATCATAAAAATAAAATAAATATACATATAATCCTACAATTATTTTGTAAATAAATAAAATATAAAAATAATGTGTATATTTGTAGAAATATACAATTAAAAATTTGTATATTATGTATATATGTGTTGTGTACCTGTAAATTAGTGTATTTTAATTATTTAACCGTATAAATTCATTTATTTAGGTCATTAAAAATCATCAAAAAATAATTTATTAATCTATAAACATTTTCTATAATGAAATCTTTTTAATTTAAATCATTTTTATTTATTTTCTACTTATTTCTATTTATTTTATTTCTATTTATCTTTTTCTGCTTGTCCCTATTTGGACTCAAACCCCATTGGTCGGACTCGGGTCAACTCAATCCCTTCTTCCTGGAAACTCGATACATTTCCTAACCCTGCCTCCATCTCTGATTTCTCTCATCCGATCCCTTCATCTTTTTTAACTGAATCACCACTTGATTGAACTCCAATCTACCTTGACTCAAGCCTGAATAAGTATTCCCTAAGTCGCATTGGTTCACGTGCTTGATCTTCATTTGAATTTCACCCCTCCTCTTCACCTCTATAAATAAGCCTCCAAGACCCATTTTTGAATTTGATCCATCTTTATGCATCCATCTCTCCGAGCTTGAACCAAATTGTGAAGGAGACTTGTGACAGAATGTTCATCTGATTAAGCAGGAGTGTGAGAAGGAGGTGATCGGTGTGATCCACGTCATTGTCGGATCTTGATTTCGATGACTCAAAGCTTCTCCATTTTCACGGCATGTCAACTTTAAGTATAATTTGATAGTTTTAATCGATTACTAGGTATGTAGAATCGACCTCTTGGTCTACCTGATTGGAGATCAATTTACTCTGATTTTATCCCCGATCTTCACTGATCACCTCACCTGACCTTTCCTGCTTCTTCATCCTTCGAGCCATAACCTCAAATCACCTCGAATTTACATATTCAAGATTGATCTACATTCGTTCATTTCACAAATATGTCCATTCCCCCACCTCTATTTTGCTTCGTTTTTGCTAAATAACTCAAGCCAAAGTATCGTCTTTGAGTTGAGAACAACATGCATGTGTTGAAGGAGCTTCTTGGAGTGAGATATAAAGGTTTGAATAACATCTGAAGCTCATTCAAGCGTACCACTCCAAGTCTTTGATTAGCGAGTCCTGGACCATATTATCACATCAGATAGAGAGGAAACTCGTTAGGAATCGAGCAGACCAATCATAGCACAGATCTATCCTAGATCGACCAAGATCTGGGAGATCAAAGCTCATCAAGCAAGTCCTTCTTTAGCATTCTTTCAATTGCAGTTTATACTATTGGATCAAGCAAAACACATCCCAAATTCAATCATACCCATCCTTCAATGCCCAAACTTCAAATGTTCGATGATGAACAAGAACCTCCAGATCTAATCTGCATCGTCAGTGAGTGCCTAATTGTTGTCTGTCCAATCAGATCTGGAAGAGAGATCCCAACCGTTTATGTAGCACGTTCCTTGTACATTTTCACGGTGAAATTTCCTTCCACTCCCTACAGTTGTTTTTATTTGTAAATAAATCCAACTTTATACTTGTCATGTTTTAGTTATTTGAATAATTCTAATTAATCCATTATTATTTATTTAATTTGCATTTTATTCTTCCATTTGTGAACACACATGCTTAATCACACACCTTTTGGTCTATTTGTAATATATACCATGCATTTTATTGTTAATAATTGGTCTTTGAGTTTTATAATTTGCATTTTGAACCTTGAAAGTTCAGATCACATGTATCAACATGTGAAATTTTGGTTTAATTGCATAATTCGTCCTGAGCTTTTTCTTCTTGTCAACAAATAATCTAAATAGTTCTGTAAATTACATCCATGTCTAATTTTTGCATTAGTTTTATTTCGTTGTTACTATTCTGACATAGGAAATCCTCTCTTCAGAGGAGGATTTGGAAAGCACAATCGACCCATCCTCCATTGTCAACTGGGAGACAGATTGTGAATTGGTGATCAACCTATTTGAAGATTCATGCCAAACCGAATAGGAAGAATTCATTACAGACACGTTTGGTACATTCATACCATACCTTCCATTAACCAGCACGGTGCCTGAAGTGTCTGCGGAGTAGGCTCATTAGTTACCTGAATTGAAACTGCTCTGGACAGGTCTAAAGTACGATGTCGTTGCAGGTAAATAACAAATGTATCCGGTCATCATCAGTAGCAGACTGACCCCGAGTCAAGAATCTTGACTTCTTAAGGTTCCAGATAAAAACCATAAGGCACTTAGGAAGTATCATATCTCCGAGGGATAAATCCAGCCTTGTGTTCACACCATATCTATTTGGAAGATAACTGCAAACCATCCCGTGCATTTCAAAGAAGGTTGAACCCTAATCTTCAAGGCATGGTTATGAAAGAAATCACAAAATAGCATGAAACATGCTTCATTTATCCCATTTCCGACTCAAAATAGGTGAGTCCCTTACATGTAGTGCCAAAGAAATAAGGTGTCATTATGGTGATAAATAACAAAGGAGAGGAGATTTCTACTCGAGAACCAACATCATGGTACCACCGTTGAAGATCCCTAAAAACCCTATGTCAATGATGAATCCATGATTCTCACACTTTATTCTTTTATTTTAGCTCTTTTCCTTGACAAAACATCATGTGAATACCTGTGAATTCAATAACTTGACAATTTGCATGCCTTTGTTAATATTGCATAATTAGCATGTTTTTGGATAAATAAAAGAATAAGGGAAAAGAAAAAAGAATAATGTATTTAAATATAGAGTGACCCAAATCCTGAGAGAAGGTCAAGCCTTTACCTGATCGCAAGAGAAAATAAGTAAAGAGATATAGGGTTCACTATGTGTTGTACATATTACCTATACTTGTACAGATTATTTATATATTTATTTTTGACAAAATAAAATTAAATTATTCTTTTTATACCATTTTATATAACCTTATAAATAATATGAAAATAAAATAAAAATGAAAAAAATATATAATCCTCAATTACTTGTACAAAACACATATTTATATTACATCCACTATTTAATATATACCCCTAATTAATTTATTAAAAAATAAAACAAAATTAATTTATACTCTTAAAATTATTTTGTAAATAAATAAAATATAAAATAAGGGTATTTATGTAAAAATAAAAAAATAAAAATACATATATATATAATACATAAGTATAATATACTTGTATAGAATACTATATACCAAATATATGTTATTTTATTTTTCATAAAAAATAATTGAAAATCATAGAAAAATAGTTTGAAAAATAATAAATATTTTTTATTTTATACACTTTTTATTTTAAATTCATTTGTTATTTTTTATTGAATTTCTATTCATTTTGTATATTCTGAATTTCTGATTGGTCCAGTTGGGAACGTTGACCTCGGTCAACATCCCTTTCTAGCCCAGGTCGGATCAAAACCATCTAGTTGGAGCCATTTCTTTGAATTTTTGGGTCCGACTCCGACCATCTCTTGCCCCCATTCTTCTCCCGATCCTTCTCCTAGGATCCGTGACCCTTGCGGATCCCTAAGAAGGCGCAGATCTTCTTAGGGTTGCGCTCCATATCACGATCTTTCTAAAACCTTGGGAACCCTATAAAGTCACTCCTCCGCCTCCACTACCTAGTATCTCATCCCTCGCACCCCCTTCTTTCCCTAGACACCTTCAGTGGAGTGACAGCCACTCAAGGAGCTGTTTAGGATCGCCTGGAGGTGCTCGGAGACTGAATGCTCACTACATGGCCGGAGCTCCGCCGTGTGAAGCCTCTCGGCCAGCCACAACTTAGTTGAGGCCAAGACAAGCCTGTTCACCTTCGTCTGAGGCTCGAGAACATGTTCCGACCTTCAGGTATCACCTTGATCCTAGCATTTACCCTATTCGATCACACCTTTCCATTTTGTTCCACCATCGTTCGTCGGCTCCGACCACCAGATCTGGAGCCCGTCATCCACACCCTTCTGCATGGATCGACTCGCCAGATCTCCTCGCACCTTCTTACGCTACCTGCCCACCCTGTATCTCACTCACCGGAGTGATATTAGGACTTAGACTTCCTTCTCCCATTTCCGCCAAAAGTCGAGCATAACCATCTTTCTTCTCCAACTGCAATAACTAGGACCGGAGCATAGCTCCTATTCCCCTCTACTCTTTGTAGGTCCTAACTCGTGTGAGGAACCCATTTCGAGCCTCCAGCTGCTCAGGCAGAGCAGCTCCAGGCAAACCGTCTCCACCATGTCCATCCAACCATCATTGCCTGCATCGGAGAACACCTACATACACATCTCACTTCCACGATCCTATCGAGCTTCTTTGACTCTTCATTGGGACGGCAGATCTTCTCCTGCGCTCGATTGAAGTCCACCGGGGAGGTGTTCTTGCATATCCCCTCCCAACCGTTGGGTTAGCCCGCCTCTACTAGATTTCATCAGGGTCGTCGACGTTAACATCTTTTGGGTCGTTAGATTAGGCCCTCTGATGCATCTTCCTGCACGTTCCCGACCAGATCTTGAGCCGTCATATCTGCAGCAGCTAGGTGATCATACTTGTATGCCATTGTCAGCCTCTACGCGTGCAACGTGTCCTCGCAAGGGTATATTTCCCTGTTACTCTGCATGTTTAGCTATTTCACTTTAGTCCAGTAAAAAAATGTTGTAGTTAAGAACATTTGTAGTTCGGACCTTGAGTTTTTAGATATTTGCACTTCAGTACCACATGAGTTTTGGGTTATTTGCATGTTTTTCCAGGAACTTTTTATGTGGTTAATGAGTGGATGTTAACTTTTGAAATTACATTTATACCCCCGTGCATCTAGTTTTGAGCATGTACGAGATTTGTTTGAGAATTATGTAGATAATGCTCTAAGATTTTTTATTATTTTATTGTTTGATCTGTGAACTTATTATATTTGCAAATTGGTCCCTATAAACTTTACTTAATTATACATTATATTTTGGACTTAAAAAATTACAAATTAATTCAATAATCACCTAAATTACCATTAATTCATGTTGGTGTGTAATATTTATTGTGATTTTCTTGGATTAATTTCATTTCATTTTTTTAAAAAATAAAAACCCTTCAAAAACATCTTGTTTGGGTTGGAAAAATTATAAAAATTTAAAAAGAGTTTTAAAAATTCTACAAAAGTTCTTGTGAGTGCCTTTTTGTGTGTTTTATTTATAATATTAATTTTATTTAAAAAATCAATCTAAAAACCCTAAAAATACGAAACCATCAAAATCTTATAAAAATCATATAAAATCCAAGAAAAATTCAAAAATTACAATTTTAGTTTTTGTTTATAGGTTTTCATTCATTTTTAGCATAAAATTGCTATCTAAGACTTTAAGGTATTTTAAATATTTTTAAATTGCAATTTAGTCCTGGTTGTGCACTACTTCCCCTTTTAAGCTTTATTTGATTTTTATAAAACTCGAAAAACATTTGAAAATCCCAGAAAATTACCAAAAAATTTTAAAACCTTAAAACCCCAAAAAATATCTTAAATTTCTATGCATTTTTAGCCTTAAAGAAAAATTCAAAGATACTGTTGTATTGATTTATTTTATTCTATTTTATTTTCTTATTCAAAAATTTAAAAAATTGCAAAATGAAAAACCACTAAAATTTAGTTTATCTCTGAAATTTGACTACTTCGTATCTCTTTCGTGCTCCTTGTATTCGACCCTAGTGGCTACATCAGGTAAATAAAATAGCGAATCGCTTACATGTGCTGATTGATTGATTGATATTTTTGAGTGGTTTTATTCTTCTCGACTGAGCCCAGCTTGTCGATTGGGGCCGCAACGATCTATGTTTTACTTTGACACTTAATTTTGATCGGTGGGTCACTCGGTAGTTAATTAAGTTGAATTTTCATAGTATTCAGGCAATCACGATTTATCAAAATGACCACTTATTTAATTTAGCTATTAAAGCAAGCAACCAATTTATATTTTACTTGGGAAAGCTCAAGGTTGAACTTAGGGAAGGCAGCTGTCTCCTTAGATTGACTAATAGGCTATCTAAAACCTAGGTCTTCAGAATTAGATCAATATTTTTGGTATTTTCAGTATTTTTCAGCTTTGTATGGGTTTTAATTTAAAGATATGTAATTAATTAATCAAATATGATGCATGACTTTTCAAAATAATTTTGATGCAAGAAAATCATGTTATGTGTATGTGAGACAATAAATAAATAAATGCACATTTATTTATGGTTTTTAAATGATATATGAAATGGATGCCAAGTGAAGATGAATGTGGACGTGAAGCAAGAAAAGCAGAGAAACCAAGATCAAGCAAGAAAATCAATTAACATCGTCGCCCATGAGCAATTACAAATATTTATGTTCAATTAACGTGCATACATTTCCCAAACTAACATCCCCAATTTTCACAACTTACTGAGCAATAAAGTGTCAATAGAGTCAATGAATGAGAATAAAATGCTCAAATATAAAAAAATGATCTCAAATAATTAATGTCAAATACTGTCTCAAACATAGAATCTTAGTATTCTATATGATAGTAATAACCCAGGGATCAAACTGACACTAAGAAAAAAAATCCAATGTGAAATGCTCAAGTTAAGAATAATTGAAGTACATTGACCTATAAGTAATAAAAATAAGTAAATTTCTTACATTTATACCCTTGTAGAGGGATTGATTCACAATTTGCCAAACCTGTATGGTTTATATGTAAATTACCCTATCATGGATCTTTTTATAATATTTGGATATTTAGAGGGGCCACACGCAAATTTTCCAAAGTCAGGTGCACAACGACATGACCACGACCTTTCTGGTGATTCTGGAAACGTGGGGGGGAGGGGGGCTCAAATGCAAATTTCCCACCAACATGTGTGGGGCATGTGGGGGACTGGCTTAGTGGTTAGTTCAGCAACCCAAGCTCCACATGGCGCCTTCTGCTTGCTTCGAGTTTATTCAAAGCAGTAGGTTCAGGGACGAACGAGTCAACGGATCTGATGCACTTGATTGAAGAGATCTAAAGGCTAGAAATTGGGCATCTTTGGACGACCTAGATGATTTGAGTTCTTGATTGTGCGTTTACCATGCGCTCTGTCAGGTAATTCTTCTTGCCAAGGCTACTCGAGTTGTGGTTGCTCCTAATGCTTCAAGGATGGACGAGATGTGGCGGCTGCTTTCGATTAATCGATTATGATGGTGGTGGCCAATACATAACCGTCGGTCATTAGTGATGTGTGTCTCGGATGAAGACGGTCAATGCAATGGCGTGGTTGTTTGGAGGCATGAAATGCATCAAAAGGGAGGACGACCGAGGCGGGCAACAGTGAGCCTTAGGCAGAGCGGACCTACAAGGCAGAGGGAGGTGGTGCATGATCCGAGAAAGAGAGGCTCGGCATCTCCTTGAAGAAGTTGCAGCAACGAAGATGACCTTCACTGGATCTCATCTCCTCCTCCTTCGTTATTCGTTGATCAATCTTGGTAGAGAGGAGCCCGATTTCCGAGAGCTATCTTGTAGAAGAAGGGTGCCCAGCCTCTGAGCCATCCGATGACAGCGCATCGACCCTCGTCGAGGCCATCATGCGTATTCGATCCCGAGGTGAGATCCATTTTATTTCTTGTCATTTTTCTGAGATAAATCGTAAATTAAATTTTTGTTTTGTGATTAATCTTTAGATCCCAAAATCAAAAAAATAACCACCACCCTTTTCCGATCCGACCCCGATTCCCATTTCATCTTCTCGACCATACATTTTCCATTATACCACACGTAATCTCTCAACTTCGGCCGCGCATGGTGGTTGGAGACACAGTTTGGATCTTCCATCACGATCACCTTGATCCATTTTTCCATTCACCTATTCCGTCCAATAAATTTTGACTGAGTTGTCATGCTCGAGTCCATTCTCTCTCCTGCAAAAAATAATAAAAAAATATTTGAGATAATATTTCCTACATTTTTTCTCTCTAACACTTTTGTTGTAGGAATAAATAAAAAATTAAAAAAATCTCTAACCTTTTTTTTGCAGGTTTACAATAAAAAAACTCAAAAAAATTGATCCTTTTTTTAACTTTTTTTTGCAGGTAAAAAAATTAAAAAACATTTTTTACTACTCTTATAAAAAATATAAAAAATTACATATGTTGTTCTATATAAAATGTAAAAAAACAAAAAAAAGGTTTACAACAGACGGAAGTGCCGCCTACCACCACCATCCACCTCAGCGACCGCCCCAGCCACTGCGCTGCCCATCGCGCGCTCGCCACCGCCATTGGTCCGTCCTCCACCGCCTGGAGGCTCTCTGTCGGAGGGGCCCAACCCTCCACTTCAACCACAACCCTCCATCACCTGAAGGCCGACCGTGCCCCTCCGCATCTCCGCTGCCTCCAACGAGGCCCTCGTCTCCGCGCCACCAACACTGCTCCAGCCTCCTCTGGCCCGAATCGCACGGTCGTCCTCCTCCAAACTTTGCCGCTCCTATGCCACGGGCGGCACCTCCAGGTCCTCCGTAGCGCCATCGTCCGCTTCGCCCCGACGCCCTCCGCCGTAAGCGCTACGCAAATCCGATCGTCGACGAAGGCGTCACCTGTCCCCAGCATCCCCCTTCCCCTGCCTGTGCGACTTTGAAGAAGGGGCAGCGCCCATTGGCTTGGAAACGAAGCCCCCAAACGAGAAACCCTAGGGTGAGGGGAAAATATATTTGGAAAAAAATATTGTAGAACCCCTTGAAGTTTCTGCGAATTACAAAAAAACCTTGCTAGACAGAGGATCACGAGCGCATCACGTGTTACCTGGGTAATTCGTGTTTTCTGCCTTCTATTTTAGTTCATATTAATTTTCCCTTTAAAAACTTTGAATAATTGCAGTTCTGTCCCTGTTATATAGACTCTTTTATTTGCATGATCTTTTTATTAAAATGATTATTTTCATTACTCTAAAAATTCACAAAAATTACCTTATGTTTCCGATTTGTTCCTCTTCATTGAGTAAATTTTTCATAGTATTTTGTTGCTATTTGATAATTTAAAAAAAATAGCGACTTTTTGCCTGCCTTAAATTAGAAAAGCATAAAAATTCAAAAAATTACCTAAAAATTCCAAAAAAATACTGTAGGTATATTTTATTGTCTTTTAATTTCATTCAAATTTTCGTGCACAGATCAGTTATAAAGCTCCAAAAAGTACGAAAAATTAAAAATCTTAAAAAAATTGTAAAAAATTGTAGAAAAATCCAAAAAATTTGATTTCAGTCTATGTTTGTAGACAATTATTGGTACTTTAGCTTAAAAATAAGTTCTGGAGTATTGGACATTAAAGTAATTTTAGGTTGCAAAATTCTCTTGGATGTGCATTATTTCCCTTGATTTCCACTATTTGATTTTTATAAAATCACAAAAACATCAGAAAAAATTGAAAAAAAATTACAAAAATATTTTAAGACATATAAAACACAAAAACATTTTCTTTAGAATTTTCTTAGTATTTTTTACTATTCTGAAAAATACAAAAAGTGCATGGAATTGTGTATTTTATCCCTTGTTTATTAAAAAAGAAATAAAAAAGTTAAATATTTAAAAATAATAAAAATTATCTTGGAAATCTGACTACATAGTTTTTAAATCGTGCTCCTTGTGTTCAATCCTATTTGCTATACCAGGTAAATAAAATAGCAAAACTGTTTACATTTTATTGTTTGATTTTCTCTTATGTGGTTAAAACATATTTTTCCGTTGACCGCGCTTGGTGATTCGGGTCATAATGACCCTTGATTATTTCATACTTAACCCGAGTTGTCTAGTACGTCATCAGGTAAAAAAAAATAAATTTTGCTACTATTTTAAAAAAAATATAAAAAAATTACATATGTTGTTTTATATAAAAAGTATAAAAAAATAAAAAACAAAACAAAAGGTTTGAAGCAGGCGGCAATGCCGCCCTCCACCGCCGTCCACAACGGCAGCTGCCCCAGCCACCACGCCGCCAATCGCGTGCTTGCCACCGCCGCTGGTCCGTCCTCCACCACCTAGATGCCCTCCGTCGGAGGGGCCCATCCCTCCACTTCAACCGCAGCCCTCCACTGCCTGGAGGCCAGCCGTGCCACTCCGCATCTCCGCCGCCTCCAGCGAGGC
Source organism: Ottelia alismoides (assembly GCA_037367405.1). NCBI lineage: Eukaryota > Viridiplantae > Streptophyta > Magnoliopsida > Alismatales > Hydrocharitaceae > Ottelia > Ottelia alismoides. The sequence continues at coordinate 228,112 of JAZKJV010007889.1, read as the reverse complement.
CCTTGCCTCCGCGCCACCAGCACCACTCCAACGCCTAATCGCGTGACTGCCTGTGCCACTGTCCTCCCAACTTCGCCGCGCCTTCGTCGCGGGTGGCATCTCCAGGTCCTCCGCGATGCCATCACCAACTTTGCCCCAACACCCTTCGCCGTAAGCGCGTCGCAAATCCGACCGTCGACGAAGGCGATGTCCGTCCCCAACGCCCACCCCCACCCCTCGCCTGTGCGACTTTGAAGAAGGGACGACGCCCATTGGCTTGGAAACGAAGCCCCCAAATGAGAAACCCTAGGGTGAGGGATAAAAATATATTTGGAAAAAATATTGAAGAACCCCTTGATGTTTCTGCGAATTACAAAAAAACCCTGCCAACCAGAGCATCACGAGCGTAGCACCCAAGGCCATGGTAGGCCATGCCTCCAGCCTTATCATATCAGCAAGATACTCCTCATGGCTGGAGGAGTTCAGCAATGACTGGAGCGCCCACTGGTGCTCAACCCAAGCCATCCCTCCTCCGCGACATCTCCATGCAAGTCTTCTTATCTTTTTATTCTAGTTTCTCGTAATTTATTAGGCTTGCACACACTCTTTCTCCTGCAATTAACCATCTCGTAAGCTTTCTCGCACATCTACCATCTTCGCCATACCCTTCAATCACCTCTCTTCTCCTCCTTAACCTCCATCCGCTTCTCCCCCTTCTTCTCTGCTTCGTCGAAGAAGACAAACAGGGTCGCCACTCTTCTTTACCCATATGGTCCTCCACTCCACCTCTCTTCGCCGCATGCGCAACACCTGCACGCTTTGGATTTTCCTTCTAACAATGTAGGTGGTCTTATTCAATGGCCGGAGGCTCATTAGAGCTGATTTCCTAAGCTCCGCCTCCAGCGTACGGGCATCGTTAGCCTCCTCTAGGAAGTCCGGTGTCTTCCCCGTACTTCAACATTGGCTACCATGCTTCCAGGTAGCTTCTTGGTGCTTCATCGAGCTCGGGAGACGGTGGTGGATCTCCTGTAGCTCCGTCGGAGACCCAATGTCGTCGCTAACCTTTGACGGAGGAGGAGGTTCTAGAGCGTACAAGTGCCATTGGATGGCACCATCCCGATGCTCATCTAACGACCTACATTCAACCACGTCAATGCCTCCAAGGCTCGAAGGCTCGGGCTATCCAAGCCTTTACCCGAAGCTTTAGAACCATCTAAATAACCTACGCCTCTATCCGAGCCTCCTGAGTCTCGTCCCGAGCCTGCACCTCCATCCGAGACTAACCTTACGTGCCCACGTCACGTGAGGACTGAACAAATTACAGGGGTGCCTTATCGAGTTCTCCATATTACATTCAGGTCCTTTGAGCACATGAAGATCATGCGCGCATGGGGTTAATTGCACTCGACCCCTTTGGGTTTTAATGCTTGTAATTTAGCCCCCCGTACGCATGGGAAAATTATAAGGAAGGCCTCACACTTTATTTTAGTTGCATTTAAGTCCTCCCGGGGACTTGTTTATAATGTTATCTCTATTTATTTTGAAGTGTTCTTTATGTTTATACCCATGGACTCTTTCGCTAATATCTTGAGCACATGATCTCTATTTTAGTCGATTTCAATTTTGTTTTGAAACTTGCTTCCTTCTCTATTCATTGGCATAATTTGTTCTCAGTTTTGGCACTAAAATTCTGATGATTAACTTTAATTACAAAGTGTCGTCTATTTAATGTTTTTTAAAGCCATTGAGTAATTTTACAATTAGGTTTACTTCATCAAATGACCTAAAATTTACTACGCTTTTGTTGCTTATTGATTTCATCTAGATTGGGATCGAGTGTCCATTTCTTTACTTGCATCACTTTGCACAATAAAAAGTGTCCTCATTTGAGTGCATGATGTGTCCTTGTGTGTTTTAACCTATGATTTTTTAACTCATCACTTAATTTAATTAATGAGAACTTGAGTAATCGCTTAAGAGGCTTGTGTCCCTGAGTTTGACCTTGGGCTTGCCCAAGTAAAATAAATTTAGCCACTTGTATTTAATTGATAAATTAATCTAAGTGGTCTTTGATCAATTGGATTTCGCGTGACTGCAACGAGACTTGAGTATCAGTTGACACTTTTAAGAGGGCGATTTTGAGGATTATCAAATGGCGTCGTTGCTGGGGACATGGGTCATCTTTCATTTTATTTATATTTTTATTATTTGATTAAGTCATAATTTTTAACATGTAGGTCGACTCAGTTTTTTGCTTGCATTATGTTGATAATTTTCGAATATCTAATGTTTGCTTTTTATGGCAGGGTCCCTTGGCGATCAAGGAGGCAAGGAGCAGGAGCTCCTGCTGTGAGGAGCCGCAAAATCACCATTGGAGAAGTTGAGAATTATGATTTCACATTTTTCATGCATTTCATGTATATAACTGTCTTTACAACTTTCTTCGTTTGAAGACTCATGATTGTAAATGAACGAAGGCATGTGTTCGATCATAGGTAGGACATACTAAATTGAGACATACGTAGGCATCACATCACTTAGTCAAAAATCAAATATGTTCTTTCTCGCTAATAGAAGCATGCTAGGTGCAGTTTTCATCGACTGCATACATTCAGAATTTGATGTTAATTCAGTCTTGTTTTTCACGAAGATAGCTAAAGGCACTACAAATTTTCTTTATCATAGATCATGATTTTATCGTATGCATTGGCTTTTTCTTGACATCCCTTCCTGGACTGATCACCTAGGATTAAATAGAAATTAAGAATGAGTGATAGACTATGTTTGATTGATTTGTGCTCTCATTAAATCAGTGATAACATTAAAGCTAAAAATTAGGACTGTTAATGCAAGTTGGCCAAATAAAATGGAGTAAAATCAATTTTTTGGAGAGCAACACCTTTTTTACGTAGGATGATAGGATTTCGTATATCTTAAAGCCTTGTGTAAAATGAGGATGAATTTGTATTTATAACCAATAAAAATGAAAAGATAATTGACCAACATTTGGTGGTTTCATGTGTGGGTTGGTGAATCAAGGGTGTTGCTTGGTTGATTGAGCCTTGTTTGTTTCGACACCCTCCCATAGACCCTGGGTACTCCATTCATCTCTATAGATTCATTCCTTCATGTGTAAATCCATCCTAACCTCTTTGTTCCCCTCAGGTCTCCTCAACTTCACTTATCCATCTCTTTACTTAGGCTATTCTCCGCCTAAGTATATGGGGAACCTGAGCCCCTGTGAATTCCTGACTCATTTATCCTTCTCTTCAATACTAAGGTTATTTTTAACCTAAGAATGGGGGGTGTCCTCCTCAGTTCATGTATCCTTTCCTATATCTTAACTTGAGCTATGACTTTGTATCCCTTAGTGCTATGAGGACATATCAAAAGTTAAGTATATGGGAGGTATACCGTATATATAGTATATATGTACTTAGCCGTAGCTCTATTTTGAAAATTTTGAAAAATTTAAAACTTTTTGGGCTAGAGTATAAATTTTCTTGAACTAAGTTGGATAAAATGTTTTCAAAGTTTGAAAAAATTTCTTTACTATGTTACATTATTTTGAAGAGAATATTTTGAAAATGATTTGAAAAATAGGTTTTGCTTATTTTGAAAAATCGTTTGAAAATTTTTTATATATGTGGCCTTATTCCAATGAAAGGGAGAGAAGAAATGACACAATCCTTATACCCTCCATCAACTGGCCTTTGATCTACACTTCTGAGTCTGACAACTAAAGAGAAGGTGGATTGAATGCAATATTTGATTTGTTTCCTAGTGTTGAGGATCGGGTTTTTAGGAGAGTCTCTTGGACTGGAACCTTGAGTGAAGTTGCGACTCTACTCTTGTAACTGCGGTCAACACTTAATTTCATATCATTATTTTATACGTATACATATAGAGTCTGACAAATTAGAGAAATTAGATACCTCTTGATTAGAGCTTGGTACATCTTTGATATTTTGGATCCTTAAAATCGGGAGTTCTTGAACTGATCAGGTCTTGTTTTCACATGCACAATCATGGTTTAATCCAACTTTTTCAAGCTTGAGATGCTCGAGGACGAGCATAGTTCAAGTATAGGGGGATGATGAACCTCGATTTCATAATATTAATTTCCATGTATTAAAACCCCTTGCTCAAATTCTGTCAATAAAACCGGAGTAGAGATGTCTATGTCTTGGTTTTAAAATAAATTAAAAATACAAAAATGAAAAAAATAAAAATGGCAGTGTTTTTATACCTTTAGAAACACTCACAAAAATATTTCTCTCTCTGTTTGACTTCTTTTGTATTTTTGTCAACATGAAACTTGTAGATCTCATCAAAATCTACAACTTTCATGTTTTGAGTTTTTCCAAATTTGACCTCATTCTCTTTCTTTTTTGATTTTTTCTTCTGAATAATCTGATTGGGTCACTTGGCTCCTTCTGGTTGAGCCACATGGCCCGCTCCCCTCGCGCCATGTGCCTACTACTTTCAGTCTTCCGATCCCCTTCTATGCATCTTAATCACAGTCGTTCATCCCACTTCTATCCTCTACCATTCGAGCCTCCTCCAAATGTCATCTGGAGCGTTCTTTTCCACCCTTAGTGTGGCCATTGGATCGCAAGATCCAACAATCACGATCACCTCGCTCACACTCGTTGATGTGCCCTGATAAATTAGATCGGAGCCACTCCATCATACCCAAATCTCAATCGTTGGATCGTAAGATCCAATGGTTGCCATCTTGTGTCCTTCCTCCAGCCACCCTCTCTCTCTCTCTCTCCCACATTCCCCACTTCGAACTGCACACCCCCTTCCCATTTTCTCCACCTTCCCAACGTTCCCCTTGCCCCTCTAACCATGCCCAGTCAAAGCCTGCTCCTTACTCATCCTCACGGGACACGTACCTCACCACATCCCCCTCTCTCTCGTTCCATATTTCCCTTGCAACCCACGACCTCCACCACCTTCAAATCCACCCTCCCGCTTTTAAGTATGCCATCGCTGCCCCAAATTTTCGTCGTCCACCTTTACGTGGGCCACGACCTAGCGTTTCTCTGCCTCCCGTGACAGGAGGAGGTCGGATCGATGACCGTTGTGGCCACCGTGTTGACCCATTGTAGACCATGCCTCCAGCCTTAACACGCCGACAAGCTACTCCCCATGACTGGGGGAGCTTAGCGATGATTATAGCACCCACTGGTGCTAATCCAAACCGTCCCTCCTCCACAACATCTCCAGGTGAGTCTTCTTATCTTTTTTCATCTAGTTTCTCATAATTTATCAGTCTTGCACACACTCTTTCTCCTGCAATTAACCATCTTGTAAGCTTCCTCACATATATACCATCTTCGTCATACCCTTCAATCACCTCTCCTCTCTGCCATAACCTCCATCCGCTTCGTCCCCTTCATCTCTACTTTGCCGGAGAAGACAACCAAGGTCGCTACTCTTGTACGCCCGTATGGTCCTCTACTCCACCTCACTTCGTCGCACGCACAACACCTGCATGCTTCGGCTTTTCCTTCTAACAACTGCAAGTGGTCTTCTTCAATGGTCGGAGGCTCATCGGAGCTGATTTCTTAAGCTCCGCCTCTGGTGTATGGGCATTGTTAGCCTCCTCTAGGAAGTCCGATGTCTTCCTCATGCTTTGACAATGGCCACCATGATTCCAGGTAGCTTCTTGGAGCTTCATCGAGCTTGAGAGACGGCGGCGAAGCTCCTGCAGCTCTGCCAAGACAAAATGTCGCCACCAACCTTCGATGGAGGAGGAGGTTCCAGAGCGTACAAGTGCCATTGGATGGCACCCTCCCTATACACATCCAATGACCTACATTCAGCCACGTCGACGCCTCCAAGGTTCAGAGGCTCGGGCTATCCAAGCCATTACCCGAAGCTCCAAAATCGTCCAGATAACCTGAGCCTCTATCCGAGCCTCCCGAGTCTCGTCTTGAGCATGTGCCTCCATCCAAGTCTAGCCTCATGTGTCTAGTCACGTGAGGGCTGGGAAAATTATAGGGGTGCCCTACTGACTTCTCCATATTGCATTCAATTCCTTTGAGCATGTGAAGATCGTGTGTCTAGGTTAATTGCACCCAACCCTCTCCTGGTTATAATAATTGTAATTTAGCCCCCGTGTGTATGGGAAAATTATAGGGAAGACTCACACTTTATTTTAATTGCATTTAAGTCCTCCCAAGGACCTTTTATAATGTTATCTCTATTTATTTTGAAATTTTCCTTGCTTTTATGCCACTGGCCTCTTTCGCTAATATCTTGAGCATATGATCTCCATTTTAGTCGATTTCAGTTTTATTTTGAAGCATGCTTCCTTATCCATTCATTGGCATGCTATTTTGGCACTAAAAAATTGATGATTAATTTTAATTATGAAGTGTCATCTATATGATGATTTTTAATGCCATTGAGTAATTTATCAATTAAGTTTGCTTCATCAAATGTCCTGAAATTGATTACTCCTTTGTTGCTTATTGATTTCATCTAGATTGGGCTTGTGTGTCCATTTCTTTACTTGCATCACTTTGCATTGCAAAAATCAAATAAAAAGTATCCTCATTTGTGTGCATCATGTGTCCTTGTGTGTTCTGACCCATGAGTTGTTAATTCATCACTTAATCTAATTAATGATAATATGAATAACCGCTTAAGAGGCTCGTGTCCCAGAGCTCAACCTTGGACTTGTCTAAGTAAAATAAATTTAACCATTTGTATTTAATTGTCAAATTAATCTAAGTGGTCTTTGATCTATCCGATTTCGCTCGACTGCAACGAGACTCGAGTATCAACTCGACACTTTTAAGAGGGCGATTTTGCAGATTATCAAATCCAAATCGCAAGTTCGACGTACATTTATCAATTCAATCTTTAACATCCGGGCCACCACCCATAAAATGATGTTGACCCATCGTTAATTGAACCAACCATCAACTTGATTATAACTTGCTATGCAGAATCCAACATCACTCTAATAATACGAGGAATCGATATTGAGGTTACTATACAAACATCCTTACTCTTTCGAGAAGCAAAGAGCACCGATCCATGTGCACTTGTATGTAGGAGTTGTCGTTTCGTACATGCATCTTCTACATACAACCCATGGCGACGGAACCCTTCACCTTGACGAGAGACCATGGATGTCATTATGTTATTATCCATATCATGTTCAAATTTTAATTAATTATTATGAATCGTATTCTCATAATTAATTTTTCCAAGGAAATTACAACTTTATTCATAATAAAGTATTTATTTTAATTTGATCTAATTCATTTAATCATATTAAATCAATTATCAATCCAATCAATCAGCCAACAAACAGTTGGGGTTTGCTTGATATTACTATATAGTATACACCCTCACAAGTATATATTATTTTTTATTTTAATAATTAGAGTAAAACTTGACTTACTCATATTATTATTTCCTCAAACAAGGATCCAACCAGTATACTCGAGTTATGCTGGGAGGGAGCATTTCCTAGACATGCAAGATGCTAATTAGTAAACCAAGCCAACATACCCAGACTAGACACCTTCACCATTCTGATTGAGAACAATACAAAATAATATCAATGTACTTATGGTTTTATCGATCAACTTTGATGATCAGCATTATACTATATAGTAATCACTCAAAGATTTAAGCATCATTAAATTAATTTTAAGGATCCTAAATTTCTAATCATATCAAGCAAACATGTTCTTGGTTTTACATGTAAAAGTTGTCTAATTATTGGAGGATAAACTAGGATTTTCATGAAACATACATTCAATGATCAATGATGTGTAATCAATCATTTTTATAATAATTAGGCATCAATTTTCATGATTTTCATTAAATGATAAACATATCAAGTAAGAAGATTTGATTCATCCAACCCATCTCTACCAAATATGGAATATCCAGGGCAAACAGAGTCGGAATCACGCAAAATAAATTCGACTAACTTGCTGGTTTGATTATCTATTTAATACAAGTGTTTTTTTATGTTTCTATACATGAAAATATTAATGAAAAAAATTCTTACAAATCCGTGAATACATGCAAAAAATAATATCGTGGTGGGAACTTTTTGAATTTCATTCACAAACTTTTGGCACCATAAAAAGGTATTGTTTTGGGGATATATTATAATTTATAAATACATTCTAATAACAAAAAAATGAGACCAAATAATTCACAAATAATAGGTTTTATTTCAGCAAAAAAACCAATTCGAAATTTGCATCCAATGCAAAAACAATGAGTTCCCAAGCATCCGATTACAAAACCTTGTTCACCTAAGATTTTGGATCATATCTAAGACCTGAACCTGGATCTGATACCACTTGAAGGTTATGAGAAAAACTTTAATCGTATTATGAAAGCATGAGGATTGCATCATATGCAATCAAGAGCGACTAGTCATACTAGTTCAGCGGACTTTGTTAAATAATGTGATGAAACCAAATGATTCAAGAATACTTCTTTAATCATTCATCAAGATCACAAACACAAATTAGGGTTACCTCTTGAAGGTTCTTGTGATCGTATTCTAAACGAAAAGACCTCTTGTTTCAAGTCCGGCTCGACTTAGATCGCACTTGCAGACTCGAGGATAAATCGCACGCTTCTCACAATCCACGTTGATGATCCGAGCAATGAATCTCCTAATTTTGTCACGAAATCATACATCTTCTCCACGAGCGAGAGGCACCGAAGAAGGTGAGGATCCACGAGCGATCGAGACAATGGCACAACGACGTAGCGATGACGATGATATTTTCTCCAAAATTATATGGATGGCCACAAGTGAGTGAGTGAGAGAGAGAGAATGCAGATTTGTAGAGAGAGTTCCCCAAGGGAATGAATGCTTAGCACAAAAGGCTAGGGCTACCCCCTCATTTTATACTTGGATGTCCATGGATCCCAATCCATGTACACATACAAATCCAATGGTTGACATTGATTTGTGCTTTCAATCAATATCCATGATTTTATTGTGTTTTAATTACCAACAACAAATTGTTGGCTTTAAATTAAATAAATATATTGAAATCAATTAACATATTTCGTTTCAAATTAAACCAACAAAGAAGGAATTGATTGAAAGAGGATGGAGCCACATACCATAAAGGGAGTGGGCGACCACCAAGTTGAGAGGGCTCAACATAGTCGTCCCCCTTTATATGGAAAGGATGCTCCATCATTCCAATTTTATTTGAGAGCTTATTTCTCAACTAATATTCCATATATGCAATAACCATTATTGCATAATTATTCACTAAAATAATTCTAAATTATTTTGTGACAATTTTAGTCACGCCACTGAAAGAATGAGAATCATATTCACACATCTAAAATAAAATATAATTTGTATTTATAATTATTTGTTCAATGTGAATCCACTTCGCATCAACTATTATTTTGTAAATAAAAATTACAATTATCTCTCTCTAATATATTATAAGTTACGTTTATAATGTCATTGAATAATATACATAGTACTATCCATATTATTCACATCCTTGATAATTAAATTACATTTAGTTATCTTGAATGTCTATTCTCATGTGCCCAAACAATATGAATTAAATTCATATTATTTATGATAATTAAATCCAATATAATTATTCATTTTTGTTAAATGCTTAGATACATTATCAACAATGAAATTATTCTTGAACTCTTTCAAGAATAATGTGCTTTCTCCGTGAATACTTGGATATTCGGACGAGGCAATTGTATGTTCCATGTATAGTGACTTGGATATTGAGATCATATCTCAAATCCAGATCTTGGAGACCCCTCAAAGATGTTTGATCAAATAAAAGTCGTAAATATAATATTCTCATTACATCCGAAACACATTCAGATCAATGTACAATATTTGAACTAAGATTAGATTACTTCTGTAATGAGAGGATCGAGTCACTAAAATCCAAACCTATTTAACCACTCCCTCAAATTGGAAGCGTCATGATTATACAATCGTTTATGATCACATCACCCTCGAGTATTCCTAATACCCGAACGTCCTGTATTTTAGAAGATTTAGAATAAGCCCAAAGTTTTAGATCATTTTTACCTTTTTAGACAGTCTTTTTCTGGATTTTATCATTAAATTTCTCATTTGATCATTGAGATTTGGTATCAATCATATACTTTTCAAAAGCATATATCATACTAGGTATTGATCATATACTTTCCAAAAGTATAAATCAAACCTACAAATTCATTCAAGCTTCCAAAGCAAGACGATCGTGCATGGAATTTGATCTCAATATCTCATGAGTGAGCTCGTCTTTCGGTTCAATAATGAATCTGTACTATCTCTTTGAGAGATCATATTACTTATATGCCTTTGTATGCATATCAGCTCGCCCGTATATAGACCTCAATTAGATCACCAACATGTTGATCTACCAAATATACATACCCAAACATATAGTAACATATCTGTCTCCGATACGAGGATACATGCCTATATCATGACCATATACGACATAGGTCTTGGTTATTTCGATCTTGTTAAGTTAACTCTTTGACCTAGCTTATATAACACCTCTGAATCTCTATTCCTATGCATATGACGTGCATCAAGAGGTCTGTTTGATATCAGTCTTCAGAGAAGAATTGTCATCTTCTTCTTAGGCTAGAGATCATCTCTTAACAATTACTTGACGATGTTTGATGAGTCCTCAATCTAACTTTTTAGATATCATCCAAGCACCAGCCTTTATGATCCAACATTTGAATCAACAACTGTATGATCATTAAGATGGCCATGGTGCATAACCTTAATTGTACTAAGGGATCTGTTATACAAATTATCTATTCTTCATTTCAAATCAGGGAATGGTATTTGCAATAACATTTACTGCATAATGGCTTGTAGTGACCTCGCATGTCCAACACAAAAGAGGTGGCCTCTTCTATTTGTGGTCGACGTCAAAATATTTGTGAGTTAAGGTTGGATCTGAGTTTTTGTCTGCCATATGTGCCATTCGAACTCCCCAAAACTATTTCGGAATCCTTGTAATATGTATGGCTATATGGCTATATCTAAAATATCTTTTGTGACTCTAGGGATGGACTCGCCCATTTTGTAAACTTTTCTTCTTACAGTGGAAATTTACTTTAAGGGCCCGTTCGGTAGGAGAATAAGCAAGAATAAGGATGGAGAATAAGAGGAATAAGGGTCTATTCTCCGTTCGTCTGGAGGATAAGAATAAGGAGAATAAAGTGAAACAAAGGTAGGTAAGGTGGAAAAAAGATAGGAATAAGAGTGAAATAAGATGGAATAATGAAGAATAGTCGTACCACTGGGAACCGTATCAGGAGGAGAATTGACCCCTTATTCCAGGGCTTATTCTCCAACCAAACAGGGCCTAAAAAATAGTTAACTTTTTAAACCAACGTGCACTCTGACTGTAAAGTAAGAATTATTATCCGATGGAAGTCAAAACTGCAAGGGAGATTAATTTGATAAATATATTAATTGGTATGCCCTATGAGTTTTTTTCGAGTGCGTCATAGTCATATCATGTTCACTATTTATGTAAGACTTATTATAAGGAAGTTCTCGACTCTCAAAAAGATTAACTTGTTAAATTACTTGGCATGCTTGGACTAGGTTTGAGATTTTATGGTTGCATCATATTTCTAAGATGCTAATGCAATGAAAGTACACAAACTGATAGATACATGCGTAGATATAGCTTACTATCTTCTTGTCCATTTTAATATCTGTATAAAGATATGGATATCACACTAATATAAAAAATCATCAATCATATCCTTAAAAATGGATACATATATGAAAAAAATCAAATATAAACGTTTAACAAACAATTACAGATTATCATACGAATCATAAATGCATCCTAACACTTACAATGAGAAGAAAATATTTTATAATGTTGAAATTAGGGGCTAAAAGTCAAAATTACAAAAACTACAAATATAAAAAATAAAATAATCTGTTAAATTAACTTACTTATATAATAATTAAATAAATAACATAACTACATTTTTCTTCATACATAAAAAATGACTTCAAAATATAATATATTGTGTAACTATGTGACACACACAAATTAATGTATGTCTATACAATACATACATAAATTCAGTATATGGATATCCATATCCATATCTGGAAAAAGATCATTCGTGTATCCATCTCCAAAATTCAAATCCGTATTTGCAAAAAATAAAACTAACATCCTTATATGTATTCATTTCCACCAAAACAGAGATATATATATTCATATCAGCATAATAATAGATACGATCTCCACGTATATACAGAAGGCAACATGTTAGAGTAATGTCAATGTAAAGTCAAAGGCCTCTATGGCAGTTAGATATGTTCTTTGAAAGAGACTTATCACATCAATTGGGACATGAAAGTTGGGAAATAGATAAACTGCAAGAACGAAGGCGACATGTCAGTGGTGGCGCCTTCGTTCTTGCAGTTTATCATTGGAGCTCACGGAGCATTATTTTCCATCGGCGGAGGAGGAGGTGGTGCCACTGCCAGTGGTGGCGGTGCCGACGATGGATTCATCCACTGGGAGGGTGGAGGAGGCCGAGAGTAAGAACGTTTTCGAAGGGTCCTTCCCATTGGAGGAGGTGGGGCAGGTAGCTCTTTCCCATCAATAAAGATAGGGCTGCACAAAAAGGAGAGGAGGAGAACCTTCACCACTATCGGAGCAACCGACCTCTCTATTCTCATCACAAGGCACTGGAGTGGACATTGGGATGCGACCTGGGTGAGCGGAGAAAGGCCTGGGCGGGGCGGAGGCCTGGGCGGAGGGGAGGAGGCCTGGGCGGGGAGGCGGAGGGGAGGAGGGCGGAGGGCGGACGACGAGGAGGGTGAGGGGGTGGGAAAAAGAGATGAGGAGGAAGAGGGGGAATGGCATTAAATGTACATTTGATAAATAAAATGAGCATAATGTAAAAGAACATAACGGAACTCGATTAATTTTAACAGGTAAATGGATGAGAATTAACCATAAGGTCTGTAGGGTAAGAGTTAGCATGTTTGCGAGGTCAAGGGAGGAATATCGATGTTTCAAATGTCGTTGAGGACATTAGCAAAGATATAGGTTCTGTCGAGCAAAAATCCCTTTTACTTATCTCAAGTTCATTGACCCTAAATCCTTTGTGGAGCGGTAACCTACATCCAAGAAACTCTTAACTGGCAGATTCGCAAAACCATCAGAACTCGTAAAGATTAGACATGATTGTAAGTAACGTGATAGGCTGGACCAGCTCAAAATCAAGCGAAAACAGCGCAGGATAGATGCCAGACATTAATAGCAAGAAACAAACAATGGCAGCACTACTCAACACAGATCTCCGCTGGGTTATTATTTCTTTTATTTCCATTTCCGAAGGAAGGATTCCATGATCATGTGGGACAAGATGATACAAAGCATCATTTACACGGATCTCAAGGGAGCTGGAATAATCTAAGCCCAACTACACAATATGTTAATAGAACCATTATCGTGTTCTAAATCTCAGCATAACGCGCAACACGAGTAGATACTTAGACACCTGTATTCTAGACCTTGGAATATGATGATTACTGACATCAAAAAAGATGAGCTGCAGAGCACATATATATATTTACAATCTAATTCTAGTAAAACAACAAGTATTGTACGTATTCACGATACATTAAGCTTACAACATTACCACCAGATCACGCAAACCAGCCCATGTGTAACAAACCTCAATCTCAATATCACTGCAAGCAAAGCAATACTAGAAGATGGGCATTAAGCCCCTGGGAGCTTGCTCAGATACTGAAGCAAGGCCTTCCATCAGCCTTGCGATCTCTACGGTATCGTCCAAATAGTATTTAGCCTTGCTAGGCTTGCTACCAACTGTGCAGGCAAACACTTCTGTTCCCGGGTTGAAAGAACTGGATGTTCTATTTATCACCTCGAACATATCTTCATCTGACTTATCGTCACCAATGCAGAGCACAAAATCTGGAAACATGCAATGCTCTCGCAAGGTCTCGAGCATTCGCTCCGCAACCAGGCCCTTGTTCACACCCTGCATATTAGATTGTTAGGTCCAGAGCATTTAGGGTTGACTTTGCAGCGCTTGCTAAAAGTGATCACTTACCTGCGGCTTGACCTCTACATTATGCTGACCCCGTTTCACCAAAACAGGTTCATTGGCGAGAACACTCTCCAGATGATCAACTAGCTCCTTGGCCTGGCAAGATCCAAAGTCAGGATCAGCATCCTCATATGACCAGACAAGCAATGTTTCCCTGTCATCTATTGTCGATCCATCAGTTGTTTCTGTATATAGCCTCATGACGGGTTCTGCAATTTGCTTCCAGCTGCAATCAGAAACAGGCACGCAAGTCTCCCATTCCGCATCCTTCCGTATTCTAAATGGTCGAGCATTAAGCAATTTTAGGCTTTAATTAAAGTAATCAGCAAGGCATGAATTTAAGTCCCATCAACAAAATTTTTAATAAATTGCTTACCTTAGAAAGTAACCATGCTCTGCGGCCATTGCAAGATTTTCACATGAGGAGAACCACTCCTCCAATGTACTCCTATTGCGCGCGCTTACAAGGAAGACCACATTGCTCTTATCTTGACACAAGCTGTTCAAGATCTGGATTGACCTGGCACTTGGACTCTTGTCGATGGATGCCTGCGGCATAAGCGTGCCATCATAATCCAGAAGAATAGCCCGAGTTTTGGTCCTTCTATATGCAGAAACGATATGCTCCATGGAGAGCTTTCTAAAGTTGGAATCGAGAGCCACCACCCGAAATCCCAACCCAAATCCGATTCCCCAGCACCTCCGCCTTATGTGATCCCTGCATGTTCGCTCCAAATCTTGCAAGAAGCTGTGAGCCCAATACCCGACATCATGAGTGCTGACAAACCTATAGTGCTTTTCATGCCGCATCTGTTTCTCCGAATCCACCATTTCCAGAGCTGAATCCATAGCATCAGCCACAGCATCGATGTTCCACGGGTTAACACGGATTGCTCCACTTAGAGAGGGGGAGCATCCTATGAACTCAGAAACCACTAGCATGCTCTTCTTTGGGTTTGAGGAATTCAATCCCATGATCTCATCAAGTCTCTCATTCCCTTGCCTAGCAATTATATATTCATAGGGGATCAGATTCATGCCATCCCTAACAGCTGTAACCAAACAACATTCCGCCACTGTGTAGTAAGCCATTCTCTCATAGAACTGGAGCGGTTCTTCAATCAAAATCACTGGCTTGTAACCCGGACAGGAGAAAGTGTCATTGATCCGCTTCACCGTCACATCGATCTCTGCCCTGACTTCCCTGACATCCTTACCGCGCCCTCTAGCCGGATTAGCTATCTGCACCAAGACCACTTTTCCACGCCACTCCTCGTGCTGCTTCAGCAACTGTTCCATGGCTAACAGCTTTAATGTTATGCCCTTAAAGATATCCATATCATCCACCCCAAGCAACATAATCATCCCTCGCTCGGACAATTGCTTCTTGAGCTCCCCAACTTTTGCTTCTGTCTCAGGAAGATTTAGAACAGACTTCAGCTGACCCATATGGATCCCAACAGGAATGATCTTCATGCTCACTGTGCGCCCATAGTATTCAAGCCCGATGTTGCCTCGCTTCGATTCGTAGGATAGTCCAAGCATCCGACCACAGCAAGATAAGAAATGCCGTGCGTAATCGAATGTATGGAAGCCAATCAAATCTGCATTCAGCAATGATCGCAGGAGCTCCTCTCTTACTGGCAGGGTCTTGTAAATCTCAGATGAGGGGAAGGGGCTGTGGAGGAAAAATCCGAGTTTGATCCGATTGAAGCGCTTACGAAGGAAGGTAGGAAGTACCATAAGGTGGTAATCATGGACCCAAACGAAATCATCATCGGGATTTATCACCTCTAGGATTTTATCTGCAAAGATCTTGTTAACCGAGACATAAGCTTGCCACAGCGACCTGTCAAACCGGCCGCCAAGATCAGGGGACAAAGGAAGCATGTAGTGAAAAAGAGGCCACAGCTGCTGCTTGCAGAAGCCATGATAGTAACGTGAGAATAGTTCAGGCGGGAGGAAAGTCGGCACACATTGGAAGTTGTCAAGGAGGATTTGCGCAACTTGTTCCTGCTCAGCAACGGGAACCTCAGCACGCAGGCATCCGATGAATATGAAGTCCATATCTCCATGATTGGCAGAGAGGCTATCTTTAAGCTGGTGGAGGAGGGAGTCCTCATCCCAGGAGAAGCTCCAACCGCGACCATCAGGCTCATGGGCGACTCGGATAGGCAGCTGATTAGCAACCACTATGGTGCGGTCGCGTGGAATAGAGGACACCGACGAGGATTCGAATTCATCTTCGTCCTCCTCGAAGGTGGAGATGATGCCTGCCGCAGTCATTACACGCGGAATTCGCCGGCCCATCTTGCCAAAAGATGGGGAATCCCCAGAAACAAGGTCCAGAAGATTTGAATATGATTTAGAAACCATTTATCCTCTCAATCTCTGCCTACTGGGTTGATCCTAACTAAGTACAACAATGGAATAACAACAAAGATGGGATCTTTCCACAGATTGGAAAGCCAATCAAAACCCTAAACGCAAATCGAAGTAGATCAAAGTAACCCTCTCCAATTAGGGTTGCCCTACAGATTTAAAAGAGCAAGAAAACGTGATCGGCGAAAAAAAGGTCCCGACTTTCTCTGACAGAAGAGAGGCGCCTCAAGATCGAATCTTTTCAACGTGATGAAGGAACAAAAGCGAAGAAATCAGAAACCCATAAAACGAAAGACCGGGAGATGAAAAAAAACGCAACAGATCAGGAGATGGAAGGAGCTGAGGGAGTCTCCCAAAAAAGAGAACAACCCAAGTGGAACAAAAAAAGGGGGAAAAGTTTGCGATAAGAGCAGCAGGCAGAGATTACCAGAATCTGATGCGAAATCCTCAGCATTACTGCTCCTTAAAACTTCACGAAAACGGATGCAAATGAGATGGAAAACGAAAATTATCTGTTGAGAAGAACTGTGTGACCTATGCTGAGCTCCTCTTCTGCTTCTTTCCTCGTCTTGTCAAGGACAGTGCTGAGGAGGGTTTTGCTGTCAAATGCTTGGGATATTTATTTTGGGTTTGTTGAGATCGGAAGGTGCGGAGAGAGGATAAAGTCGGAACCGGAGTTGGAGTATTTTATTGGATGTGTGTCGATTATTTTTCCTACGGGAGGGGACGGCGGCAAAGAGCGGTATGGCTAATGCAGCAGCACAGTACACGTTTTTGTGGGGAGTGCTCGTTGGAAAACGCTCACTTGGAAAAAATGTACCATGGGCATGGGATGCTTATTTTTTTAGTATTATATATATAAGAAAAAATTGATGTAACTTACATGCTCTCGTTTTTTTCCTAATATTATTTTTATTTTAAAAATAAAATATATTGGATTTAGATAAACATATATCATCATAGCCAGGGTTAAGCATTGAGTTCAGACCTGACCCATCAAAAGCTAGGCCCGACCCAGACTCGATATTTATATGAGCTGGGCCTGGACCTCAATTTTCTTGGAATTTTCCTGAATTTATCTTTTATATTCTTTCATTTTGTCTAAAATACTATGTAAAACACTTATAAATATGCACTAATTCTCATCTATTGTCAAAATGCACAAAAAAAGATAGGAATGCATTCTTAATACCATAAAAATAAAAGGAATAAAAGAAGGGAAAAAAAGAAAAGAGAGAAATATGGAAGGCTATGCATGTTTGTATACGTATAACCAAACTAAAAAATATATATAATAAATAAATATAGATATGACCCTAATTTAGAGACCAAGACAACTTGATTTCATTGGCAAATTAACATAAGCGTTAGTTATGAAAAAAACAAAAAAACTAACATTTATATATCTTACAATTTAAAATACTTGCATATACTCTACATGGAACTTTAAACACTTCTCCCACTCTATATTTTAAGTTATTTCTTACTAAACCATTTTCGATTGTTAAAATAGCAATGTATATTAAAATATAATTTTTATATAAAAAAATTAATCTAGGTCAAAATAGGGAAAACCCTAAACCCTATATATTAGGCAACTTTCGAGTTGATATCTAATTATAGGAAACTATGAATTGATCAAATTCACCTTTAAACTTCAATATACAATAAATTCTAATTTATAAAAATTATAAAAATCATGGAGATAAACATGTGAGTTTAAGCTTTTTAAAACAATTATACTATATAATGACTATGAACTTCAAGCAACTATAATAAATTTATTTCGACTCCTTGTTATTTTAAATAAAAATAATAATATCGTGAAAATCATATGGTAAATATATAACAAATCACTAACCCATAATCATCACATACAAACTCCTATCAAGGCTTTAATTTTTAGGTTTAAAAATATGTTACATCTTAAAAATGCTTTAGCTTGATAAGACAATATCAGTGAAAAATGAGTTTTGGGTTCATTCTATACATGACACATGCTTTCTAACTTTTATATTATACTAAATACTACTCAATTTCTTTTAATGTATTATAAAATTCTAATTAACTTCATTATATTATTTTTCTAAATAAAACATCAACTAAAATTAAAACATAGAAACATATAAATTAAATAATCAACATATTCAAATCTATAGGTAACTTATATATGTATTGTATCTTCCCTTATTTCTATATAAGTTCAAACCGATAATATAAAAAAATAACAAAAATATATTTAAGTCTTTAAGATATGGTTCTAAATTAATAAATTATCAGATAAATACCTTATATCTAAAATAACAAATTACATTTAAGTTGTATAATTCCCAAGTTTATTATACTTTAAATTATATTTTTATATAGAAAGCATTATTTCAAGAAGTGATCTTCTACAACATTGCACAATATTAAATTTATACATTATTAATTTTGAACATTTTCTATTCGAAGCTATTTATTAGTTATTTTATATGTTTCAAAATTTAAGTTTCTTGAATTTATTAGTGGATCCACTTGGTGCCACACCATTTCCCATTTTGACTTGACCTATGTTTGTAAGATAAAACAACCATTTTCCAACTATCACATCACTGAAGGTTATGGGAAGATCCTCAAGTTCATCACGGAAGCATGAGGATTGCATCGAATGCGATCGAGAATGACTAATCGCACTAGTTGCTCCAGTAAGCAGAATTTTTAAAAAATTAAAATGATAAAACCGCATTATCCAAGAACACTTCTGTAACGACCCCGTTTCTTGGGCCGTCGGATCCTCCCATATCCGGATCTGGTTACTCAGCAATAATTTATTCAGCAATCACAACTAACATTCAGAAATATACTACAAATAAAAATACTCGGAAGAAAGTATTTCAACACTTTTTCATTCACAAAATAAAGTTTAGAGGATACATTGTCCCACTATAACCATTACATGTACATCAGCTTGAAAGGAAAATATACAAAAGATTACTAACTACCTTAAAGAGTAAAGCTACTGTGGCTGGCTGGATGTCTAATATGTAAGCCGGATGAATTTTTTAAAGTCCTTGCTATGGCTCACCGATACCTGTTGAGTTTTCCATAAATCATAGGATAAAAATTAGCGAATGCTAAGTAACGAAGAAGAGAAAAACAAATAAATTGTGTAATTTTTTTCAAAACTTGATATCACAATATTTCATTCCTTTTTATTAATTTAAGTCCTATTCCTTTCTATTCCACATCAGGGATTAGTCCAGGGGAACCCCACCATTCTTGGACTCCGAAGCTGTGGATGCTTCAGGATTGGAGATTGTGTTGATCTTGGTAAGCTTATGCCGCCGCACGTCGCCTCAACCAATCCTCCAATACTACCCTGACAATTTCCTTTTCTTTTATTAAACAGGGTCTCAACCCTCAGCCTGGAAAAACAAAAGAGCACACCGTCCTCGAAGACTCGGTTGCTTAAAACCTCAGGCTAACATTTAATCATATAACCTAGCGGCTTTAAATACATGTTATCGTGACCCAGCCGCTATTGAACCACCCGTGCCTCCACATGGCACGACCCCATCTTCCGTCGTTCCAACCCGAATATGTTGGCTCCTGGTACCACGCGTTGCAAAACATTCAATTTGTGCGCACTTATCATAACAGGGCAACCGTGTACCACCTAGGTAGGGAAATGCCAATACGGGTTCCTTCCGACAACCTACAGGTTGCATGCCCGACCTGTAGTACTACTCCCAGTCATCCTTATCGTGACACATGATCCTTTTCAGGATCCAACTCAAATCACACCAATTCACATGATGTAATTCTTTCGTTAAGTCTTTGATTTGCATAAACCGCAATACTTGGTATCGACTCACATATATATTATTCATAACCATATGTATACTCCTATTTATGCCTATTTTAACTCCCAAACCCTAACTTTCAGAGCCAACACATCAATTTGATGTGTAAATCTTATTTTAGTGGGAATTACAAAGCAATTCTTCAGACTTTTTCAAAAATAGCCAAATTTAGGGTTCTTCGTAGCAAAGAACACAAAATCAAGAATTTCAATAATTTCGTATGAAAACCCAACAGCAAAAAGAAGGATTTTGTTACCTAATCGAGCTCTCTCTCGTGTATGCAAGGCTTTATCGAGTTTCATTTTTAGAAAGGCTAATTTAAGGCTCCTGAAAAGATCGAATTTCATTTTTCGTATTAAAACGCTAAGAACATGTTAAGAACGCGAAGAACGAACGAAGAACGCGAAGAACGCGAAGAACACGAAGAATGTCAAGAACATATTTTCTCTTAGAAATTCGGCAGAGTTTCCCCTTATATCGGGATATATTTCTCGGAAAATTTCGGCAGAGTTTCCCCTTATATCGGGATATATTTCTCGGAAAATTTCAGCAGAGTTTCCCCTTATATCGGGACATATTTCTCGGAAAATTTCGGCAGAGTTTCCCCTTATATCGGGACATATTTCAAAATAAAAACGAAAAGAGTTTCCTCTATAAAATCAATCGAGAGGAAAATAACAATGAAACTGAAAGAATATACTCAACAACAAGAGATGAAGAACCGGTAGACACCACACATCTTAGGTGAGTGAACGTGTGACGAATCACAAGGTCACTGACGTGCACAACCGCCCGCACCTAAGTAGGGTATTACACAGATTTCTCCATCGAAATAACTATAAAAGCATAATACGAAGAATAAAAACATAAACAATGGAGAATCGGTAGACACCACGCGTCTTAGATGAGTGAACGTGTGACGAATCACAGGGTCACTGACGTGCATAGCCGCCCGCACCTAAGTAGGGTGTTACACAGATTTCTCCTCGAATCACAAAAGGAAAACGAATCGGAAAGAAATATAAATCAAAAACAAAACTTGGAAGAACAAGAGTATGAAAGCCTAGCTTACGAAGCAACTAAGAGAGGATCATACCTTTCTCCTCCTCGTTCTCCCGGCAGCGCTTCGCTAGCGTTCCTCCCTCGCCTCCCACTCCTCCTCCCAACCTCTCGACCCTAGCCCTTGGGGTGGTGGTAGTGTAAGTTGTAGAGAATGAATGGGTAGGGGGGTCTATTTATAGGCCCCAGAAAACCACTAACCATGGTAGAAAACCATGGTTTAGACCTTAACCATGGTTTAGCGGCCCATGGTTTTGGCCCATGGTTTTAGCCAAAACTTATCCCAAACTTGTAGCTTAAGTTAGAACATTCTAGAGGATTCTAGATTCGCTAATGACGCTTAATTAACACTAATCGTGATTAACTTTCACTAATCGCGATTTAACTTTCGCGGCTTACGCATATCTTTTGTTAACTATTGATTAGTGTTTACTAATGATCATTAGCGGCTTTCAAGCCGTCATTAGTTTCTTTAATTATGTTTAATTAGTCTTAATGACAGTCATTATGGGTTAATGACATCTTAGCCTTCCTTACTTCTTAATTCTTCCGAAAATCATAACAATTCGAAACGAAGTCCGATTCACACGAAACAAATTTCGTTGGTTTTCTAATGACGAGCCGGATCTTATTATATAGGATCCGAGATATGACAAGTTCAAGGCTTTACAATTATAACAACCTTAAAGGAAGTCTCGTCTTCGAGACTAGAAATGTAGGCATAACAACATTAAAGAGGATTGAAACCATAACAACCTTAAAGAGAATGAACGTTCATTCATTTCATATGAACATATACATGATACATAGTGTCATAATTCAAACAAGTACGGGTATTTCTCTCTCATTTCTGCCTCAGGTTCCCATGTGGCTTCTTCAAACTCTTGGTTCCGCCACAATACTTTAACTAAAGGCACCTCTTTGTTTCTCAACTTCTTGATATCCCTTTGAAGTATTTGCACAGGTGTCTCTTGGTATGTTAAGTCTGGCTCAACATGTAAATCATCATAACTTATTTTATGCTCTGGATCCCTAATGTACTTTCTCAGATTTGACACATGAAATACATCATGTATTGCCGAAAGATGTGGAGGAAGCGCAAGTCTATAGGCAACTTTTCCAATGCGCTGAATAATTTCAAAGGGACCCACAAACCTGGGTGCTAACTTTCCACGCAAACCAAACCTCTGAACACCCTTCATAGGTGATACTTTGAGAAATACAAAGTCACCTACCTCAAATTCAAGGTCTCTTCGCCTGGTATCACTATAACTTTTATGGCGACTTTGGGCAGTTAATAGTCTTTTTCTAGCAAGCTCTACAGCTTCCCGTGTCTCCTGAAGTCTATCTGAATCATAAAGGTTCTTTATTCCGACCTCTTGCCAACACAAAGGAGTTGTACACTTTCGTCCATATAGTGCTTCAAATGGTGCCATGCCAATACTTGTATGGTAACTATTATTGTAGGTGAATTCTACAAGAGGCAAATGTTTAATCCACGATCCCTTCCATTCTAAGGCACATGCTCGTAGCATATCCTCTAGTGTTTGAATCGTACGTTCTGACTGCCCATCTGTTTGTGGATGATATGCTGTACTCAAGCATAGTTGTGTACCTAAAGCTTTCATGAAGTTCTCCCAATAATGTGAGGTGAATCGTGAATCTCGATCAGAAACTACTTCCTCCGGGATACCATGGAGGCGAATCACATGTGTAATATATAACTCAGCCAGCTGGTCTGGAGTGAAAGATAAGCTTATCGGAATGAAGTGTGCTACCTTTGTCAGACGACTATTATAACCCAGATACTATCTTTACTACCAGTCGTCTGAGGTAAGCCAGTAACGAAATCCATGGAAATGCTTTCCCATTTCCATTCAGGTATAGGGAGGGGTTGCAATAATCCCGGTGGCTTTTGGTGTGAAGCCTTTACCTGCTGGCAAGTGAAACATGAATTCACAAACTCAGCAACATCTTTCTTCATTCCCGGCCACCAAAAGTATGAATGAAGATCCTTATACATCTTCGTAATTCCTGGATGAATAGATAATCTAGAACAATGAGCTTCTCGTAAGATGTCCTTCCTTAGTTCAAGTGTGTTTGGTACACAAACTCTGTGATGATTATACAGTAAACCATCTTGTATCTGGAATCCCTCTATCTCATTCTTCTCAAGTTGTTGTTTTAAGTCTTTGAGGACTGGATCATCCTCCTGTCCTTTCTTTATTTTATCCCATATTTCTGGTTTGTATCGATGAGGAATAGTTATAGTATCAGCACTACTATCAAATGGTTTCCATTCACTTAACGTTGATAGTAAACCCCAGAAGTGGATAGCACTTACTAACCCGAGTGAATAAGTTCTTCTGCTAAGGGCATCTGCTACGACGTTTCCCTTACCAGGGTGGTAGGAGATAGTGCAATCATAGTCTTTCAGCAACTCTAGCCACCGTCTCTATCTCATATTGAGTTCCTTCTGATCAAATAGATATTTCAAGCTTTTATGATCGGTGAAGATTTCAAAAGTAATACCATACAGGTAGTGTCTCCAAATCTTTAAAGCGAACACTACGGCAGCTAATTCAAGGTCATGTGTTGGGTAGTTCTTCTCATGTGTCCTGAGCTGTCGTGATGCATACGCAACTACCTTACCATGTTGCATAAGAACCGCCCCAAGTCCTTCTTTTGACGCGTCAGTGTATACTGTAAACCCTTCACTCCCGGAGGGTAGACTAAGGATTGGTGCAGATGTTAGGCATTCTTTCAGTGTCTGAAAACTAGCTTCACATGTATCAGACCATAAGAATGGGACCTCCTTTTGAGTTAGTCTAGTCATTGGCAATGCTATCCGTGAAAAGTCCTTCACGAATCTTCTATAATATCCAGCTAAACCCAGAAAAGATCGTATTTCTGTGACAGTCTTCGGGCGTTCCCAACTCATTACCGCACTAACCTTTGTAGGATCAACTGATATACCTTCCCCAGAAATAACATGGCCTAAGAAAGATACTTCAGATAGCCAGAAGTCACATTTTCTATATTTAGCATACAGTTTGTTCTTCCTTAGAGTTTCAAGTGCCTTCCTGAGATGATGTTCATGCAGATACTTATCCTTTGAGTAAATAAGCACATCATCAATAAAGACTACTACAAAGTGATCTAAGAACTCCTTGAGTACTCTATTCATGAGATCCATGAAGGCTGCTGGGGCATTTGTTAGTCCAAAAGGCATAACTAAGAATTCATAATGCCCGTATCTAGTCCGAAAAGCTGTCTTGGGAATATCTGTATCTTTAATTTTCAACTGATGGTATCCAGATCTTAAATCAATCTTGGAATACACAGTTGAACCTTGTAACTGATCAAAGAGATCATCTATTCTTGGCAGAGGATACTTGTTCTTTATTATCCTCTTGTTTAGTTGTCTATAGTCAATGCACAACCGCATCGAGCCATCCTTTTTCCTAACAAATAAGACAGGTGCACCCCATGGTGAAGTACTAGGACGAATGAATCCTTTATCTAACAGTTCTTGCAATTGTACCTTTAACTCTCGTAACTCAGCTGGTGCCATCCTATACGGAGGGATAGAGATATGCTGAGTATCAGGTATGAGAGAGATTTCAAATTCAATCTCTCGCTCAGGTGGTAATCCAGGTAGTTCCTCTGGAAATACATCAGTAAACTCGCACACTATAGGCACATCTTCTATCATTTTTTCTGACCCTGATGTAGTGGATACATAAGCTAAATAACCTTGGCACCCTTGCTCTAACAACTGTTGTGCCTTCAATGTAGAGATATATTTGATATTATCATTGGATGTCTTTCCAATGAACTGGAACTCTATCAAGTTAGGAAGGTGGAATGTTACTGTCTTCTGGAAACAGTCAAGACATGCATGATGCCTTTCTAACCAATCCATTCCTAGTATAAGATCAAAATAATAAGTAGCAGATAAGCAGGTGAGTGATGTCCTGCAATCTGTCCTACACCATTGTCTAAGATCTTCTTGAATTATAATTGACCTCCTGGTTTCTTACAATAGGAATCAAACATTCTTCTTCTTCTTCTTGTTTGTTTTGGCGTGCCTACGAAGTGCCTCATCCATTACTCCTGCAAATGGAAAAGGAGCAACCAAATTCTATGGACCGATGGTATCTAGAGTCTTTCTTATGAGGATGAATAGAACCCAACTCAATCATCTGCGGGTCTGGAAGACTTTGATCTCTCATAGTGGCATTGAGTCCTCACTCTAATGCTTATTACCTTTGCCCCATGTCTTGAGCATTGCCATCATAGCCGCTAATTGTCTAGACACGTCTTGGTCTACCATGGTCTTGGGATGAGTCAAGGTCAAAGGTCAGATCCTATATGTCTTAGCATGATGTACATCAGGGACAATGACTTGTGAATGGTACTGCAGTCATTTATTAAGATCAAAGGATCTTAATACAACTTTAGTTTCTGAATACTGCTCATAGTTATTAATTACTAAATAAATTACTGGAGTAACCGAGCTCTGATACCAATCTGTAACGACCCCGTTTCTTGGGCCGTCGGATCCTCCCATATCCGGATCTGGTTACTCAGCAATAATTTATTCAGCAATCACAACTAACATTCAGAAATATACTGCAAATAAAAATACTCGGAAGAAAGTATTTCAACACTTTTCCATTCACAAAATAAAGTTTAGAGGATACATTGTCCCACTATAACCATTACATGTACATCAGCTTGAAAGGAAAATATACAAAAGATTACTAACTACCTTAAAGAGTAAAGCTACTGTGGCTGGCTGGATGTCTAATATGTAAGCCGGATGAATTTTTTAAAGTCCTTGCTATGGCTCACCGATACCTGTTGAGTTTTCCATAAATCATAGGATAAAAATTAGCGAATGCTAAGTAACGAAGAAGAGAAAAGCAAATAAATTGTGTAATTTTTTTCAAAACTTGATATCACAATATTTCATTCCTTTTTATTAATTTAAGTCCTATTCCTTTCTATTCCACATCAGGGATTAGTCCAGGGGAACCCCACCATTCTTGGACTCCGAAGCTGTGGATGCTTCAGGATTGGAGATTGTGTTGATCTTGGTAAGCTTATGCCGCCGCACGTCGCCTCAACCAATCCTCCAATACTACCCTGACAATTTCCTTTTCTTTTATTAAACAGGGTCTCAACCCTCAGCCTGGAAAAACAAAAGAGCACACCGTCCTCGAAGACTTGGTTGCTTAAAACCTCAGGCTAACATTTAATCATATAACCTAGCGGCTTTAAATACATGTTATCGTGACCCAGCCGCAATTGAACCACCCGTGCCTCCACATGGCACGACCCCATCTTCCGTCGTTCCAAACCGAATATATTGGCTCCCGGTACCACGCGTTGCAAAACATTCAATTTGTGCGCACTTATCATAACAGGGCAACCGTGTACCACCTAGGTAGGGAAATGCCAATACGGGTTCCTTCCGACAACCTACAGGTTGCATGCCCGACCTGTAGTACTACTCCCAGTCATCCTTATCGTGACACATGATCCTTTTCAGGATCCAACTCAAATCACACCAATTCACATGATGTAATTCTTTCGTTAAGTCTTTGATTTGCATAAACCGCAATACTTGGTATCGACTCACATATATATTATTCATAACCATATGTATACTCCTATTTATGCCTATTTTAACTTCCAAACCCTAACTTTCAGAGCCAACCATCAATTTGATGTGTAAATCTTATTTTAGTGGGAATTACAAATCAATTCTTCAGACTTTTTCAAAAATAGCCAAAATTAGGGTTCTTCGTAGCAAAGAACACAAAATCAAGAATTTCAATAATTTCGTATGAAAACCCAACAGCAAAAAGAAGGATTTCGTTACCTAATCGAGCTCTCTCTCGTGTATGCAAGGCTTTATCGAGTTTCGTTTTTAGAAAGGCTAATTTAAGGCTCCTGAAAAGATCGAATTTCATTTTTCGTATTAAAACGCTAAGAACATGTTAAGAACGCGAAGAACGAACGAAGAACGCGAAGAACACGAAGAACGTCAAGAACATATTTTCTCTTAGAAATTCGGCAGAGTTTCCCCTTATATCGGGATATATTTCTCGGAAAATTTCGGCAGAGTTTCCCCTTATATCGGGATATATTTCTCGGAAAATTTCAGCAGAGTTTCCCCTTATATCGGGACATATTTCTCGGAAAATTTCGGTAGAGTTTCCCCTTATATCGGGACATATTTCAAAATAAAAACGAAAAGAATTTCCTCTATAAAATCAATCGAGAGGAAAATAACAATGAAACTGAAAGAATATACTCAACAACAAGAGATGAAGAACCGGTAGACACCACACATCTTAGGTGAGTGAACGTGTGACGAATCACAGGGTCACTGACGTGCACAGCCGCCCGCACCTAAGTAGGGTATTACACATATTTCTCCATCGAAATAACTATAAAAGCATAATACGAAGAATAAAAACATAAACGATGGAGAATCGGTAGACACCATGCGTCTTAGATGAGTGAACGTGTGACGAATCACAGGGTCACTGACGTGCATAGCCGCCCGCACCTAAGTAGGGTGTTACACAGATTTCTCCTCGAACCACAACAGGAAAACGAATCGGAAAGAAATATAAATCAAAAACAAAACTTGGAAGAACAAGAGTATGAAAGCCTAGCTTACGAAGCAACTAAGAGAGGATCATACCTTTCTCCTCCTCGTTCTCCCGGCAGCGCTTCGCTAGCGCTCCTCCCTCGCCTCCCACTCCTCCTCCCAACCTCTCGACCCTAGCCCTTGGGGTGGTGGTAGTGTAAGTTGTAGAGAATGAATGGGTAGGGGGGTCTATTTATAGGCCCCAGAAAACCACTAACCATGGTAGAAAACTATGGTTTAGACCTTAACCATGGTTTAGCGGCCCATGGTTTTGGCCCATGGTTTTAGCCAAAACTTATCCCAAACTTGGAGCTTAAGTTAGAACATTCTAGAGGATTCTAGATTCGCTAATGATGCTTAATTAATACTAATCGTGATTAACTTTCACTAATCGCGATTTAACTTTCGCGGCTTACGCATATCTTTTGTTAACTATTGATTAGTGTTTACTAATGATCATTAGCGGCTTTCAAGCCGCCATTAGTTTCTTTAATTATGTTTAATTAGTCTTAATGACAGTCATTATGGGTTAATGACATCTTAGCCTTCCTTACTTCTTAATTCTTCCGAAAATCATAACAATTCGAAACGAAGTCCGATTCACACGAAACAAATTTCGTTGGTTTTCTAATGACGAGCCGGATCTTATTATATAGGATCCGAGATATGACAAGTTCAAGGCTTTACAACTTCTTGGATCTTTTCATCTAAACCATAAATAGGTACTAGGGTTATCTCTTGAAGCGTGGTTGTGATCGAGTCTCTAAACCAAAAGACCTCTTGTGTCAAGTTCGATCCAATAGAGGAGACGCTTTGCGAGCACGTTGATGAGACGTGTCCTCCTCACAATCTATGTTGATGATCGAAGCGGAGGATCTCCTAATCTCATTACACGAGATCAAACATCTTCTTCACGAGTGAGGCGCACCGAAGGAGATGGAGATCCACGAGTAGATGATCCGGCAGCATAACGATGAGGTTGGGGCGATGACGACTCTCACAAGGGCCCCATGGTAGACGACCACTATGAGAGAGAGAGAGAGGCTTGGCGTATGGATAAAGAGAGAGGGAGAGAGAGCATTCGTTGTAGTAACACGAGAGCAAGGAGTGTCTCTTCTTATATAGGGTTTTGGGAGTCCATGTATCCCAATCCATGGACATCACACAATCAATGGGCGGGATTGATTTGTGTTTCTTTCTAAGGCTATGATCTTGTTGTAAAAATACAACAATAATTAATTTAATTTAAATTACAATATACTGATAAATAAATATAGATTAATTTCAAATCAATTGGCTAGTCTTGGAGATAAGGAGGAGACTAACCACATCTCCTAAAAAGGGGGGACAACTACCAATAATCTCATGAGATCTCATTATCTCATGAGATCTCATTATGTCATGATATCTCCAAGATTTACAACAACAATTGTTGTAAATTATCTCACAAAAATAATTCATTTATATCTTGTAAATTTACGATCATGCCATTGGAATTATGTGAATCACATTCAAAACTCAACCAAAATGTAATTATCTTTTCAATTAATCATTCAATGGGAATCCAATTCACATTAATAATTAATCAACAAATATAAATTACAATATGCTCTCTCTAATATATTATCAATCACATTTATAATATATCTTATTAATATGGATAGTGTTATCCACATTATTCCTATCCATGATAATTAAATCACATTTAATCATCTTGGATCTCTATTCTCACGTGCCCAAATAATATGAATCACATTCACATTATTCACATCTTTGATAATTTAATCGCATTAAATATCTTAGATTACTCTCCTTATAATATGAATCAAATTCATATTATTCATGATAATCAAATCACATTTAATTATCGATTTTCTCAATGCTTGGATATATAATACAACAATGAAATTATCCATGAACTCTTTCAAGGACAATGCACTTTCTCCGCGGATACTTATAGATAAGGACATGGCGATTGTATTGTTCCACGTATACTAACTTGGATATTGAGATTACATCTCAAATCCAGATCTTGTTGACCTCCCAAAGATGCTTGATTAAATCAAGTTCGTAGATCTAATCTTCTCATTACATGCGAATCACATTCAGTTCAAGATCCAATATTTGGATTAAGATTAGATCACCGCTCTATGAGAGGAGTCACTAAATCCAGACATGTTTCATCACTCCCTCGGAATGGAAGCGTCATGGTTATATAATCATTTATGATCACATCACCCCTCAGGTATTCCCAATACATGTACATCCTGCATACTGGAAGGCTCAGATTAAACATGAAGTTTTAGATCTCTTTTGGACTGTCTCCTTCAGGGTTTTATCATTAAGTTTCTTATTCGATCATTGGGAGTTGGTATTGATCATATCCTTTCTAAAAAACATATATCATACCCAGGTTTTGATTATATACTTTCCAAAATGATATATCAAACCTACAAATTCAGTCAAGCTTCCAAAGCAAGACGATCGTGCATGGAATTTGATTCTCCCCAATATCTCATGAGTGAGCTCATGTCTTCCAATTCAATAATGGACCTGTATGATCCCGTTGAGAGAATGTATTACTTATATGCCCTTACATGCACACCAACGTGCCAGTGTATAGACCTTGGTTAGGTCATTGATGAATACCCATTCATCACTCTTTATTCTTCTATTTTAGCTACAAAAACCTTTGCAAATACATGTAAATATGTGCAAATACAAATAATTACCAAAAGCATGCATTGTGTAAAAAGATATAATTAGCATGTTTTTGTGCAAAAATAAAAGAATAAAGAGTAAAAAGAAAAAGAGGGAAATATTTAGAATAAATATTGAGCAACCTAACCCAAGGGAGGGCTCAGCATGGGCCTGACCGCATAAAAGCCAAAGTAGAGGGAGATAGGAGCTCATGTGTACATACTTTTGTAAATAAATAAAATTATATTTTCCTCACCCAAAAATATGCTTGTATACATTTTGTATATATTTAGAAACTATTAAAAACAAAATAAAAATTTAAAAATCAAAATTCCAAAAATGCCCTTTCACCATGTACATAGACCATCATCCTTTATTTATTTAACCCTATAAATAAATAAAATTATTTTCTAAACTTTTTGTAAATATTCTATGTTACATATTGTAAATACATAAAATAACAAGAAACAAAACAAAAATCAAATAAAAATTACAAAATTAAAAATACAAAAATACATTGTATAGATACCATGTATATAAATGTATACAACCATTTATTTCACCCTTGTGTATAAATAATTAAAATAAAATAAAAATACCATTTTGTTCTTTACTTTATGATGTAAATAAATAAAATATAAAATGGGCATAAAAATACATAAAAATAACAAATAAAAAAAAATCAAAAATTAAAATCTATATAGTGTACATATACCTATATATATATAGCTACCCTATTTTTATTTCCAAAAATTAATTAAAAATCACCAAAAAATAGAAAAAAATAAAAGAAAAATATTTCATGTTTTGAGTTTTTCTTAATTCGGCCTTTTTCTACCTTAAATTAAATAAACAAAAAAAATAAAAACGTGGCAGCTCCTGATTGGTCCACGGGGGATTGTTGACCTCGGTCAACTCCCCCGCGGACTCTTTCCTTTTGCGTCGACTCGCGCCCGACCCGCCTTCGTCGATTTCTCCACGCGTCTCCAGCCTGTCGCCCCCGCGAACCCCGCGCCCGGATTCTTCGCCGTTCATCCGACATCCTCGCCAGATCCTTCGCCGTGGGATCCACTCCTTCCATAGCTGCCTCCACTCAACCCTAATCGGCCCTGTCTCCATATATATCCCGACCTCCGCCGCCTCCGCGCCTCATCTTTGGCTAGCCACTTTCATTCCCGTGACCTCCAGAGCAATCGCCGAGGTGACAGCTCGCGTTTGCCCCTGTTGCAGTGAGGAGAGGGTGCCCCGACCATCGATCCGGCAGCTTCGCGCCGCCGTGCTCCGCCGCTTGCAGGAGCTCGAGCCTCAGGCCTTGACGCCCTTCGAGGCTACGACCGGGAGCTAGCTAAGCTCTAGCACAGTCTTCCGCACCACCCAGGTAGATCCTTTAGGCCATAGTTTAGCGTAAATATCGATTTTTAGTTTACTGTTAGCGTAGCTCCGCCGCCGTCGCCAGCCACCTCCGATACCCCATCTGCCATTCCGACCCGACGATCATCTTCGCCAGACCTCTCCGCATCTTCTTCACCCATTCACCCAACCCAGATCGCACAGGATCTGGGAATCGAGCTCCTCCGCCGACCACCTTCGCCGGGGCTCTCCATTCCGACGCACCATGCACCTTCACGCCGCCTAACCGGGTCGAGGCAATTTGCCCTCGACCCGTGAGTCTTCTGGTTCGCTTTTCAGATCAAGATAAGGGTCATCTGAGACCCTTCGCCATCCAGTCAGGAGACCCAGCTCCGCCGCCTTCGCTCGAGCTCCTCGGAGCTCGGCGTGCTCGTCGGAGACCACCAGCAGACGCGGGAGCCTTCCGCGATTCTTCTCCGACCTCCAGAAGGCTCTCCAGAGGACCCTAGCGCACGCACGAGCCCGGCGAATCTCGCCGGCGACCAGTTCTTCCAGGATCCTCCAGAACCGTCAGATTCTCCTCCTCGCTCCAAATCTGATCTGAACCATTCATCTGCGGAGCACTGCCACCATCCGATCATCCCGAGGGTCGATCTTGACCGCTCGCGCAGAGAGAGAGAGGCACCAGCTAGCCTCAACCGTCAGATTCGCTACGCGTCCTCCTCTCAGCCGTCGATTCACCAAGAGTATCTCCACCACGCTTCGTCACCGTCAGATCTGCCACGTGGAATATTCTCCACCGTTCGATCAGGCCAGCCCTTTCAGAGTTAAAGTCACACCCGTTCTCCACCGTCCGATCAGCCACGTGGCGCACATCAGGCCGTCGATAATAATAAAAGGGGTAAATTCATCTTAGGCCCCTCTGTTTGTTTTATTTCATTTTAGTCCTGTAATTTCTAAATTAAGTTGTTTATTTTCTAGGATATTTGCATTAAGGACCTCGTACTTACTTTATTTGCACTTATACCCCTGTCTACGTGGACCACGTGCTTCGTCACGTGAACTTTATTGGGTTATTTGCAATATAAACCCTGTAGTTCTGGATGTTACGGATAGGATAAAAAGTTTTCTTTATTTGCATTTATGCCCCTGTGCGTGATTTAATTACCCATGTGCGATATTTATTGGGTTATTTGCAGATAAGCCCCTGGACTTTTGGTACTTGTTACCAATAAGCCCTCGGAACTTATTTTTCTTACATTTGGGACCCTGAGTGCCCCAGGCACGTGCTTGGCACGTGTTTTGCTGGGTATTTTGCACCAGACCCCCCAGAACTTTGGGTATTTGCACTTTGGTCCCTGTGCATAGTGCCCCTCCTTTATCTTTGAATAAAATATCAAATCACCTCCAAATTCGATGAAAATTAGACACATGGCTTCTGCCATGGTGTAGAATTTTTGTGAATTTTTGAGGACATTTTTGATTTCATTTGATATTTTTAAAAATTCAAAAACCCTTATTTTTGCTACTGTTTAGAGTCATAAACCCCAAACAAATATCAAAACCCTTTTAAAAATTCCATAAAAATTAGTTACTGTTTATTTTGTGTTCCTTGATTTTCTAGCCAATTTTGGCTATTTTTCATTGAGTAAAAACCATAAAAACTTAAAAACACCTCAAAACTCCTAAAAATCATAATAAATAATTTAAAAACTCAAAAATAATAATTTTGGTGCTCAAATTTTCCTTGTTTTCTCTAGTATACAGGAAAATTACCTCCAGGCCCCTTTGAGATCCTTAGATATTTTATCTTTGGGTTTTGGGCCTGGTTGGACAGTACCCCTTGCTTTTCGCACTGTTGGATTTTTAGGAAATAAAATAAACATCAGAAAAATCTCAAAAATTCACCAAAAACATAAAAAAATACAAAACACATAAAAATATTTTTGTCTGAATTTTTGCTTGCTTTTTAATGCATTAAATAAATTGTTCAAGTTAATTGTTTGTGTGCTTTTCCTGTTTTCTTTATATTCCAAAAATCCTAAAAAAATATAAAAATCCTTAGAAACACTAAAAAAATACTCTCTTGGATTTCTGACTACATCGTAGGCCGCAGGCCAATCTATGCTCCTTGTGTTCGACCCTGGGAGCTATACCAGGTTAATCCCATAGATAGGACCGCACTTCGTGTTTCATCCCTGATTTATTTCGCGGTTCGATTTTTTTCTTGATATACTTAGCCCGAGTGATTGAGGTCGCGACGACCTTCATTTCTTTACCTTTACCTTAGTCGTTCGGGCGGTTATCAGAATGGCGCCGTTGCCGGGGAGCACGGCTTTGTAGTCATTTTTTCCATATTGTCTCTCTATATTATCATTGTTTTCTGACACTCTCTCTCTTTGATTTTTGTGCGAGGTACTGCGTGGACAACTTGGAGTTTATTTTTTGAGGACCCGCACGGGAAGAAGAAGCAGGGAGAAGAAGAAGGAATTCTTATTTTTGAGAGAGAACAATTTTTTTTCTGTAATAATTTAGAACTTGGACATTTGTGGACACTTGTAGCTTAGCGGGTCTGTTTCGCCGAGTACCGGTGTGCTCGGGGGACCCATTTGGATTTTCGCGGCTTTTTCTGCGGTTTTGATAGCTAGCTGCCTTTTCCGGTGTTTACGCGGTTTTTCTCGAACCCCTAGATTTAGGAATTTCTCTTGCTTGTGCCGTAATTAGTAGGGTCCCCACACTTAATTGCTTATCTGTTCCTATAGATCGTTAATTGGACCTACTAATAATAAATAATAAAAATAACTTGGTCGCTTTCCTGAGAGCCTACGCGCCGCGAGCCTGCCCCGGAAGCGCTACTCCTGAACTCGACCTGTCGAGAAGAGGAGGGGTGGGCCAAGACCGGACTCTTTGGATCAAGGGCGAGTGACTGAGTTAGACGGTTCTGCACTAGGAATTGCTCATCTAGGACTCGTTTTTTCCTCGCTGCACCATTTAGGTAGTTTAATTCTGTCTTTAAATTCTGCGCGGATCACTTGCATGTAGAGTGCTGGAGACAAGGTACGTATTTCTTTCTCTGCATGCATCATTGATTTCTTCGCGCATCGGCTTTTTCGTTTTCTCCCTCTGTTTTCGGCTTAATCATCAGGAGAATCGGAAAATTCGTTAGGCCGCCTGTATTTATTTTGAAAAAAAAATTAAAAAGAAAAACAAAAAAAATTGGGACTGGATAACACTATTGACCCTAAAAGACACTTCACCTAAAAAAAATTGTCTTGGGGAGAGCAACCCCTCATTGTTTGGTTTGATTGTGCGAGAGAGTGACCCGAACACTAGGTAAAGCCCTCCGGTGCTCATCTCGACTGATTACCGACTCTTCTGTGCGGGACAGTCGGTTGAGAGAGTATCGGGTATCCCAGCAGGTCACGTAATCGCTCTGATATTCTGTGTGTTCACCCAATAAAATTGACAAGATAAATTGACCGAGCTTTCACGGTCTTCAGATTGTGTTGCGTTGGTGAACCGGGGGTTTGCTTTGCGATCATATTTTCTCCAGATCCCATCCGCCCAACTCGCCAGATCAAGATGATGGGTAGACGATCTCTTAGGCAGCCTCTGGCTGCACCGCTTTCAGGCGCGTCTACTTCACCATCTAGGTTGGCCCATGAGAGTCGAGACCAGCTCTCCGGGCCCGAGTTCGATTCCACCCTGTTCCCCCTCGATCCCCTTTCTTTTGCTACTGAGAGACATGAGCCCGAGGAAAGACGAATTAATTTGACAGAACCTGAGTTGGGCTCATCTGATTTTGCAGACGTCACTATGGCCGGAGCCGGCAGTTCAGACCCAGACTCCCGACAACCCGAACATTTTGTACTAGACCAGGGAGCAATCAACTCCACTCTGATCGCATCATTAGAGACAGTACAGAAACAGCTACGCGATCAGGGAGCTTTCATGATTGAGATGAGAAGGGAGTTGGAGAGACTCAGAGAAGAGAGAGATCAGAGCGAGCCTGAGGACATTCCTGATGCTGATGCAGAGGCAGCCCATTCACTTCTGTGAGGTTTTTGACGCATGGGGCATCGATTTCATGGGTCCATTCCCTAAGAGTCAGGGATTTGAGTACATTCTGTTGGCCGTAGATTATGTTAGTCGTTGGGTTGAGGCTATCCCCGCCCGAGCCGCTGATGCGAGGACAGTTTGCAGATTTTTGAGGAAGCACATCATCATGCGATTCGGGGTTCCACGAGTTCTGATTTCTGATGGGGGGTCTCATTTCGTCAACGACCAGGTAAAGGCACTTGCTAGCGAGTTCAGCATAGACCATCGTGTTGCCACACCTTACCATCCACAGACGAATGGTCTAGCTGAGGTGTCGAATAGGGAGATCAAGAATATTTTGCAGAAAGTCGTCCGCCCTGACCGAAAGAATTGGTCACAGCTTTTGGACTCGGTCTTGTGGGCATATCGGACATCTTTCAAGACTCCATTGGGTACATCTCCCTTTCGCCTCGTTTATGGCAAGCCATGCCATCTACCTGTTGAGCTGAGGCACAAGTCACTTTGGGCAGTCACAGATATTTTGATGGATCCAGATGGTATTGGAGACCAGAGGAGGGCAAAGTTAGCTGCCCTGGAGGAGCTTAGAGATGCAGCTTTCTCAAGCAGCCTACATTATAAAGAGAAAGTGAAGGAGTGCATGATTCTCATATCAGCCACAAGCATTTTGAGATTGGACAGAAAGTATGGTTGTTTGATGCAAGGCTACGATTATTTCCAGGGAAGCTACAGAGCAAATGGAAGGGACCTTACTTGGTCAGAAAGGTACACGATAACGGTAGCATTGATATATCTGAGTTATCTTCTGAGAGTACCTTTCGAGTGAACGGCCAGCGGCTCAAGCCATTTCTAGATCATGAGCCGCGGGACGTTATTATTGCCGCTATTCATTTTGCGTGAGATGTGGTCTCTTGACTCACATCTTTTGCATCTCACGCCTGATTCTCACTGTTCTTCCGTCTGCATAGATCCAGTTGTCCATATCATTCTATTCTTTAGTCCCACATCCCTTTTCTCATCCTGTGATTATTCTATACTTAGGGTGTACTTTACCCTAAGTATAGGGGGGAATGTCGGACCTGCGAGTATTCTTTTCATTCTTTCTGCTCCTGTTTTTGCTGCCTATACTTAGGGATATTTTACCCTAAGTATAGGGGGGGCAGATTCTGTATCTTCTTCACTCGGCTTTCCCTTCATGTACAGCTTGCTATACTTAGGATTAATTAATCCTAAGTATAGGGGGAGACCACCGAGTTCCTCTCATTCTATTCATTTATTCATTCCTGTACTTAGCCATTCCTTTTCACTTCCCTTTTACTAAGCACGAGTTATGTCTTCTTCATCGCTCTTGATCACTCTGAGGACATCGTTCGAGCTAAGTATAGGGGAGGTGTGTATATATTTCATATATACTTTAGCCATAACTCGTACTTTGTGTGAGTGTGTTAATAAATAAAATGGCTAAAAATCACAAAAATTTAAAAATTTTTCATGTACATAAACCTCTTTTATCTTGCACATACATAGCTAGTGTACAAAGTATTTTTGTAAAAATGATTTCAAAAATCTTTTGTGTAAAGCTTGTGTAAATATTTTGTATCAAAATTATGTATATAGTACAAAATTTTTCCAAAATGTTTTGAAAATCAAAAGTTTGCAAAAATCTTGTGTAAATGTTTGTAAATATCTCTTTGCAAAACTTGCACCTCATGCATCATTTATTCATGATTTCAAAACATTTTTCAAAAATTTTGCATAATTGTAAAACATTTGTAAATAGCATCTTGTGTACATATATGTATATAGTTTTTCCTGGATAAGAGTTGATATTTAAACTAAGCCTGGAATTAAATTGAGAAATGGAGCTTGAAAAAGATCTTAATCCACTTAACTTTAAGAGGAACCTTATAGGACTTAGGGTTAAGGCTTTTCAGGTCCATAAGGACTTAATTCTTTGAGTCCACTAGGCTATGAGCATATGTCATCTTGATGAGCCTAAGTAGAGCACTTAACAACACACGCATGACTCTTAGAGACAATGGCTTGACTTGCACCTGCACTTACACATGGCTCTCCACGGATGAGGTGGTGAGGAGGCAGTTTCCTTTGGCTTGGGGTAGCATATGAGGGTAGTACTTCTAGGCGGAACCTCTCTTCTTCTTATAGTGAAGGAAGTGCACCTCAACTTGGTCTAGTGGTGATGAAGGCTAAAGACAGAAGCTGTGGGTTGCAATAAAGCTTCAAAAGAGGGATAGTCTACTGGCTCAAGGGGAAAATTTCTTATCTATGCTGCACCATGTAGATATGTTGTACAGAAGCACTTGAAAAAAAAAAAGAAAAAAAAATATATGCAAAAATGCAAAAAGAACTCCAAAAAAAAAGTGGTGGGTCGGATTGAAAATTTAATAACCCCACCGGAGTGTACATAATCAAATAAAGCAAAAGCTTATGGTATCAATGTTACATCTCATGAAGCTTGCAGCGGAAGACTTAGCTACACTGGCTAAGCTTCCAAAACTCTATACTTCTACCCCCTCTTCTTGAGCCGGTTGCACTTGAACTTAGAAGGGAATACCCCGCTTCTCGAGGAAAGAGTTGCTAGACCGAGGCATTAGAGTTACCAGGTTGAGGGAGGCTGTTTCTTTGTTACTTCTGAGGTGGGGAGCCACATATCACCTACACCGCATGGAAAGATTCATGGTCATTAGAGTTTGTGTATGTAGACTTGTTCTGATCTGGTTTATTAAGGAGTCTTGCCCATAGATTGGTGGAACTTGGAGACTGTTGAGTTTTAAGCTTAAGTCCAAATAAGGTTCCGACACATTAATAATCCAAAGATCTGATCGAGCTCCATATTTCAAGTTAATAAAGGAAAGTTTAATAATTCAACCTTGATCCATGTACATCCTCTTTTTCTTTTTCTTTTTCTTTCTTTTTCACTTCTTTTTCAAATAAGTGTTTGCTAAGGGACTAGCAAAGTTAAGCATAGGGGGGTGATGAATACCCATTCATCACTCTTTATTCTTCTATTTTAGCTACAAAAACCTTTGCAAATACATGTAAATATGTGCAAATACAAATAATTACCAAAAGCATGCATTGTGTAAAAAGATATAATTAGCATGTTTTTGTGCAAAAATAAAAGAATAAAGAGTAAAAAGAAAAAGAGGGAAATATTTAGAATAAATATTGAGCAACCTAACCCAAGGGAGGGCTCAGCATGGGCCTGACCGCATAAAAGCCAAAGTAGAGGGAGATAGGAGCTCATGTGTACATACTTTTGTAATAAATAAAATTATATTTTCCTCACCCAAAAATATGCTTGTATACATTTTGTATATATTTAGAAACTATTAAAAACAAAATAAAAATTTAAAAATCAAAATTCCAAAAATGCCCTTTCACCATGTACATAGACCATCATCCTTTATTTATTTAACCCTATAAATAAATAAAATTATTTTCTAAACTTTTTGTAAATATTCTATGTTACATATTGTAAATACATAAAATAACAAGAAACAAAACAAAAATCAAATAAAAATTACAAAATTAAAAATACAAAAATACATTGTATAGATACCATGTATATAAATGTATACAACCATTTATTTCACCCTTGTGTATAAATAATTAAAATAAAATAAAAATACCATTTTGTTCTTTACTTTATGATGTAAATAAATAAAATATAAAATGGGCATAAAAATACATAAAAATAACAAATAAAAAAAATCAAAATTAAAATCTATATAGTGTACATATACCTATATATATATAGCTACCCTATTTTTATTTCCAAAAATTAATTAAAAATCACCAAAAAATAGAAAAAAATAAAAGAAAAATATTTCATGTTTTGAGTTTTTTCTTAATTCGGCCTTTTTCTACCTTAAATTAAATAAACAAAAAAAATAAAACGTGGCAGCTCCTGATTGGTCCACGGGGGATTGTTGACCCCGGTCAACTCCCCCGCGGACTCTTTCCTTTTGCGTCGACTCGCGCCCGACCCGCCTTCGTCGATTTCACCCACGCGTCTCCAGCCTGGTCGCCCCCGCGAACCCCGCGCCAGGATTCTTCGCCGTTCATCCGACATCCTCGCCAGATCCTTCGCCGTGGGATCCACGCCTTCCATAGCTGCCTCCACTCAACCCTAATCGGCCCTGTCTCCATATATATCCCGACCTCCGCCGCCTCCGCGCCTCATCTTTGGCTAGCCACTTTCATTCCCGTGACCTCCAGAGCAATCGCCGAGGTGACAGCTCGCGTTTGCCCCTGTTGCAGTGAGGAGAGGGTGCCCCGACCATCGATCCGGCAGCTTCGCGCCGCCGTGCTCCGCCGCTTGCAGGAGCTCGAGCCTCAGGCCTTGACGCCCTTCGAGGCTACGACCGGGAGCTAGCTAAGCTCCAGCACAGTCTTCCGCACCACCCAGGTAGATCCTTTAGGCCATAGTTTAGCGTAAATATCGATTTTTAGTTTACTGTTAGCGTAGCTCCGCCGCCGTCGCCAGCCACCTCCGATACCCCATCTGCCATTCCGACCCGACCATCATCTTCGCCAGACCTCTCCGCATCTTCTTCACCCATTCACCCAACCCAGATCGCACAGGATCTGGGAATCGAGCTCCTCCGCCGACCACCTTCGCCGGGGCTCTCCATTCCGACGCACCATGCACCTTCACGCCGCCTAACCGGGTCGAGGCAATTTGCCCTCGACCCGTGAGTCTTCTGGTTCGCTTTTCAGGTCAAGATAAGGGTCATCTGAGACCCTTCGTCATCCCAGTCAGGAGACCCAGCTCCGCCGCCTTCGCTCGAAGCTCCTCGGAGCTCGGCGTGCTCGTCGGAGACCACCAGCAGACGCGGGAGCCTTCCGCGATTCTTCTCCGACCTCCAGAAGGCTCTCCAGAGGACCCTAGCGCACGCACGAGCCCGGCGAATCTCACCGGCGACCAGTTCTTCCAGGATCCTCCAGAACCGTCAGATTCTCCTCCTCGCTCCAGATCTGATCTGAACCATTCATCTGCGGAGCACTGCCACCATCCGATCATCCCGAGGGTCGATCTTGACCGCTCGCGCAGAGAGAGAGGCACCAGCTAGCCTCAACCGTCAGATTCGCCACGCGTCCTCCTCTCAGCCGTCGATTCACCAAGAGTATCTCCACCACGCTTCGTCACCGTCAGATCTGCCACGTGGAATATTCTCCACCGTTCGATCAGGCCAGCCCTTTCAGAGTTAAAGTCGCACCCGTTCTCCACCGTCCGATCAGCCACGTGGCGCACATCAGGCCGTCGATAATAATAAAAGGGGTAAATTCATCTTAGGCCCCTCTGTTTGTTTTATTTCATTTTAGTCCTGTAATTTCTAAATTAAGTTGTTTATTTTCTGGGATATTTGCATTAAGGACCTCGTACTTACTTTATTTGCACTTATACCCCTGTCTACGTGGACCACGTGCTTCGTCACGTGAACTTTATTGGGTTATTTGCAATATAAACCCTGTAGTTCTGGATGTTACGGATAGGATAAAAAGTTTTCTTTATTTGCATTTATGCCCCTGTGCGTGATTTAATTCCCCATGTGCGATATTTATTGGATTATTTGCAGATAAGCCCCTGGACTTTTGGTACTTGTTACCAATAAGCCCTCGGAACTTATTTTTCTTACATTTGGGTCCCTGAGTGCCCCAGGCACGTGCTTGGCACGTGTTTTGCTGGGTATTTTGCACCAGACCCCCCAGAACTTTGGGTATTTGCACTTTGGTCCCTGTGCACAGTGCCCCTCCTTTATCTTTGAATAAAATATCAAATCACCTCCAAATTCGATGAAAATTAGATACATGGCTCCTGCCATGGTGTAGAATTTTTGTGAATTTTTGAGGACATTTTTGATTTCATTTGATATTTTTAAAAATTCAAAAACCCTTATTTTTGCTACTGTTTAGAGTCATAAACCCCAAAAAAATATCAAAACCCTTTTAAAAATTCCATAAAAATTAGTTACTGTTTATTTTGTGTTCCTTGATGTTCTAGCCAATTTTGGCTATTTTTCATTGAGTAAAAACCATAAAAACTTAAAAACACCTCAAAACTCCTAAAAATCATAATAAATAATTTAAAAACTCAAAAACAATAATTTTGGTGCTCAAATTTTCCTTGTTTTCTCTAGTATACAGGAAAATTACCTCCAGGCCCCTTTGAGATCCTTAGATATTTTATC
Organism: Ottelia alismoides; assembly: GCA_037367405.1. NCBI lineage: Eukaryota > Viridiplantae > Streptophyta > Magnoliopsida > Alismatales > Hydrocharitaceae > Ottelia > Ottelia alismoides. Next base: position 185,720 of record JAZKJV010007889.1, on the reverse strand, counting down.
TTTGGGTTTTGGGCCTGGTTGGACAGTACCCCTTGCTTTTCGCACTGTTGGATTTTTAGGAAATAAAATAAACATCAGAAAAATCTAAAAAATTCACCAAAAACATAAAAAAATACAAAACACATAAAAATATTTTTGTCTGAATTTTTGCTTGCTTTTTAATGCATTAAATAAATTGTTCAAGTTAATTGTTTGTGTGCTTTTCCTGTTTTCTTTATATTCCAAAAATCCTAAAAAAATATAAAAACCCTTAGAAACACTAAAAAATACTCTCTCGGATTTCTGACTACATCGTAGGCCGCAAGGCCAATCTGTGCTCCTTGTGTTCGACCCTGGGAGCTATACCAGGTTAATCCCATAGCTAGGACCGCACTTCGTGTTTCATCCCTGATTTATTTCGCGGTTCGATTTTTTTCTTGATATACTTAGCCCGAGTGATTGAGGTCGCGACGACCTTCATTTCTTTACCTTTACCTTAGTCGTTCGGGCGGTTATCAGTCATCAATCTATTGGTCTGTCAAATGTACATACTCATACATATAGTAACATATCTGTCTCTGGTCAGAGGATACGTGCCTATATCGTGACAGCATACGACATAGGACTTTAGTTATCTCGATCTTGTTAAGTCAACTCTTTGACCTAACTAATCTGACACCTCTGAATCTCTATTCCTATGTAGAGGACCTGCATCAAGAGGTCGGTTAGATATCAGCCTTTAGAGAAAAGATTGTCATCTCCTTCTCAGGCTGGAGATCCTCTATTAACAATCATTTGATGGTGCTTGACGAGTCCTAAATCTAACTCATTAGATATTCATCCAAGCACAAGCTTTTATGATTCAACAATTGAATCAACAGTTGTATGATCATTAAGATGACCATGGTACATAACCCTAATTGTACTAAGGGACCTATTATGCAAATTAGTTGTTCTTCATTTCAGATCAGGGAATGATATTTTCAATAACATTTATTGTATAATGGCTCGCCGTGGGCTTGCATGTCCAACAATCTCCGACTAGCACAAAGAGCCATTAATGTGCCAATATTTAAACCCACACTCATATGACAATCATAGACTATTTATAAAAATAGCTAGGTAAGCTGATCAGTCACTCTGTTCCCAAGAGACTTGATTGACTTTAGTGATAAAGCTTACATTGACCAGGCCTCATACCAGCCATTCAGAGAGCCTACACAGACGTGGGATTGGACTCATGAAGTCAATCTACGAGGCACGTCTTTATTAACTCCTTGATGGCATGCCTGATCACTCAGGTAAAAGGTAATCAAGGGTCGTTGCGACCCGAGTAACCAAGCGGTGTCAATCAAGAAAAATAGACCACCAAAATCGAATAAGAATCAATCAAGCTCAAATAGCGGTCTTGCTATTATTTTAACCTAGTATAGCGACCAGGGTCGAACACAAGGAGCACGTAATAGCCTTGCGGCCTACGAAGTAGTCTAAAGAATCGAAAAATACAAGGAAACTATTTTTGGTGGATTTTTAATTGTTTTTATTTTTTTGGATTTTCAATTAATAAGGAAAATCAGAAAGCAAGGGAAACAATAAACTTTAAGTAATTATTCAATGCATCAAAAATCACTCAAAAATTCAAATAAAAATGTTTTTATGTATTTTATGTTTTTACTATTTTTAGTGAATTTTTGATATTTTTCTGATTTTTATTTAATTTTCTAAAAATAAAACAATGCAAGAAAATGAAGGTACTGTCCAGCCGAGCTTGAGGGACTTGGATGAAATATCTAAAAGTCCCCAATAAGCCTGGAGGTAATTTCCCTGTAAAAAGAAAGAAACAAGGAAATTTTAGGCACCTAAATTATTATTGTTGGTTTTTAGATTAATTATTAGAATTTTATGAGTTTTTTAGTGTTTTGTAATTTTTATGAGTTTTATATAATGAAAAATGACCAAATTGGTCAGAAAATCAAACAAGGCAAAAGTCACATTAGCTAATTTTTTTAGAATTTTTAGATGAGTTTTAATATTTTTTGTGATTTTTCAAGTCACACAGTAAAGAAAATGCGTATTTTTGAATTTTATAAAAATAACAAATAAAAGCAAAAATGTCCCCAAAAATTCTAGAAAATTTTACAACATGGCAGGAGCCATGTGTCCAATTTTCATCAAATTTGGAGTAAGTTTGATATTTTATTCAAAATAAAAACCAAGGTGCTGTGCACAGGGACCTAACTGCAAATAATATAAAGCTCCGGGCCCCTTAGATAACAGGCCTGAAAAGTATAGGGTAAGGAATGCAAAATACCCCCCGGGCCACACACGATACACGTGACTCAGGCCTGGGGGGACCTAATTGTCATTCCTATTAATAAAAATACAAAGCGCAACAAGCCAAAAATGCAGGGCCAATATTGCAAAAACACCAAATATTCACGTGTCGACACACGTGTTCACAACTGGCAGGGGTATTAATGCAAATCAGATAAACAATAGGGTCCTTAGTGCAATTTTTACAAAAATAAAAGAACTACACTACGTATTTACAGGACTAGAACATAAATGCGGAACCTGGAGGGGCCTAAGAGTAAATACCCCGTTATTAAATGTCGACGGCTGCAGTGACGCCACGTAGCAGATCCAACGACTGAGAATAAAGGCGCCTTTAACCAAGAAGCGCATGTCTGATCGAACGGATGAGGGTCCACCACGTGGCAGATCTGACGGTCCACGTACGCTATGGCGAAACCCTTGGTGAATCGACGGCTGAGAAGATGATGCGTGGAGATCGGACGGCTCTGAATCACGGGCACCTCTTCATCTGATCGTGCGGCTCAGATCGGTCCTCAGAAAGATCGGGCAGTGGCAAAGCTCCTCAAATGGATGGTGGAGATTGAAACTGGAGCGCTGAGGATGATCTGACGGTCTGTAAAGGTCCTGGAAGAACTGTCGGCCAGCGAGCTTCGCCGTCCCGATGCACGTACGGTGGACCTCCCCTGCTGCTCCTGAAGTGCGGAAAGGCTCCGCCGTGAAGCTCCGCAGCTGATGAGATGCTCCGATGAAGGCGGGGAGCTCTGGAGAGCTCCGGCGACGATGAACACCTGGAGCTCCTGTGCTCTGAAGTCCCGACCTCCAGATGAGGTCGAATCGGCCTGATAGCTACACAGGAAGAAAGATGGGTCGAGGGCAAACTGCCTCGACCCGTTAGCGTGCAAGAACGGTGAAGGATGCGTCGGTGTGGCGGCCCTCCGGCGAGCGGCGGAGGTGGAGGGACGATATCCCTGCTCCGGGGCGAGTCAGGGGGGATGGAAGGTCAGAGAAGGTGGAGAGGAAACTCGTGAAGGTGATGGCGGTGTCGGATGGGCAAGTGGATGGACGGAGACAAAGGGCGGAGGCGGCGGAGCTACTGCTACCGGAATCTAAAAACTCGAAGCTAAACTAATCTAAAGGCTACGAAGGCTACCTGGCGGAGGTTGTCGACTGGGCTGAAGCTCGGGGAGCTTCTGGGTCATTGCCTGCAAGGTGGCGTCGTCTCCCCGAGGCTGGACGCGCTCGCGGCGGCGCACGGCGGCAGAAGCTGTCGGATCAGTGGCTCCCGGCTTCCCGGGCCTCCCTTCCACTCCAAAGAACGCGGCTGTCACTCGGGCACTCTGGAGGAGCTCCTCGACTGCGAGTGGGATGTCCAAAGATGGAGGAATAGGTCGTCTGAGACGATATGTTATATGTCCAGGGGTCCGAGAAGGGATGAATCGGGCGAGCTACATGCATCTCGGATCCCTCATACCCACCCGGGCGAGGATCTGGGATTATCAAGGAACAATCGGGGCCCGGGGTTAGGGTGATTTGTTGTCGGATCGAGTGGGAAATAATCGGAGAAGTCGGGTCGGTCATCAGATCCGCAAGGGAAGAGGGTGCCGCGGGGGAAGTTGACCGGGGTCAACAAACCCCCGTGGACCAATCAGAATCCACCACGTCAGAATTATTTGATTAATTATTTTAACATAGTAAATGACCGAATTAAGAAAAACTTAAAACATGAAAAATATTTATTTTATTTTTTTCCTATTTTTTGTGATTTTTAATTAATTTTTCAAAATAAAAATAAGGTATTTACATATATAGCTATATATAGGTATATATACAATATGTCTTTTTAATTTTTGATTTTTAATTTGTTATTTTTGTGCATTTTTATTCCTATTTTATATTTTATTTATTTATAGTATAAAATTAGGAATAAAAGGGTATTTTTATTTTATTTTTATTATTTATATACAATAGTGAAATAAATATATACATCTATGTACATGGTATATTTACAATATTATTTTTTATTTTTAATTTTGTTCTCTTTTATTTTTTTTGTTGTTTTTATTTTATTTATTTACACCATAAAAGATAGAATATTTACAAATTTTTTGGAATTTTAATTTATTTATTTATAAGGTGAAATAAATATGGATGTGGTAATATGTACATGATGAATATATACACAAGTGACTCTTTTTATTTTCTTTTCAATTTTTTTCTATTTTTGTTTTGATTTTTATAATTATAAGTATATACAATATATACAAGCCACTTTTATTCTATTTTTAGAGGAAAATATATTTATTATATTTACAAAAATATTTACACACATGAGCCCCTATCTCCCTCTACTTTGGCTTTTATGCGGTCAGGCCCATGCTGAGCCTTCCCTTGGGATTAGGTCGCTCAATATTTATTCTAAATATCTCCCTCTTTTTCTTTTGTCTCTTTATTCTTTTATTTTTGCACAAAAACATGCTAATTATTAAACTTTATACAATGCATGCTTTTTGGTAATTATTTGTATTTACATGAATATACATGTATTTGCAAAGGTTTTTGTAGCTAAAATATAAGAATAAAGAGTGATGAATGGGTATTCATCACACCCTATACTTAACTTTGCTAGTCCCTTAGCAAACACTTATTTGAAAAAGAAGTGAAAAAGAAATAAAGAAAAAGAAAAAGAGGAGAATATACATGGATTAAGGCTGATTATTAAACTTGCCTTCATTAAATTGAAATATGGAGCTTGATCAGATCTTTGGATTATTAATGTGTCGGAACCTTATTTGGACTTAAGCTTAAAACTCAACAGCCTCTAAGTTCCACCAATCTATGGACAAGACTCCTTAATAAACCAGATCAGAACAAGTCTACATACACAAACTCTAATGACCATGAATCTTTCCATGCAGTGTAAGTGATATGTAGCTCCCCACCTCAGAAGTAACAAAGAAACAACCTCCCCCAACCTGGTAACTCTAATGCCTCGGTCTAGCAACTCTTTCCTCGAGAAGCGGGGTATTCCCTTCTAAGTTCAAGTGCAACCGACTATAGACTTTTGGGAGCTCAACCGGTGTAGCTAAGTCTCCCGCTGCAAGCTTCATGAGATGTAACATGGATACCATAAGCTTTTGCTTTATTTGACTATATACATTCCGGTGGGGTTATTAAATTTTCAATCCGACCCACCACTTTTTTGGAGTTCTTTTTGCATTTTTTTCTTTTTTTTTCAAGTGCATCTGTACAACATATCTACATGGTGCAGCATATATATAAGAAATTTTCCTCTTGAGCCAGTAGACTATCCCTCTTTTGAAGCTTTATTGCAACCCACAGCTTCTGTCTTTAGCCTTCATCACCACTAGACCAAGTTGAGGTGCACTTCCTTCACTAGAAGAAGAAGAGAGGTTCCGCCTAGAAGTACTACCCTCATATGCTACCCCAAGCCAAAGGAAACTACCTCCTCACCACCTCATCCGTGGAGAGCTATGTGTAAAGTGCTGGTGCAAGTCAAGCCATTGTCTCTAAGAGTCATGCGTGTGTTGTTAAGTGCTCTACTTAGGCTCATCAAGATGACATATGCTCATAGCCTAGTGGACTCAAAGAATTAAGTCCTTATGGACCTGAAAAGCCTTAACCCTAAGCCCTATAAGGTTCCTCTTAGAATTAGGTGGATTAAGATCTTAATCAAGCTCCATTTCCCAATTTAATTCCAGGCTAGTTTAAATGTCAACTATCATCCAGAAAAACTATATACATATATACAAAGATGCTATTTACACATATTTACAATCGTGCAAAATTTTTGAAAAATGTTTTGAAATCATGAATGCATGAAGTGCAAGTTTTGCAAAAGTATTTACACACATTTACACAAAATTTTTGCAAACTTTTGATTTTCAAAACATTTTGGAAAAATTTTGTACTATATACATAATTTTGATAAGAAAATATTTACACAAACTTTACACAAAAGATTTTTGAAAACATTTTTACGAAAATAATTCTGTACACTAGCTATGTATGTGCAATAAAAGAATGATTATTTACAGGAATTTTTTTTAATTTTTGTGATTTTTAAGGTTTTTAGCCATTTTATTTATTAACACATTCACACAAAGTACGAGTTATGGCTAAAGTATATATGAAATATATACACACCCCCCTATACTTAGCTCGAACGATGTCCTCAGAGTGATCAAGAGCGATGAAGAAGACATAACTCGTGCTTAGTATAGGGAAGTGAAAAGGAATGGCTAGATACAGAGATGAATGAATGAATAAAATGAAGAGAACTCGGTGGTTTCCCCCTATACTTAGGATCAAATAATCCTAAGTATAGCAAGCTGTACATGAAGGAAAATCCGAGTGAAGGATGTACAGAGTCTGCCCCCCTATACTTAGGGTAGAATATCCCTAAGTATAGGCAACATGGGTAGGAAGACACGAAGAAAATTACGAATATACAAGAAGGAGGACATCACTCCCCCTATACTTAAGGTGAAGAACCTTAAGTATAGGCAACAACAGAAGTGATGAAACAGAACGAAAGAGCAACCCGGTGTTTCCACCCCCTATACTTAGGATGAGCAATATCCTAAGTATAGCAAAGATAATCCTAAGCGCAACCTGGGGTGAAAACAAGAACGGAAGACAAAAAGATCAAACTAAGACAAAACACATATATACAAAAGAGTACAATGTTGAGATGCCTCTCAACAAGCGCTAGATTTTACGCCCCTAGCTGGGCGCAAAGGCTAGGATAAAGCCGTATCAAGGTTCAGGACGACATCGGTAAGTCGAATGCCGTACTGTCGTCGCAGTCTCGGTATGAGAACAACGACGAACTCAACAGTGTAAAGAAAGACACCCAGGTATGCAATCAAGCGGGTGTCTGCTACCGGCCAGTGATATGGAAAGAAGTGATCGGGATCCGGTAGCACAAAAGAAATCAGCGGCTCTGGGTCAGACTGGAGTGAGAGTATAGAGCCGAAGAAATCAAACGTGGAGAAGGATGGGTCAGTAGTAGAATCCTCCGCGTCAATCAGTGTCTCAAACAGGTGTGGACAATCAAGATCAGGAGACTCTCTAAGCAGACTGATATCCGATGCATGAAATAGAAGCAGATCAGACAGATCATCGAATATCTCCAGAATGGGCTCATCCTCGCAAGGGTCGTCGAGGTGAGAAGAATCAGAATCAGAATGATCTAAAGACTCGGTTTCGTGCTCCGCCAGATCGGAAACACCCTCAGAAGGTGAAACCGAGTATACATCGAGTGTGGCATCCTCCCGCAGATAACCCTCGGGGAGAGATGCAAGATCAGAAGTGAATATAAGAGGATCAGGATCTAGAAGGGCATCTGCGCTGCTGTGAAGTATCCACTCGGTGCACCAGACTGCATCATCATCGGAAGTGTAGGTGTCGGCAATCTGGAAGCAGGAGAAAGTACTAGGCAACATCGCAGAGGATGGCAAAGTGTCTGAGTCTGATCCTCGCTCTGCGGCTATGCTGGCTGCCAACTGGTCCTCAGTAAGTGTATCTGTCTCAACAAAGTGGAGGACAACAAACTCGAATACAGGACTGTGTGTATCTGACAATTCCAAATGGTGTCCCTCATCGAGCTGTGGCTGCTGGGCTGAGTCCTGGTAACTGTCAGCATCCAAGAAGTGTCTCTACAGGAAGGAAACTGACTCCTCCAGGACTGGAGACTGAAGTAGCTGAGTCAATGGCTGCAAAAGCTGGGGCTCCTACGGCTCCTGGAGTATCAGAAGATCTGATATCCATGACTCGTCGACTGGGAACTCTGGGGCTGCCTCGAACTCCAGCTGTAAAAACAACGGGAACTCGAGAAGACTCTGGGTCCGAACCTCTGCTATCGCAGTCATCTCCTCTGTCAGTGGTGCTGTCTGCTCCAAGTCCTCGGGCTGGTGTGTAGAAGCTGTATCATCATGTAAAGTGACACACCGCACTGGTACAACATCGTCCATATGTGCTGTTCCGACTACAGCATCTCGTGAAGAAGAACTCTGTGAAAGTAACCTCGAGATGGTATCCAGTAGATGAATGTCGGAACCGCGGTGTGAACCGCCACATGTGGTAATCACCAGTTCAAGCTGCTCTGCGGTCATCCCCCGCATGGAGATCTCTATCAAGTCTGTCAGTGGAAGTCCGTGGTCCGGAAATCTCCTCAAGAGGTCAAGAAACCTCGGCCATGCCTCCTGCAATGGCTCCTGGGGGTCTACTGAGAAGTCGGTGATCAAAGACCGCATGAAATCTGCTCTACGTGGAGGGAAGTATCTCTGTAGAAACTCTCGGCGTATCTCTCCCCACGTCTCGAATGTCCTCCCTAATTGGCGATGCCATCTCATGGCTCTGTCGTGAAGTGTGAATGGGAAGGTCCTCGTCATCAGCTCCTCTACGGTAATATCTGAATATCTCTGTGCTCTACAAAACTCCTCGAATGCGGACAGGTGAAGATACGGCTCCTCGTGCGCCTCTCCTGCAAATGTCGGCAGTCGCTGAATGTAATCCAAATCCAAGACGAATGGACCAAGTGTAGAAGCTGACTCAGCTCCCTGGGCTCTGTGCTCCTCCATCCTTCTGGAATAGGATCTGTCTGCTAATCTCCATTTCTCTATCTGATCATCAACAGAGTGCGCTCTCAACTCAGCAACGACATCGTCCGGGTCTCGCATCTGCTCTATCTGGCATCCTCGGACGTCTCGCGCAGCATGCCTAGAGTAATGAGATGAAAGGGAGGGAGGGAGCGGGAGGTAGGTCGGAGATCCAACCTCCCTAGAAGGTGGACTGGAGTGATGGTCAGATAGCGAAGAAAAAGCTGCTAGAGTCGGCTCGAAGTGAGTGAGATCCATCATCCAGGGGTAAAGGAGAAGAAGACTGAAGGGAGGGAGGGTAGAAGAAAAGAAGATGGGGAAAGATAGAAGGGATCTGGAAATCACACAAGATGAACAAGCAAACCCCCGATTCACCTACGCACACAGAGCTGAAGACCGAAAGAGATCGGTCAATTATCTTGTCTATTTTATTTTAGGTGATCATTCAGTCTATCAGAGCGATTACGTGAGGTAATAGGAATCCGATATTTCTCAACTGACTGTCCCGTACCAAAGAGCCGGTAATCAGTCGAGAAAGATCGGATGGCTCTATCCTAAGGTGCAGATCACTCTCTCGCTCATCCAAACCAAACAAGGAGGGGGTTACTCTCCCCAAGACATATTTTTAGTGAAGTGTCTTTTAGGTCAAGTGTGATTAGCAGTCCCGATTTTATTGTTTTTATTTTTAGATATTTTTCAATAAAAAGAAACGCCTAACGAATTTTTCGGTTCTCCTGATTATTAAGTCCAAAAACAGGGGGGAGAAGACTAAAAAGCCGATGCACGATAAATCAATGATGCATGCAAAGATAGAAATGCGTACCTGGCTCCAGCACTCTACATGCAATATGATCCGTGCAAAATTTAAAAGACAGGAAATAAACTACCTAAATGGTGCAGGCGGAAAACCGAGTTCTAAGCAGGCAACTTCTACTCGAAAGCACTGTCTAGCTGGTCACTCGCCCTCGATCCAAAGAGTCCGGTCTAGACCCACCCCTCCTCTTCTCGACAGGTCGAGTTCAGGAGTAGCGCTTAACAGGGCAGGCTCGCGGCGCGTAGGCTCTAAGGAAAGTGAATCAGCTATTTTTATTAATGTTTTATTAGTAGGTCCAGTTAACGATCTATAGGTACGAGCAATCTATTAGGTGTGTGGATTCTACTGACTACGACACAATCAATCAGAAAGTACTAAAGCTAGGGGCTCAAGAAAAACCACGTAAAACCATAAAAGGCAGCGAAAAAATCTAAAACCGCGAAGAAAAGCCGCGAAAAACCTAAGGGTCCCCCGAGCACACTAGTGCTCGGCGAAACAGACCCGAAAGTCCAAGTGTCTGCTGCTGAGTGTCCTATCCCTGTATTATTACAACAATTGTTCAAATAGAGCTGGAAGTAAATCCTAATCTAAACTATGCTACTCCGCGGCTATTCCGTGGCTCCCTCGCTCCTTCTTGCTCCTCGCGTCCTCCTGTGGCTCTGTAAAGAAGAGAGCCGCCTCCGGTTCCCGCGGTTGCTCGACTTCCGAAGAAAGCCACCTCGGTCCTCGGGCCCTTGCAAGAAAACAAACACAAGAGTGATCAGACCAAATTATTTAAACCGTTATGCAAATAAATGATATATACAAAATATGCATAAAAAGCTGCGGAAAAGAAAACCGCGGAAAAACTAAAAAACCGAGTACTAAGCCGTGCTCCCCGGCAACGACGCCATTCTGATGGCACGCCTGATCACTGAGGTAAAAGGTAATCAAGGGTCGTTGCGACCCGAGTAACCAAGCGGTGTCAATCAAGAAAAATAGACCAGCAAAATCGAATAAGAATCAATCAAGGTCAAATAGCGGTCTTGCTATTATTTTAACCTGGTATAGCGACCAGGGTCGAACACAAGGAGCACGTAATGGCCTTGCAGCCTACGAAATAGTCTAAAGAATCGAAAAATACAAGGAAACTATTTTTGGTGGATTTTTAATTGTTTTTATTTTTTTTTGGATTTTTAATTAATAAGGAAAATCAGAAAGCAAGGGAAACAATCAACTTTAAGTAATTATTCAATGCATCAAAAATCACTCAAAAATTCAAATAAAAATGTTTTTATGTATTTTATGTTTTTTTACTATTTTTAGTGAATTTTTGATATTTTTCTGATTTTTATTTAATTTTCTAAAAATAAAACAATGCAAGAAAATGAAGGTACTGTCCAGCCGAGCTTGAGGGACTTAGATAAAATATCTAAAAGTCCCCAATAAACGTGGAGTAATTTTCATGTAAAAAGACAGAAACAAGGAAAATTTAGGCACCTTAATTAATATTTTTGGGTTTTTAGATTAATTATTAGAATTTTTATGAATTTTTTAGTGTTTTGTAATTTTTATGAGTTTTATATAATAAAAAATGACCAAAATTGGTCAGAAAATCAAACAAGGCAAAAGTCACAGTAGCTAATTTTTTTAGAATTTTTAGATGAGTGTTAATATTTTTTTATGATTTTTCAAGTCAGACAGTAAAGAAAATGCATATTTTTGAATTTTTTAAAAATAACAAACAAAAGCAAAAATGTCCCCCAAAAATTCTAAAAAATTTTACAACATGGCAGGAGCCATGTGTCCAATTTTCATCAAATTTGGAGTAAGTTTGATATTTTACTCAAAATAAAACCAAGGTGCTGTGCATAGGGACCTAACTGCAAATAATATAAAGCTCTGGTCCCCTTGGATAACAAGCTTGAAAAGTATAGGGTAAGGAATGCAAAATACTCCCCGGGCCACGCACGATACACGTGACTCAAGTCTGGGGGGACCTAATTGTCATTCCTATTAATAAAAATACAAAGCGCAACAAGCCAAAAACGCAGGGCCAATATTGCAAAAACACCTAATATTCACGTGTCGACGCATGTGTTCACAACTGACAGGGGTGTAAATGCAAATCAGATAAACAGTAGGGGTCCTTAGTGCAATTTTTACAAAAATAAAAGAACTACACTACGTATTTATAGGACTAGAACATAAATGCGGAAACTGGAGGGGCCTAAGAGTAAATACCCCGTTATTAAATGTCGACGGCTGCAGTGATGCCATGTAGCAGATCCAACGACTGAGAATAAAGGCGCCTTTAACCAAGAAGCGCAGGCCTGATCGAACGGATGAGGGTCCACCATGTGGCAGATCTGACGGTCCACGTACGCTATGGCGAAACCCTTGGTGAATCGACGGCTGAGAAGACGACGCGTGGAGATCGGACGGCTCTGAATCACGGGCGCCTCTTCATCTGATCGTGCAGCTCAGATCGGTCCTTAGAAAGATCGGACGGTGGCGAAGCTCCTCAAATGGATGGTGGAGATTGAAACTAGAGCGCTGAGGATGATCTGAGGGTCTGCGAAGGTCCTGGAAGAACTGTCGGCCGGCGAGCTTCGCCGTCCCGATGCACGTACGGTGGACCTCCCCTGCTGCTCCTGAAGTGCGGAAAGGCTCCGCCGTGAAGCTCCGCAGCTGATGAGATGCTCCGATGAAGGCGGGGAGCTCTGGAGAGCTACGGCGACGATGAACACCTGGAGCTCCTGTGCTCTGAAGTCCCGACCTCCAGATGAGGTCGAATCGGCCTGATAGCTGCACGGGAAGAAAGATGGGTCGAGGGAAAACTGCCTCGACCCGTTAGCGTGCAAGAACGGTGAAGGATGCGTCGGTGTGGCGGCCCTCCGGCGAGCGGCGGAGGTGGAGGGCCGATATCCTTGCTCCGGGGCGAGTCAGGGGGGATGGAAGGTCGGAGAAGGTGGAGAGGAAACTCATGAAGGTGATGGCGGTGTCGGATGGGCAAGTGGATGGATGGAGACGAAGGGCGGAGGCGGCGGAGCTACTGCTACCGGAATCTAAAAACTTGAAGCTAAGCTAATCTAACGGCTACGAAGGCTACCTGGCGGAGGCTGTCGACTAGACTGAAGCTCCGGGAGCTTCTGGGTCATTGCCTGCATGGGGGCGTCATCTCCCCGAGGCTGGGCGCGCTCGCGGCGGCGCACGACGGCAGAAGCTGCCGGATCAGTGGCTCCCGGCTTCCCGGGCCTCCCGTCCACTCCAAAGAACGCGGCTGTCACTCGGGCACTCTGGAGGAGCTCCTCGGCTGCGAGTGGGATGTCCAAAGATGGAGGAATAGGTCGCCGGAGACGATACTTTATATGTCCAGGGGTCCGAGAAGGGATGAATCGGGCGAGCTGCATGCATCTCGGATCCCTCATACCCACCCGGGCGAGGATCTGGGATGATCAAGGAACAATCGGGGCCCGGGGTTAGGGTGATTGGTTGTCGGATCGAGTGGGAAATAATAGGAGAAGTCGGGTCGGTCATCAGATCCGCAAAGGAAGAGGGTCCGCGGGGGAAGTTGACCGGGGTCAACAAACCCCCGTGGACCAATCAGAATCCACCACGTCAGAATTATTTGATTAATTATTTTAACATAGTAAATGACCGAATTAAGAAAAACTTAAAACATGAAAAATATTTATTTTATTTTTTTCTATTTGTTTGTGATTTTTAATTAATTTTTCAAAATAAAAATAAGGTATTTACATATATAGCTATATATAGGTATATATACAATATGTCTTTTTAATTTTTGATTTTTAATTTGTTATTTTTGTGCATTTTTATTCCTATTTTATATTTTATTTATTTATAGTATAAAATTAGGAATAAAAGGGTATTTTTATTTTATTTTTATTATTTCTATACAATAGTGAAATAAATATATACATCTATGTACATGGTATATTTACAATATTATTTTTGATTTTTAATTTTGTTCTCTTTATTTTGTTTTTGTTGTTTTTATTTTATTTATTTACACCATAAAAGATAGAATATTTACAAAATTTTTGGGATTTTAATTTATTTATTTATAAGGTGAAATAAATATGGATGTGGTAATATGTACATGATGAATATATACACAAGTGACTCTTTTTATTTTCTTTTCAATTTTTTTCTATTTTTGTTTTGATTTTTATAATTATAAGTATATACAATATATACAAGCCACTTTTATTCTATTTTTAGAGGAAAATATATTTATTATATTTACAAAAATATTTACACACATGAGCCCCTATCTCCCTCTACTTTGGCTTTTATGCGGTCAGGCCCATGCTGAGCCTTCCCTTGGGATTAGGTCGCTCAATATTTATTCTAAATATCTCCCTCTTTTTCTTTTGTCTCTTTATTCTTTTATTTTTGCACAAAAACATGCTAATTATTAAACTTTATACAATGCATGCTTTTTGGTAATTATTTGTATTTACATGAATATACATGTATTTGCAAAGGTTTTTGTAGCTAAAATATAAGAATAAAGAGTGATGAATGGGTATTCATCACCCTTCTATACTTAACTTTGCTAGTCCCTTAACAAACACTTATTTGAAAAAGAAGTGAAAAAGAAATAAAGAAAAAGAAAAAGAAAAAGAAAAAGAGGAGAATATATATGGATTAAGGTTGATTATTAAACTCGCCTTCATTAAATTGAAATATGGAGCTCGATCAGATCTTTGGATTATTAATGTGTCGGAACCTTATTTGGACTTAAGCTTAAAACTCAACAACCTCTAAGTTCCACCAATCTATGGACAAGACTCCTTAATAAACCAGATCAGAACAAGTATACATACACAAACTCTAATGATCATGAATTATTATACTCAATTTCTGCCAGTTTAGGAATGAAAGTGGAAAAGGAAATAAGAAGATTGGATGTTGATGATCGATTAGACACAAGGAAACCCACGCATTATGTAAACTGGACTCCATTCTACCTCCCTCTTTCACTAACCACTTTCCCTCCAATCTCAAGTCTACAGTTTCTCCCTCCACTTCTTCACATATTAAAAACACAAAAAAATGAAAATTCCAAAAAGGCCAAAAAAAATGAAAAACCAGAAAAACTCATAAAAATTGAAAATGAAAATGACTTATAAAAATTGGATTCTACCCTAAGGCCATAGATCACTTCCCCGACCTCAAATGATCTGTGAGAAGTAAATTGATGGCTAAGAGGTTGGACAATAAAAGGACAAGGATTGAGAGAGACAAAGTGTCTATGGCCACCTCCTTGGTGATGGGGAGAAAGACCAAAGCCACAGAGTGAAGCGGTTACCTAGGGTTGAATGTGAAATCAAAGACATTACCTTTACCCATGCAAGAATCGATGATGACTCACGAGTAATATACTCTCGACCTCTATATTTGACAAGCTCAAACTCATGCCAATCAAAAAGTCGAGAGATATCGTTCAGCTGGCTGATCGATCTATAAAACGACCGAGAGGAACCATTTTGGTCATCATTACTTTCCAAGGTCCTCTACTCTAGGTAGACTTCACGTTCATTAACATTGAGAACCAATGAGAGTTTACCCAATCTCCTATTATTCTTGGAAACCCATTCTTAGCCTTGGCTAAGGAGTCTATAGATTACGAGATTGGGAGCACTTCAACCTCACCAATTCTTTGACACACTCTACTCTAAGGTAACCCACAAAACTGCTGACAGTTGTGACCATCGAGAGGTAGATGAGTCCCACCTCTCTACTATACCTAAGATATCGACTATCGAACCGACTGCTGATTTAGAGACTCCTCACACATCCATGACTCCCACTGCTTGCGTCACCACCACTGTCTTCAATAAAAGACTCACAACCCGAAGCTATCATTGAGTCAGACATGACTTTTGCTGATTGTCTTGACCATTTCGATGATCCGACATCCGTGACTAATAATGCCAAGCCAACTGAAATCACTAGCACCTTCCGGAGACTAGTGTTGACCCTTTAGGAATATTATAATCTATATGGAGACTCATCTGTTGAGGGACCCATGGTTAGCACTGCACCACATCCTGAACCTTCAAAGCAGACAACCAAGATTGAATTGACCCTAAGCAAAACAACAGTTGCTCCTTCCTCTAGTCTATTACCCAGTGAGAGGAAGTTGGGAATTGATTCCTCGAGGTGTTCTCCCGAACCCTCAAGACGCATTACTCTCCTCTCCGTCTCAATGATTCAGGTTCTAGAAAACTGACTAAGAAAGTTTCCTTCAACATACCAGAGAAGGAATTTTCGGAGGAATCCTCATCGGGTCTGGATAAATTGGTTTATATGAGTGAGCTCGATTCGTTTGTTCTTAAGACATATCTGAGCAAGCAGCCGTGTGTTGACCCTCGTTAGACAATCCCTACACATTATTATTATTCATCTGAGGACGATTCTGACAATGACACATATGTGTATTACCCACCTCCTCGCTCTCGCAAGAAAGTTCGTCACAAACCTTCTTAATCCTTGTATATTCTCACTCCTTCTTGTATATATATATTCTTTCTCTCCCTCCCCAGTGATTCATATCACCCACCTCGACTCCATATCATTTCATTTTATGGATATACTTAGGATGACCATATCCTAAGTATAGGGGGAGAATGACTCGAGTCTCTTAACCATTCTCTGTACACCCTCTAGATCTCATCGGTTCTCACACTCACTTATGTCCTATACTTAGACTGACCAAAGCCGAAGTATAGGAGGAGCTGATGCCCATCATGTATATATACTCATCCAATCCCCCTCTTGACCTTGTCCACCCAATTTTTGATCTTCTTCTACACTTAGGCTAACCAGAGCCTAAGTATAGGAGGTGGATCGACATCTCTACATTTTTGTTATTTTAGCTCTCCAATCCTTAGCACGAGCTATGTCTTTTTCCGCACTTCTCATGTTTTGAGGACATAGCACACACTAAGCATAGGGGGTGTTGAACAGAAATTTTCACGGGTCTAAAAATGTGTCACACAAGGCAGAGACACAGTCGTTGTGGCGACCCACCAGAAATCCTACTTCAAACAACAATTAACCCACAATGATAATAAAGAAATAAAAATTAATGCTGAGTTAAAATTTATTATAACTCTACAAAATATGTGTATAGTGCATGTAATATAGAGGTTGAACACAGGGAACAAGCATGTAGATCAAGGCAATGAAGCACACAAGTGAATGTAATGTATTTGTCTATGAGTGTTATTTTTGTGGGTTTTTAAATTTATATTTTTTTTAATTTTATTTTTGATTTTATATTTTTATATTTTGATTTTAAATTTTTTGATTTTGTATTTTTTATATTTTATATTTTTATATTTTCTTTTTCTTTTAAAATATATAAAACCATATAAAGAGTATATAGACAAGATAAGTAAGAGAAAGATAATATATATACAAGAATAGGTAAAAATAAGCAAAATACAGGAAATAAAATATATTTTTGGGTTTTATATAATTTTTTACTATTTTTGTTATTTTCCTAAATTTTTGCTCATTTTTATATATTTTTAAACTCAAAAAATACCCAAGAATAGGGTTTAAAATAAATACCCGAAATTAAATTGGAGATAAAAATACCAAATAGTGACCAGAATTCTCCAAGTTAGTTTTAATATTAACATAATAATGAAAATAAAATTCAGAAATAGAAATTATATTTTTGTGATTTTTTAGATTTTTTTTATATTTTTATGAAGGTTTTAGGAGTTTTTTAATTTTTTGAGTTTTCTTGTATATTTCTTAGTGATTTTTGGTCTAGAAGTTAAAAATGATGAAATAAGAAAAATATATTTTGGGGGAATTTTTCAAAAAGTTTTTATAATTTTTATGGATTTTATTTTGCAAATAGGAGAAAAATAGATGCTTTTGATTTTTTTATAAATAATAAAAGGTTTCAAAATAGTAAAATAAAACTATGGTATGAATGATTAATGATCCAAGAAACTAATTCTATTTTTTTGGGATTTTTTGGAGTTATATAGATGTATGAAATAATACTAGAAACAAAGAGAAACTACACTACGGGGAAGGGTATTTTTGTAAATATTAAGGAATTCAAGGGCCAAAGTGCAAATTTCACCATAATATTATAACTAAATATTTAATTTTGTGGACCAAATGCAAAATATGAGACCCACAAAGGCCTCATTGCAAAATCACCAAAATCGCGTGTATGAACACACGCTCCACTATCAAGGACTGAAATGCAATTACGATAAAAACCTGGGGGCTTAACTGTAAATTTCATAGAAATATTACACGTGCATAAGAAGTTATTGGACTAAAGTTAAATGATAAAACATGCAGGGGGTCCTCTACAAAATTGCCACACTCACGTGGAGCTTCACGTGAGCCTGGTTAGGGAGGACCTAATTGTGAATAAACTAAGTACGTGGACCTTAGTGCAAAATATACAAAAACATCTAAGTAGCGGAGGAATGTTTCAGGTCTAATTATAATTTGCAAAAATGATGGGGTTAAATACAAAATACCCCAACTAAAGGTGGAGACGGACGACGGATCTTCGTTGGGTTGCAACGTGTCATGCTTCGGTGGCCCGATGACGGTTCGACCCCAAGGGCCATGATTAGATCCTGGCTCTTGATCGTACGATGATGGTTGAACCCGATCTAACGGACGTTGTAGACCTGGGAGAGCAAGGCTGATCCAACGACTTCGGATGGGTCTGAAGAACTGGGAAGAATGATGCCATTTCGCTCACTCGATCCGCCTTATCTCCTTGCTCCGACCCTTCAGGAGGTTGCTTTCATGCCCAGGAGCTTCGTGCTCCTCCCCCTCAATTGTATACCTGCTCAAAAATTCTGAGGATCTCGCCAGGAGCTCAAACGAGACCTCAGACCAGAAGGTTGCGTTCTGTTCTCGGGGGCTCTGCAAAGAAGTGTTCTCGAGCTGTCTCTTGCAGGAACATGATTAGCGCAAAAAGGTGGAACTCTGGGGAGCTACAGGGGATGGAATAGAAGGGAGGTGAGGTGGATGAATCCAGGCAGAATACGCGGTGATGGAGTTCACCGGAGCTGGGTCTGACGAACTACGGGAGATGGTTTACGGTTGAGGAACACGATTAAAGGATAAATAAATCACGAGAAGTTAACCAAGGAGCTATGTTATGCTAAGAAGTACAAGGAAAGAGTACCTTGACCGACCAGAGAGCAGGTAGATGAACCTCACGGCGAGGTCTCACTGGAGATGTGAAACACGCTGCTACGTTGCCTTCCTCGTCCTAGCAATGGCTAGGCATGCCTCCTATCAAAAGACTCGAGCCCAACGATGCCAAAGGAGGAGAGAATTCTAGGTAGAAATGGCTTGAAAATTGGAGTAAGTCGGGTGAAGGAGATATGTACAAGTGGTGATGACACGTGGTTCATGGAGGGGTTACGACCGCTGCAAGGCGATTTTGGAAGATCTTTTTACTCGGCGTTGATCATGTATGCTTAGAGGCCAACTTTCATGAAGGGTTAAAATCCCCTCGATTGATGTATCGAGTGGGGAAAAATCAAGAAATGGGCTCCGCATGATCTGTCAAAATGGGTGGAAGCCAAGTACAGACAGACGACGAGGCGGCGAGAAGATCGACGTTTATCCAGCGAATCGATGACTCAATCCTCGATACAATGCTTGGGCGTGTATCATAGATGTACGAGGAGAAAAAGTCAAGAAGGACTTGAGGTGAAATGGTGAATGATGCGAGCCCTAAAATACTGAGAAACGTGCAAAAACTCAGATCTAGAGGTCACAGACCTGGGGTCATGGAGTTGACCCGGTCAACGGATGGCGTCGCCTCATTGGGCCACGTCATCCGTAAAAATACAAAATTTAAATAAAAATTTGTAGATTGAATTAAAAATAATTAATCATTTTATTAATTTTAGTCTCTAAATAAAAATGTTTATTATTTTCGGAATTATTTTGTTATGATTTTTATTTATTTTTTTGAGGTTTATAATTACAAGTCACCTTTTAAGGGTTATATATAGGTATATTTATCTATATATTTTAATATTTTATTTTTATTTTGTATATTTAATTTTATTAATTTCGTTTATTATTTTATACTATTAAATATAATTTTATTTTATTTTTTTGATGTATTTTATATGATTAAATAAATAGAGGTGTTATTTGTATATGTATACTTATAGGCAATTTATCTATGTATTTTATACAAGTGTTTTATTTTAATATTTTCTTTAGTATTTTATTCTTGTTTTAATATGCACATATATTATAAATAATATTTACAAAATTATAAAAATATAAATTTATAAAAATAATAAATAATAAATAAAATGAATATTGTAATTGACATAAGTATGCAATAGGGGTCCAAAACCTAACTTTCAAACTGTAACTCCAAAAAATATCAAACTACCTTCATTAAATAGCTTATTAAAAGTTATATAAAACTAAAAGTGATTTTGAAATATTTTGAGTTTTTATTGAGAGGTATGGGTCTGGAAAGTTGGGATTTTGAACTCTTATTTAGATTGTATCTTTTTATCTGTACATTATTTTTTCATGAAAATCAATTTTGTATTTTTCTATATTTAATTATTTACAAATTTCATGTTCAAAGTTTCTTTAGTTGAATATAAAAAGTGTAACTAAAAATAGGTCCTAAAAATGAATAAAATAAAAGGGTATTTTATTGGATTTTAGCCCTTATCTTCCCTACTTTATTCCTGTCGACCTAGTCATCGAGATGCCTAGGTCTCGGGATTTCGGGTCATAAAATATTTTATATATATTTATGATTTTTCTTTTGTTTTCTTTATTTTATAATTTTGGTGTTAAAAACCATATTTTATACACTATTTACACAACAATGCATGAATCATAAAATACATGAATTAAAGCTATCTACACACATTTACTAGGGTTTTTAAGGCCAAAATGATAGAATAAAGATGACGAAACAAAGATTCATCAAGGGGGCATGTATATATTACATATATACTTTACCCATAGCTCATAATTTTACTTATTTTTGTATATATTATGCAATACTTACGATGTGGGTACAAATTGAAAACAAAATTTGTAAAATACATGTATTATGTAAAAAATATGTAAATAATACTTCTACAAAATTTGTCGTAAAATGGGAGGTATACCAAACAATTTTTTTTGAAAAAAATAAAAAAAGAATAAAATAAATAAAGGTTCTTACTTTCTCTGCCTATCATCCTTGCATTAGAAAAAAGTGTCTTACACTTCATTCATCTATATTGCATGTCATCTGCATCTCATCTGCATATCTAGCATATGCAAAGTGAAAAGTTATCGGGTTCTAAACCAAGTTATGAATAGATGTCGAGGATGGATTTGATTCGACCTTAATCTACCTAATTTCAGAGGAACCTTATAGGAAATGTGGTTAAGATTTTCCCGGTCGCGTGACTTAATTCTTTGAGTCCGCAAGTTTATGTTCACATGTCATCTTGATTAGTCTAAGTAGAATATTTCATACACATGTACGATTCTTTTAAACATTGATCTAACTTGAATAAACACCATGCACGTACATCTTCATTAATGAGGTGGTGAGGAAGGAGAATCCTTAAGCTTGGAGTAGCACACTGTTTGAAACATCCATCCTCCTCTAGGGAGGGTAGTGCATCTCAACCTAGTCTAGTGGCGTCGACATCTAACGAGATGATATGGGTTGCAATAATGCTTCAAAAGAAGGATAATCTACTGGCTCAAGAAGAAAAATTCCCGATGTACATGTTGCACCTTGTATATAGTAAAAAAAAAGAACTCCAAAAAAATAGACATGCCTGATAGAAAATAAAATGCCTGTCGAAATATATATTTGCAAGGCATATACTTTAAAGTCTCATACCAAGGAAGCATGCAGCTAGAGACTTGGCTACACTGGTCAAGCTCCACGGATATGTGACTATACTGGTCACAGTCCATTCTTTTCTCTAGCCCCTCTTCTTAAGCCAATCGTACTTGAACTTAGAAGGGAATACCCCGCTCCTCGAGGAAAAAGTTGCTAGATTGCGGAATTAGAGTTACCTTTTAGAGGATATTATTTCTTTATCATTTCTGATGTGGATAGCTATATTTCACTTACACAATATAAGTAAGATTCATAGTCATCAGAATATATGTATGACGATCTGTTCTGACCTGACTGTTGAGGCGACTTGAATAAGAGACTTGTGGAACTTAAAGGTTGTTAGTCTTAAATTTAGATCCCAATAATATTCCGCCACACTATTAATCCCAAGGTTGAGTCAAACTCTATTTTCATCTTTCGTTCATTACATTGGTATGGAACCCAAAATCATTTCACTTTTGCATTTCATTTTAGTTGCTCAGGGACAATCAAGGTTTAAGTATAGGGGGTTGATGAATCTGTGATTCATCACTCTCAAAGTCAAAAATAGAGCTTTGTTCTTGAGTAATTAGATGCATATTTCTATATATTATGCATTATTCACATTCATGCATTTAGAATTAATGTCCACATTTTAGCATTCATATTTGCATAAAATAAGAAGTCAAATCCCCTTGTAAATATCACTTGTAAATACCATATTTCCCCTTATTTGTATCTATTTTATATTAGCTCTAAATACAATAAAATTAACTCTATAGTGTATATATTATTAACACTAATAAAGAAAAATATCAAAAATCACTAACTTGTAAATTGTCTAATAAAACCCAAGCCATAGTTTGTGACTAAGAATCTTAAAATGTGCATATCTTTCTCATACAATGTTCGATTTAGGTCTCTCACTTTTAAAGTAATAGACATTCAAAGACCATCAAACACAAGACCACTTTCATAAAAATTGGAGTTCGTATGTGAAACTTGGATTTTGGGCCCCTATTGTATATTATACATATCGACTAAAATACCCTTTATTATATTTGTTATTTCTTAATTATTAAAAAACCCAAAAATAGATAAATTTGTAAATATTCTTTTCATATTTTCTCTATTTTATTTTAATTTTTCTCATATTTAAAAATGACAAAGATTTTGTAAAAGATAAAAATATGGTATTTTATATTTATAACGTACCCTAAAACTACATTTTGTACAAATGACTTCTTTGATTTTTGATCCTTCATGAAAGTTGTAGATATCGTCAAGATGACCAACTTTCATGTTGATCACTTTTTGATTTGACCCCTTTTTATTATTTCTTTTATATTTTTTTACATTTATTTTTTGATTTTTCTGTGTGCGACACGTGGCAGCTCCTGGAGCTACCACATGTCACCTCATTATTTATTTATTATAATTTTCATAGTTTATAATATTATATTATATTTATTTATTTTTGTTTAATTAATTATTATTTAAATTTAATTCTTTATTTTATTTTTAATATTTTTCTTCTACTTTTATTATCTCTTCATTATTTTTAGTAGCCCACTTATTTTATTTTACATTTTATTTCTTCCCTTTTATGTCTTCTCTATTTAACTTCTCAACCAAGTCACCAACTCCCCATTCTCCCCTCATCTTCCACCCCTCGTCCAACTTCGACCCCACTTCTCTACTCCAACTTCCCCTCATCCTCCTTTTTATTCCCCTCATTCTCCTTTATTCATTGCCATCTATCATTTTACAAGAGAGATTCGAGCCTCATTGAAGCCGTGAGGTAATAGCTTCTCCTTCGACATCGAGTGATGTTGACCAACCGATGAGATCCATGTGTCTTCATCCGCATTGCAGTCCCTTCTACGTCACTGCGTAGCTTCAAAGGTCCATTCACCAACCTTCTCGAGGAGACAATTCGGAGTTGCAGCATAGCTCCTCCAAAATTTGATGAACCACAGGAAAGTATCCCTCTCCTTTTCCTTACCATTTTTATCTATCTAACATTTTTGTTGTTATTATTCTACATTATCATCCCAAACCACATCATTATCCCAAACCACATCATCTCCCTACACCACATCTTCATTTCTGTTTACAAATAAAATTTAAAAAAAACAAAATGCAAAAAAAATTTGCTCCCTGGCTGCATGCCTCTGCGTGCCCTCCAGCCACAGGTCTGTCGCCCGCCTCCAGCAGCGACCCTCGCGCCCTCCGTCAGCGACTGCAGCACCGTGCGTCTCCAACCGCAAGGTGCGACCCTCAACCATAGCCCACTATTGATGAAGCTTCCATGACTCGTACGCAAGCCCCGCAAACCTCCGTCGTCGCTTGTGCACCGCAGCCGCGGCCTCCTGCTGATGAATCCACCTTTCATCATCTTTATTCTATCATTTTGGCATTAAAAACCCTAGCAAATGGGTGTAAATAGCGCTAATTTATGCATCTTAGCATTCATGCATGAGCCTGTAAATAGTGTATAAAATACTATTTTTAAAGCTAAAATTATAGAATATATAAAAGAAAAGAAAAAGAATAAAAGATTGTAAATATTTTATGACCCGAAACACCGAGACCTAGACATCTCGATGAATAGGTCGACAAGAAATAAAGTAGGGGGAGATAAGGGCCAAAATACAATAAAAATACCTTTGTTGTCATTCATTCTTTATTCATTTTGGGACCTACTTTTGGTTCCACTTTTTATATCTCAAATAAAGAATCTTTGAACATGAAAAATGTAGATAATTTAATAAATAAAAATACAAAATTAATGTCACTCAAAAATAATGTACATATAAAAAGTTATGGTCCGAATAAACTTCCAGAATCCCAACTTCCCAGACCTGTATCTCCCAAATAAAAACTCCAAATGCATCAAACTCACTTTAATTGTATATAATTTAAAATAAGCTATTTAATGGTGGTGGTTTCGCATTTGGCGGAGCTATGGTTTGAAAGTTGAGTTTTAGACCCCCAATGTATATTTGTACATATTAAAATATTCATTTTATCATTTATTCATTATTTTTATAATTTTATAATTTTATAATTTTGTAAATTTTATTTATAATAAATATGTGTATTAAAATCAGAGTAAAAATGCAAAGAAAATATAAAATAAAATACTTGTATATAATATACATAGGTATAATACCTATATATACCTATACAATTCATACTTTTATTTTATTAAGTGTACAAAACATTTCAAAAAAATAAAATAAAAATATATTTAAGTATATAAAAATACTTTATAAATTTATAAAATAATAAACAAAAATAAATAAAGTAAATACACAAAATAAAATTTATATATTAAAATACACAGATGTTTATACCTACATAGACCTAAAATAGTAACTTGTATTTTTATACCTCTAAAAAATAATTAAAAATCAGAATAAAATAACTTAAAAAATAATAAACGTTTTTTATTTTGAAACCAAAAATTAATAAATTCAATAACTATTTTTAAATGAATTTCCAAGCATTTTTTCCAAGGAATTTTCTGGTTGGTCCACGTGGACCAACCAGAAAGCCCCATTGCTTGACCTCGGTCAACTCTTTGACCAAGGTCTGAAGCCTGTCAGAAATGGGTTTTGACCCGTTTTATCCCTTTTTTCGAGGCTACTCGTTACATCCTTTCATGATGACTTCTTCACAACTTTTTCTCCCTGATATTGGACCTTACACGCCCAAGGGCTTCCTCGGGGATTGGATCATGGATTCGAGAGATATCCCTCGATCTTTGCACCGGGTTCACCGTTGTTCAAAACACCCCACTTCACTTCCTCTGCCCTTTGAACCCTCCTTTGACCTAGCTTGGCCTTCCTCCTTGCGCTCAGGACCGGGGGCCGTGACAGGGCACCCTCCAGCCTACTTGGGAGCACCTCGCGTGGCCGGGAGTGGCTCCATTTCATCTCCGGCCAGTGGCCGTCGAGGTCCGCATCTCTTGGCCTTTCCAGCCAATCGAGTTGTGTTTTCTATGCTTTTCCTTATAGTTTAGTAGCCAGTAGTCGTAGCTTTTCATTCATGCATTTTGTTTGGTCTTTTAATCAGATCGTCAACTCGATTCCATTGTCGAACACCTCGCCGGAGCTCTGGAGCTCTGACGAGTCAATTTCCGCCACCCACTCCATTCGATCACCCTTTGTTTGCCTCGGAACCATATCTCGCGCTTGTGTTTCATTCTTACAGGTTCCAGGGGGCTAAAGGACTCCATCTGGGGGTCAAATTTTTGAAGGGATAGCTCCTGGAGGCAGCCCCAGTCCGTGCACGCCATGGTGGTCCTCCCGTGCCCTTTCCACCTTTTTGGGGCCACCAATTGCTAGAGGAGGCTCGCAGGTGCTGCTCGGCCATTTTGTAGCTTCAACAGACGTCGGAGCAACAAGAGCCGGCTGGAGGAACTTCGCCACGATGGAGTTCTTGGCCAGTTCATCCTCCATCGGTCTCCGCCGTTGATTTCGGCCGAGTTCATGGCGGCGCACAGGTGCCGCTAGATCCGGCTCCCCCTGGTCCATCGATTCCACTCAGATCGTCTAATCTGGGCCATCTAAAGCGAAGCGTCATCGGGCCTTGGCAGCATGACACGTGGCGTAAGTGGGCGGGATCCCACCGTCCATCAGCGCTCAAGTCTGGGTATTTTACCACTCGACGCAGACTACTTTTTGTATTTAAAACTACTGCTGAAACTATCCTTCGCTGATTTATACTTTTGTAGTAATTGCATAGACGTCCACGCACTTCACAGATTTGCATCGAGGCCCGAGTCCACGTCATCTCACGTGACTTGGGCACGCGAGGTGCGAGAATTTTGCGCTCGGGCCCCTTCATTTTGTATTATTTCCTTTACGTCCAGATATTAGTTTATAACGTTGTAACTTTAGTGGAATTTTGCATATCCGTCCCCCCAGGTTCTAAAAATTGCGAAATAGCCCTGCCTAGCACGTGAATACCACGTGTGTGTGTTGGGATTTTTGTAGGCATATACCTGGGAGTTCAGCTATTTGGTTCTAGTCCAGAACGTTTTATTCTAGTTCTATAATTTGCGGAGAAATTGCATCTTAGCCCTCACACTTTTTGAATATTACAAAATTACCCCTGCTAGGAATGAAGTTTCTTTATGTTTCTAGTATTTATTGCATGCATCGATAAAACCCCAAAATTTACCAAATAAATTCCACAGTGTGTCTGTTGCATTGTATTTTCACGACATATTTTTATTTCATATTTTTGTTGCATTTTCATATTTATAAAAATTCAAAAATATGCATTTTCACTACTGTTTGAATTATAAAATCCATAAAAAATATAAAAACACCTCAGAAAATTCCCAAAAAAATTATTTTGTCTAATTTAGTGTCTCTTAATTTCAGACCAAAAACCACTAAAAAATACAAAAGAAAACTCTTAAAAATTATAAAACCCCAAAAATCTTCATAACAATATTAAAAATTCCAGAAAAATCCTAAAAATATAAACTCTATTTCTGAATTTTCTTTATGTCATTCTCTTTATTTTAAAGTTAATTTGAGGAATATTTGTCACTGTTTACTATTTTTATCCTCATTTTAATTTCAGCCAGCAACTTCTATTCATTGTTTTCAGTATTTTTGACTTTAAAAATACCAAAAAAATTAGGAAAAATCTGGAAAAATCACAAAACATTGGAAAAATATAAAAATAACAAAAACATTAGATTTCCTGAATTTTGAGTGATTTTCCTTATTTATCTCTCTCTTATCTCTAGTGTACATATATAGTCCTTATATATTATATATTATTCTAAAAAGAAAATATAAAAAATGTAAAATATAAAAAATAAAATCAGAAATTAAAAAATCAAAATATAAAAATATAAAATCCAAAAATTAAATAAAAAATACAAAATAAAAAACCCACAAAAACATAGCATAGATAGACAATTGATCACATTCACATTTTTGAGCTTAATTGCCCCGTTCCACCTATCTGCTCCCTGTGTTCGACCTCTACACATACTTGCACCTATACACATCTTTGTTTTAGATTTATAATAAATTTTAACTCCACATATTGCTTTCATTGATTTACTTGATTGTTGTGGGTTAATTGTTGTTTTAATCCGAATTTCACGCGGTCGTCACAACGACTTTGTCTCCGCCTTGTGCGAGACATATTTAGATCGTCGATTTTTGGATGAATCAGATGGCGCCGTTTCCGGGGAGCAACAACGTGTAGTTCGACTTTTTGCTTGTGATTGTGATTATTTGTCTATTTCGCGGCTTTTATTTCTGCTTGTTTTATTTTTCTAATTTTTGATATATCCTTTGAATTGTCTAACCACCCTCTTGTTTGACTTTATGCGAGGTACGCGGATCGAGGGAGGCACTCTTTTCTAGGAGCCCCCGTGCACCCACGTGAGGCAGCTTTGTCTTCGCACCAAGGCGGACTTGGAGGGAATTTTGAAGACCATTCCTGAGCATTTATTTTATTGTATTTATTTGCGTAATTTGTGTGAGAGAGAGACTCTATGATTTGTAATAATACAGGTATTCAGGACTTTGGACATTTAGGCCCAAATTTCAAGTGATTGTTCACTTGGGGGCTCACCGCGGTTTTTACGGTTTTCTTCGCCTTTTTTCATTTTGTTTTCTGATTTTGTTTTCTTTATTTTGTGTGATTGAGCCCTTAGTTTTAGGAGTTTCTTGTCGTTAGTATCAGGTCCAAACACATTAATTACCATTGTATGCACATATAGACACGTTTGGACTTAGTCAAAATTTTAAACTGCTTCTCACTTAGTCTCGGAACCACCGCGCCGAGAGGGGTCGTATACATCGCGTACAGGATCCACTGTGGTGGACACCGATCGGCCCCCAAGACCGGACACTTCGGTTCTATTCTAAGTCATTAGCATCAGTTCTTGACGCTAATAGCAGCTTCTCACCCTAGGGCAATTTCATCGGCTTGCATTTGCATATAGATAGGTTTCAATTCTGTTGAGCATCTTTGCATGTAGTGTGCCGGAGGCAAGGTGAGCATTTCTCTTTAGCATACATCATTGATTTGCCGCTTGCATTGCTTTTTCGACTCTACCTCTGATTTTGCCAACCTAGGTGCTAAGTAAAATTGACCCCTCGATAGGTTCGTGCATTTATCATTAAAAATCCAAAAAAAAGTGATAATCAAATAAAATTGGGACTGTTAATATTACTTGATCCTAAAAATAACCAAAAAGAAAAACATTGTCTTGGGCGCGTAATCCCCTCATTGTCTTCACTTTTACTGGCTCCCACACACACTAAGGACTAGTGCCTAAATCCTCTTTAGCCCCCTAAGTGTTTGTGCAATTTTTGGACTTCTCACCTAACTCTAAAACAGACAAGATAAAAAAACAGACTTTTCGGTCTCTATGGAGTTGAGTAGGTGATTTGAGGGTTTGCTTTGTGAGTTTGCTTGTGATTGCTTGTGTGTATTTTAGATCATCTCTGCGCATTTGCGCCTTCTTCGTCACTCTTGACATGACCTTCATGTTCTCCCGAATATCATCTCCTTTTGTTTCGAGATGGACCCCTGGAGCGTCTTTTATCCGGACTTTGCGGGTCCTTTGTTCACTCCAGCTGGCCCACCTCCTTTTTTCCAGGAGGACTTTGCTCCTGATTTTTGTACATATCCGCCTCAACCGCCGTATCAGACCTCGGACTTCTACCCACCTCCACCTCCACCTGTATATTATCCACCTCCACCCTCACATCCACCCGAGTCTGACCTCTTGGAGTCACCTCCCTCGATCTCTATGAGTGATATCTTGAACCGAATGATATAGCGCATTGATTTGATGAATGAGGATATGGCTATCTTGAGGAAAAAATAGATTGACGCTCCATTCATCAAGGTTACGGATTTCATCGTGCGTGATCAGATTGTAAGGAGAGGGTCCATTTGCCAGATCATTCGCCATTTGATGGAGAGGGTCCATTTATAAGGAGAGGATTGCAATCGCCAAAAATACAAAAAAATGAGAAAAATTAAAAAAAAAGAGTTCGGGAGACACTTGGTTGATTCAGATTGTAAGGAGAGGGTCCATTTGCCAGATCATTCATCCACACATCCATTCACGTCATGTCCCACCTTTGACCCCGAGGATGTCGCTGTACAGACTGCTCTTGGCATGCCTCTTATAGATGCTGATTCCGACTTCCTCCCTTGTATGGAGGAGGTCTAAAAATTCAAAAAAATGTTGACTGAACCCGAAGTGGTGGCCACTATTCATGTGATCATCCGTGCCCCACTTCAGCAAGACATGACCGATTTATCTACTCCTCTTCCCAAGAAGAGAAAGCGGAGGAGCAGATCTAAGCGTCACATTCTGACCGTGGCCACTGCCCACGCCATCACACATCGTCCCATTCCTAGAAAGAAGAACACAGTTACACCATTCATCACCTGCACCATCTCTGACCATACTTGTGATCACACTCTCCTAGACGGCGGTGCTTCGATTAGTATATTACCCTTCTCACTGGTACATTCTCTTCACTTAGGGCCTTGATATTTGAGATTTGACGAGGGTATAAATAGTCCACACAAAGCGGGACCACATTGTCGCTGCGGCGACTGCTCACTAAACCTCAATTAATCAACAATGAACCCACAATCAAATCAATTAAACAATGAGAAATAAATGTGGAGTCAAATTTATTATAACTCTACATGAAAGATGTATAGGTGTAAGTATGTAGAGGTCGAACATAGGGAGCAAGGCAGGATAGATCAAGCAAGATGCAAAAATGTGATGTGATTAAGTGTCTACAAATATGCAATTTTTTTGTGGGTTTTTAATTTTTATTTTTTTAATTTTATATTTTTATATTTTGATTTTTAATTTTCTGATTTTATATTTTCTGTTTATATTTTATATTTTTATATTTTCTTTTCTTTTCTTTTTTTAATAATAGATTAAATATATACAATATAAGAGAGAGGGAAGGTATTTATAAAAATGACGAAAAATGCTCAAAAATCAAGAAAATAAATGTTTTTGGTCTTTTTATGACTTTATATTATTTTTGTGATTTTTGGGAATTTTTCAGAATATTTTTGATATTTTTAAAAGTCAAAATACAAGAAAACAGTGAACAAAGGTGCTGGCTGGAATTAAAATGAGGATGAAAAATACTAAACTATACCAAAATTCCTCAAATTAATTTTAAAATAAAGTAAATAAAATAATGAATCTACAAAACCTGAATTTGCATTTTTAGGATTTTTCTAGGATTTGTTAGATTTTTATGAATTTTTTTAGAGTTTTATAATTTTTAAGGTTTTTGTTTTGAATTTTTTAATGATTTTTGGATTGACACTAAAATGTGATAAGACAAGCAAAATATAATTTTTTGGAATTTTTCAAACGTTTTTATAATTTTTTTGGATTTTCTAATGCAAAAAGTGTTGAAAATGCATGTTTTTGATTTTTAATAAATATGAAAATGCAATAAAAATGCAATGCAAAAATATGGCGTGAATAAGCAAGAAAACAGGAGCTTAAACTAATTTTTTTTGGATTTTTTAGGATTTTATCGATGCATGAAATAAATAGAGACAACATCAAGAAACTACACTACTAGCAAGGGCATAAGTGCAAATAAGAAAAGATCCCGGGGCCAAAGTGCAATTTTCACAAACGTTTACAATGTATTAAACAAGTTCCCGGACTAAATACAAATATTAGAACCCGTGAGGGCTCCCCTGCAAATAATCCAACCCCTCACGCGTTAGACACCCGCCTGGGAGGGACCTCAATGTAATTTCCAAAAATCCCAGGGGCTCACACACAAAAGATCCAAAAGTTTTACACTTTATATCAAAATTCCTGGACTGAAATGAAATAACAAAACCCACGAGGGGGTCCTTGCTAAATGCCCCGTGCCTCACGTGAACTGGTCACGTGAGATGACGTGGCTAGGACCTAAATGCAATTAACTAAAGTGCGGGGGTTTGACTGTACATATTACAAAAATATTTGAACGGCAGATGAATGTTTTAATACTAAATATTCAATACAAAAATGCGCGGGGCTAAGATGCAAAATACCCCACTCGAGCGCAATCCAACGGTGGGTAGTCTCCCACTTGACACGTGTCCACACGTCGTCGCCCGATACCGCTTCGACGATGGAGGGCCACGATTAGATCAGGCAATGTCGATCTGATGATGCTGGCAGGTCCTCGATCCTACGGCTGCTGCGCGTTCTGGAGCTCCGCCTCGATCCGACGGCTCCGGCGGTGGGAGCAAGAACAGCGGAGGAGCGCCGACGAGGCTACTTTCTCCGAGCTCTAGCTCCTCCTCCGGCGAACTTCTGGGCTTCAAAATGGGACTGGAGACTCCTGATGGTCGGCACTATCTCTTGGGAGCTTCAAAAGGCATCGACGACGACCGAGGCTCGCGAGGGAGGGCGACGGAGCTGGAGAGCTCCACGGAGCTCCGGCGAGATGCAAAAACGCTCCCAGGCTCGAGTCAACGAGCCTTGACCTGCAAAAAGTCGTGAAAGGGTCCAGGGCAAAATGCATGGACCCTGCGAAGTGGAAGTGGTGGCGAGAAACAACGTGAAGGGACTCGGCCGGAGATGCGCTCCGGCGAGGTGGACGTGAGATGCGATTCAGTGGACGAGAATGGAAGATTTGTGGGGCGAAATGTTCCTAAGACTAAGGAGAAGGCGCAAAAAATAGAGGGGAGAAGGGGCTGCCTCGATGGCCGGAGGCCAGAGGGGAGTATACCTCAACACCGACGATGGGCGGAGGTGGTGGAAGCACCTCAGGCGTCGCTCGACCCACCTGAAGGTCGCAAAGGGGAGCTGTCACCTCCTCCTTGCTATTGGGCACGAAAGGGGAGCTAATCCTATGGAAAGAGGCGCTCAGAATTTGAATCGAAGGTCGGGGGTGCATTATATGGAGTTTGTCCTGATGGTGGAGGTGCTCCAAAGACCAAGAGAGATCGACGCAATCGCCGGCTCTCGACCCTAGGAGAGCTAAGGGAGTGCATGATGGAGAACGAGGATCAAAAGTCCTTTGGGGATTAGCACGAATAGGTGCGTGTGTTGACCTCGAAAAAATCGAGAAATAGGGGGTGCAACGAGGTCTGACAAGGCGCTCAGAGGGGAGGACGACCAGTTGACCGGGGTTAACTGGGGCCGGCACCTGGTTGGTCCACGTGGACCAACCAGGAAAAAACTCTGGAAATTATTTTGTAAAATCAATTAAAAATAGATAATGAATTAATTAATTTTTGGTTATTAAATAAAAATATTTATTTATTTATAAGGTATATTAATATGATTTTTAATTATTTTTATGAGGTATAATTTTATAAGTTACCTTTTATAGCTTTTATAGGTATATTATCTATATACTTTATTATTTTATTTTTATTTTTTGTATTTAATTTATTTATTTTTTTTATTATTTTATAAATTTATAGAACTTTTTATACACTTAGAAGTATTTTTATTTTATTTTTTCTGATATATTTTATACACTTAATAAAATAGAAAAAGAAATTATATAGGTATTTATATAGGTAATATACCTAGGTGTAGTATATATAGGTATTTTATTTTGTATTTTATTTAGGTTTTTCTTCCTATTTTAATGTACATATGTATTATAAATAATATTTATAAAATTATAAAAATATAAAATGGTAAAAATAATGAACAAATAATAAAGTGAATATTCTAATCTGTATAAATGTAAAATAGGGGTCCAAAACTCAACTTTCAAACCGTAACTCTTAAAAATACGAAACCACCTTCATTAAATAGTTTATTTTACACTATATACTATTAAAGGTGAGTTTGCACATTTCGAGTTTTTATTTGCAAGATACGGGTCTAGGAATTTGGAGTTTTGGAATCTTATTCAGACCATAACTTTTTATCTGTACATTATTTTTCTGTGAAATCAATTTTGTATTTTTATTTATTTAATTATATACAATTTTCATGTACAAAGTTTCTTTATTTGAGGTATAAAAAGTGGAAGAAAAAATAGGTCCCAAAATGAATAAAGAATGAATTAAAATAAAAGGTTTTTTATTGTATTTTGGCCCTTATCTCCCCCTACTTTATTCCTTGTCGACCTATTCATCTAGATGCCTAGGTCTCGGGATTTTGGGTCATAAAATATTTACAATATTTTATTCCTTTTCTTTTCTTTTATTTATTTTATAATTTTGGCTTTAAATACAGTATTTTATACACTATTTACATACACATGCATGAATGCTAAGATGCGGGAATTAAGGGTATTTACATGCATTTGCTAGGGTTTTTGTGGCCAAAATGATAGAATAAAGATGATGAAATGTGGATTCATCAGGCCTCTAAAGAAAACCAGGATGATCGTACTGTTTGCTGATGGATCTATCAAGAGGACGAAGGGTATCCTTGAAAACGCCGTCATTTCAATTCTGGGCACGAGCTACCATGTTGATTTTATCGTGTTGCCCATGGAGACCTCTACAGGGGAGCCATCTCCAATCATCCTGGAAAGACCATTCCTCTCCTCTGCAAGGGTCGTTATTGATTATGGATCAGGAGAGATTCGATTTCATCTTGTTGATGAAAACGAAGCATTGATCACCATACCTACAGTTGACTAGAGACCTGCACCTGATGCACCTTCACCGATTCTAGCTGACCCCGAGGCCTGTGACCGATCTGATGATATTAGAGATGCTTGCTTAGCGACCGCTGATGAGACCCGAGGAATCCTATGAAAGGAGGGGAACTCGGAAAGCATAGACCTCATAGTTCCTCCTACTGGTGTGTGGCGATGTGTTGATGAGATCCGCGGGATTTACGTGGATGATACCATTGAGCGGAGGGCAGATACCAAGACTAGATAGGATAGACCTGGTTTGACTACTTTCACTGATAAGTCTGTTCTTGGTCATTCAAAAGTGAAGATGATTGAGGTCGGTTATGATGCTAACCATTATTTTGAGAGATTCGGCTATTTTGATGAAGACAATGATTCAGGTGAAACTCTTGAGGACGAACAGACTTCGGATATGATTTCGTTCCTTTTGGTTTTGACTTGGATGAGACCCCACAGGACGACTCTGATTACACCTCTGCCGATGATGATGAGTTTGTCCCATTCCACTTTGATATCAGCGAGACCCCCAAGACCAGACCTAGTCGTACTTCTTCCACTTGCCCATCTGCACCTTCACACCATAGGACCACCAAGGGCGAACCTAGCCATACTACTTCCATTGACCAGTTCGTGCCTTTTCGATTTGACTCCACTGAGGGCCTTCACTCTGTCGACCCTGATCGGCTTCCGTCCACTATGGACCCCGATGTTGACTTGCACTACACCAGATCTATCCCTCAACGGTCTTGCAAGAAGGTTTGCTTTCTACCTTCTTGATCATGTGTATATCCATCTCTGTTGTATATTCACTTTTGTTCACCTCTGTTCTCTCTTTCATATTGCTCATCCACCCATTCTCGTGTTTGCCTTGCTTAGGACGTATTTTGTCCTAAATATAGGGGGTGGACGAGCCGAGTGTACATTCGTCGTTCCGTTTCATCACTCCTATTGTTTCTTATACTTAGGGCTTCTTTTACCCTAAGTATAGGGGGAGTGATGCGTACATTCTTCTCTATCTTCTTCCATCTGTTGATATCTTTTCTTCTTTTCCTCTTCTATCTTCTGTATCTATGATGAATACCCATTCATCATCTTTATTCTTATATTTTAGCTACAAAAACCTTTGCAAATACCCGTATATTCATGTAAATACAAATAATTATCAAATAGCATGCCTTGTATAAAATTGAATAAATAGCATGTTTTTGTGCATAAATAAAAGAATAAAGAGACAAATAAAAAGAGGGAGATATTTAGAATAAATATTGAGCGACCTAATCCCAAGGGAGGGCTCAACATGGGCCTGACCACATAAATGCCCAAGTAGAGAGAGATAAGGAAGCTCATGTGTACATATACCTGTAATAACATAAAAATAAAATTTTTTCTCTAAAAATAAAAATAAAAATGGGTCATATTTATTTGTAAATATTTGTATATATTTGTAAATATTAAATTAAAATAAAAATCAGAAAAAAACAAAACAAAATTAAAAACAAGTGAAAATACCCCTCATTATTGTACATAAGCCATGTACATAAAATCATTTATGTATTTATTTCACCTTGTAAATAAATCAATAAAATTCCATAAAAATATGTATATATTCCCTTATTTTATAATGTATAAAATCACAAAAATAAAATAAAAACAAAAAGAAATAAAAATAAAAATCAAAACCACCTTGTATATATATATCATACATGGATATAAATAAAACTATTTATTTCAATCATGTACATAATTAATAAAAGTAAAATAAAAATACCATATTATCCCAAATTTTATCCTATAAATAAAATATAAAATTGGGACAATTTCTATAAAATAAACAATTAAAAATTCAAAACTAAAAATACATATGTATATACATGTATATAATAATAATATTTTGTAAATACCTAAATTATATTTCAAAAAATAAATAAAAATCACAAAAATAGTTTGAAAATAGATAAACATTTTTCATGTTTTAAGTTTTTCGAAATTAATTCATTTATTATTTTTTATTGAATTATCAAGTATTTAATAAAATCTGAATTCCCATTGGT
Source organism: Ottelia alismoides (assembly GCA_037367405.1). Lineage (NCBI taxonomy): Eukaryota > Viridiplantae > Streptophyta > Magnoliopsida > Alismatales > Hydrocharitaceae > Ottelia > Ottelia alismoides. Next base: position 149,397 of record JAZKJV010007889.1, on the reverse strand, counting down.
CCACGGGGGATTGTTGACCCCCGGTAACTCTCCCCCGCGGACTCCTTGCGGATCCGAGCGACCGACCCGACTTCTACCATTTATCCGCGCTCGATCCACCTACCAAATCTGTAAACCCCGTGCTCTACTTCTTTCCTCTTGCATCTGTGATCCACGCCCGGCAGGGGTTCTTGGGGTCCGCGCTCCGATCTTCACGCCCGACTCCCCTATAGCCGGACCCCTAGACCTATATAGTCTGAGCTCCGCCCCCTTTTTCCGGCATCTTTGGCTCATCTCTCTTCACCTTAGGACCTCCATAGCCCTCGCAGGAGTGACAAATTGCGTTCGGCCGTGTTGCAGCGAGGAGGGAGCAGCTGGACCGCTGATCCGGCGACTTTACGCCGCCGTGCGCCGTCCAAACGTGGTGCTCGAGCCTCGAGCACCGACGACCCTCGAGGCTAGGACCTGGAGCTTCCCCATCTCTTCCCCAGTCGATCTCATCCAGTAGGTAGCCTTCTTTCCCCTTCTATTTAGCTAATTTCGCATTTCTCCCAATTCGTCCCGTCGCCGATTAGCTCCGATTCCGACCACCCTCGCCCGCATCTCGATCCTCGGAATCATCCATCATCTCCGCCCTTCCCACGCGCACCTTCTGCACCCATTCATCCAACCCAGTTCGCACCGGAACTGGGATTGGGGTTCCACCGCTGTCGCTTCGCCGGAACACCCTTCACCTCAACGCACCGTTCACCGTCACCACCCCTAACCGGGTCGAGGCAATTTGCCCTCGACCCAGGAGTCTGTTGCAAAGCTTTGCAGGTTCAGAGGAGCCCATCTGATGGCTCGACATTCAGGAGCAGTAGCTCCAGCTCCACTGTGGTCGCCGGACCACCTCCGATGCCTCCAGCCTCATCGGAGGCCATCTTCAGATGCGGGAGGCTCCCACGATTCTTCTTCGATCTTCAGAAGCCTCCGAGGATCTCTCCTGCACGCACACGAGCCCGGCGAAACTCGCCGGCGTCGAGTTCATCGAGCATCCTCCAGAGCCGTCCGATCTTCCTCTGGCTCCAGACGCGACTGTAGCTGTTCATCTGAGGAGCCCTCCACCGTCCGATCTCGGGGAGGTTTGATCTGGACCCTCCATCCACGAGGGTTAGCCACGACGTTCCGCCGTCATCCGATCTTACACGTGGCTGGCTCTCTTCCGTCAGATCAGAGCAGGAGACCCTTCGTTCACCACGTCGCACCTCCACCGCCCGATCTTCCACGTGGAAGGTTCCCAGCCGTCCGATCTGCACCGAGGGCCCCTTGCTGAGGCGCAACCCCCTCCTGACCGTTGGATTTCACACGTGGCGCACATCCAGCCCTCGGATATAATAAGGGGTAAATTTCCCGTAGGCCCCTCTGTTTATGGCTTTTATTAGTTAGTCCTGTAAATATTTTATCCGTTCATTTTATTCTGGACATTTTGCACTTTGGACATCGTGCTTATTTTATTTGCATTTATACCCCTGTCTACGTGGAACACGTGCATCGTCACGTGATTTTTGTGGTTTATTTGCATATATGGGCCGGACGCTTTAGGGTGTTAATGAATGAAATTCTGTTTTTAATATTTGCAGAAATACCCCTGTGAGTGTTTTAATTGTGCATGTGCCATATATCGTGGGTAATTTACACTTTCACCCCTGGACTTTTAGTACATGTTACTATTTAGTCCAAGGACTGAAGTTTTCTTGTAAATTGTTCCCTGAGTGCCCAGGTCACGTGCCTTGCACGTGAGTTCTTGGAGAATTTGCACCGGACCCCCTGGAACTTATTTTAATTGCGTACAGGTCCCTGTGCACTATGCCCTTGTGTTTGATTTTAATAAAATAGCAAAACTATTCCAAACTTGACGAAAATTGGATACAAGGTTCCTACCATGGTGTAAAATTTTCTCTAATTTTGGAGACATTTATGAGCATTTTTATTATTTTTAAAAATTCAAAAACAGTCTCTGTCCAGATTGAAAATTCATAAAAAATATAAAAACTCCCTCAAAAATTCTAAAAAATTTTCAACATTTGTTAATTTTTGTGTGTTTTATTTTTTGTCCGTTTTTGGCCATTTTTGGATTTATAAAAACCTTAAAAATTGAAAAACTCTTAAAAACTCATAAAAATTCTAAAAAATCATAGAAAATTCCAAAAACAATCAATTTTCTTCCTGAATTTTCTTCATTGTTTATATTTTTATAAAATTACCTCCAAGCCTTTTTAGGACCATTTTATATTTTAAATTGGTCCTCCAAGCCTGACTGGACAGTATCTTGCATTTTCAGTCTTGTTTTATTTTTAGAAAATTATATAAAAATCATAAAATTACCAACAATTAACCAAAAATAGTAAAAAATATAAAAAAATAAAAATATTTTTGTTTGATCTTTTTGAGCTTATTTGAGTAGTTAAATAATTGAGTGTGTTTATTTGTTTCCTTGTTGTTCCTATTGTCTTCATTATTTAAAAATCCAAAAAATATAAAAACATTAAAAATCCACCAAAAATATTTGTCTTTTATCTTTCATAATTTTTGACTACTTCGTAGGCCGCAAGGCCATCATGTGCTCCTTGAGTTCGACCCTGGTCGCTATACCAGGTTAATCCAATAGCAAGACCGCTATCTTGAGTTTTGTCGTGTTTTGATCTTTATTTGGTGGTCGAATAATTTTTCTTGTTGAGCACCCGAGTGACTGAGGTCGCAACGACCGCTTTTGATTTATCTACCTTGCTTTCTCGATGGTTTTTATGCTCATCAGAATGGCGCCGTTGCCGGGGAGCACGGCTTAGTAGTCATATTTGATTTTTTTTCGCGGCTTTCTTTTTCGCGGTTTTCTGTATAGATTTTTGTATATATTTTTCTGACTCGTTTATATATAATATGGTCTGATCACACTCTGTTTGTTTTCTTGCGAGGGCCCGAGGATCGAGGCGGCTTTTTTCGGAAGCTGAGCAACCGCGGGAGCCGGAGGCGGCTCTTTTCTCTACAAGAGTCACAAGAGGACGCGAGGAGCGAGCAGGAGTGCGGGAGCTGCGGAATAGCCGCGGATTAGATTAGCCGTAACTTAGATTTTATTTCCTACAGTACTTGAACTATTATTGTAATAAAACAGGGACATGACATTCAGTTTAGATACTTAGACTCTCGGGGTCTGTTTCGCCGAGCACCGGTGTGCTCGGGGGACCCCTCGGTTTTATGTGGCTTTTTCGCGGATTTGTTTCCTTTACTGCATTTTTTGGTTTCTCGCGGATTTTCGAGCCCCTAGACGTACGATTTTCTGCTTGACTGTGACGTAATAATCAGGATCCAAATACCCTAATATATCTGCCTGCACCTATAGATCGGTAATTGGACCAAAAATAAAAAGATAATAAAATAGTTGATTCACTACCTTCGAGCCTACGTGCCGCGAGCCCACCCCGTCAAGCGCTACTCCTGAACTCGACCTGTCGAGAAGAGGAGGGGTGGGTCTAGACCGGACTCTCTGGATTGGAGGCTGGTGGACAACTAGTGGTTCTTTCGAGTAGCACTGCTGTTTAGGGACTCGATTTTCTGCCTGCACCATTTAGGTAGTTTATTTTTTGTCTTTCAATTCTGCGCGGATCATCTTGCATGTAGACTTACACATTTCTTACTCTGCATGCATCATTGATTTCATCGCGCATCGGCTTTTTCGTCTTCTCCCCCTGTTTTGGACTTAATAACCAGGAGAACCGAAAAATTCGTTAGGCGATTTGTTTGATAAATGAAAAATACTTAAAAAGAAAAACAATAAAATTTGAGACTGCTAACATTATCGACCCTAAAAGACACCTCACTTAAAAATTTGTCTTGGGGAGAGCAACCCCCTCATTGTCTGGTTTGCTTGCGCGAGAGAGTGACCCCGCACACTAGGTAAAGCCCTCCGATATTCTTCTTGACTGATTACCAGCTATTTCTGTACGGGACAATCGATTGGGAAAATATCGGGTAACCCAACAGGTTACGTAATCGCTCTGCTATCCTAACTGATCACCAAAATAAAATTGACAAGATAATTGACCGAACCTTTACGGTCTTTAGCTCGCGTTGCATTGGTGAATCGGGGGTTTGTTTGCGATCATATTTGTTACCAGATCTCATCCGCACTACTCGCCAGATCACGATGATGGGCAGGAGGTCTCTTAGGCATCCTCTGGCTACACCGCTTTTTAGCACTCCAGCCCACTCACCTAGGTCGGTTCGTGGGAGCTCAGACCCGCTCTCCGAACCTGAGTACGACTCCGCCCTGTTCCCCCTCGACCCCTCTTCTTCTGAGACCGAGATACCAGTGCCAGAGGAGAGACAAATAGATGATTTATAGGCACTTGATTTTGGATGTTTTGATTTTTCAGTGACTATGGCCGGCAACCGTGATGATCACACCAGAGGTCCGCAGCAGGAGCATTTCGTTCTGGACCAGGGTGCGATCAACTCCACCCTGATCGCCTCCCTTGACTCAGTGCAACAACAGTTGAGGGATCAGGGAGCATTCATGATAGAGATGAGGCGCAAGCTTGAGCAGATGAGAGTCGACCGCGATTAGCGCGGCCCGGGGGAGGACCCGACGATGCGGTAGCAGCTGCAGCAGCCGCAGCCGCGGCAGCAGCAGCCGCAGCAGGAGCAGCAGGACCTCCGAGACCGATGCGGGAGTTACACAACCCCGGATCAACTTTGACGCACCGTTGGGTGGTGCTACCAGCTATCGTGGGGGACTTCAAGTTCCCCCCGAACACACTTCAGCTCCTACCCCGATTCCATGGGCTGGCTACTGAGGAGCCCCATCTCCACCTGCAGGAGTTTGAGATGATCTGCAGTACTGTCCACGATCGTCAGGTGGACCAGGATACCATACGGATGATTGCCTTCCCCTTCTCCTTAGCAGATAGAGCAGCCACCTGGCTGAAGCACTTGGGGAAGTTCGTCTACACCTGCGAGCAGCTCCGCGCCGAGTACTTGCATAAGTACTATCCACTCGGGCGGACGAATGCTGTTAGAGCCCTGATCAGTAACTTCTCCATGCTCCCCAACGAGCAGTTTCACGAGGCATGTGAGAGGTTCAGAGAGCTGACAGACAGATGCCCGTACCATGACATTTCCAAGCCGAACCTTGTTCAGAGCTTTTTCAGCGGGCTGACACCAGAGCTTCAGGGCTTGGTGAACGCATCTTGTGACGGGTCTTACTTCGCCAAGGATCATGATCAGGTCTGGGCCATCTACGAGGAGATGGACGAGAACTACATGGTGATGTCCCATACCCGATTGTACACACAGGACAGACCCCAGCAGCCACAGACCGTGCAGTACCAGAGGATAGCACGGGTCGATGCCGGTCCATCCAGTTCGTCAGCGGTAGCCGCAGCACAGGCCGAGTCCACAGCCGCAGACATGGGGATCATCAGCGAGAAGCTGGATCGGATGGAGATTATTGAGAAGAAGCAGTGCCAGGGTATCACGCAGATGGAGCAGATGGCACAGACTCTGAGCGACCTGAAGACACAGCTCATGTGTCCCCAGGAGGCACAGACAGCTTCACAGCCTCGTCTTCAGGCACGAGGTGATCCGAGTAGCAGTAGCAGCTCATCCCAGCACTCCAGATCCCACCGGCATCCTAGACAGGTCCATCTTGTATAGGCGGAGCCGTACCAGCAACCGCAACTCACCTACCAGGCACCACCATCCACTGACACTCAGATGGTGGTATACCAGCCGGATCAGCCTCTGGCAGTACTCCCGCCAGACCCTTACGATTCAGAGCCGTTGATGGATGTCAACGGGATTTGGTACGACCGCCCCCAGCCCGGTATCCGACGAGACCATCCCGGGTTCCGTTGGGCGGCCGGAGGTTCCCAGCCCCAACAGCAGCCGTCAGGACAGGGTGGCCAGTACAGCCATCAGAGAGATCACCACCAGCAGCAGCCCCCAGTGTACCCACCACAGCAGCAACATCAGTCACAACAGTATGGTCCTCGTCCCTACCAGCAGGGATAGTCTTGGAGGCGTGAGCAGCCTCATCAGCAGCATCAACATCCCCAGCAGTACCCCTCTCACCCACAGCAGCACCAACAGCAACAGCCTCACTAACAGAGAGGCTACCCGTCAGGTTCTCATGGGCCATCCTACGAGAACCCCGCCTTGGATGACATAGTCTGCCTTCTTACAGATCAGCAGGCTACCTTTCGACGGGAGATGGATGGGTTCCGCCAGGAGATGCGGGACATCGTGAGAGGGAAGGCCGCCATCCCTGCCCAGATAGAGCCCAACCTGAACAACCTGAAGAGGAAATCTGAGCAGGTAGTTTGTATTGAGTATGCCACTCCGAGTGATACTTTTGGTGATATGTTTGCTTATCTTTTTGATACTGATTTTGTCACACTTAGGAGCGGTAGGATGCCAGCAGGCGGTGCCTCGTACGAGCTACACCACAAGGATACTTCCAGAGCGCCAGACGAGGAGGAGAGCGGTACTGAGGCCGCTAGAGATGATGACGGTGGTACTGATGCCACCACAGATGCTGATTCCACCGGTGGTATTGAGGCCGCCATTTCACCAGTTGGAGGAGGTGGTACTGAGACCACCCATGTTGCCGAGCCAGAGCGCGGTACTGAGGCCGCGAGTCTTCCAGCCGATGATGGTGCTGATGCCACCAATTCTTCTGAGATTCCTGTTGTTTTTCCTGTTACTGATGTATCTCGGAACACTTCTGTGAATAAAGGAAAGGGTTTGTTTTCTTCTGGTCCCACTGTGGTGCATGATGTATGTGTGGATCCGGCCGTCGAGCCGTCTAGACCCTCTCCTAGTCTTTCATCTGAGAAGGACTATGTGATCCCCTTCCCTAGAGCCCTTCAGATGGGGAAGGGGATGAAAAATGAAAATAAAAAAAAAGAGGCAGCAGGAAGAGTTCAACCAGCAGATGATATACCGTTTTCACATTCAGCTGACTCTTCAGGAGGCTTTACAGCACATCCCTCTACTCCAGCGTTCACTTAGAGACAAGACCACAATTAGGAGGAAGAGGAGGAACCACCACTCAGAGATTCATGTGCTGACCAGAGCTACTTGTTTCGCGATCCAGAACCGTCTGCCGACCAAGAGGCCAGATTCAGGAGCCCCTTATGTCAGATGCCATATCAGTGAGCAGAGGTTCGACCGTACTCTATTAGACAGCGGATCGTCGGTCAACCTACTTCCGATAGCCCTTCTCGACCACTTCGAGTTGGGCACTCTTAGACAGAGCAGGACAATCCTTTAGTTTGCTGATCGATCTGTCAAGAGCCGAAGGGTTTGCTTAGAGACGTTGTCGTCACGATTCAAGGCCTGCAATTCCCCGTGGACTTCGTAGTGTTGGACATGGAGATCCCTGAGTCAGTGACCGATACCCCCATCATCTTAGGTCGCCCGTTCTTGGCCACAACCAAAGCAGTGATCGACCATGATAGCGGGAAGGTATACTTTCGCGTCGAGGGCGAAAGTGTACAAATAGAGACGGTCGAGGACAGCAGAGCCAGAGACAAATCATGCTCAGAGACTACTTCAGATACAGAGCAGATGACAGAGGCCAGGCCAGACATCCACCAGGACTGCGACTTTGTAATTACAGATGTTGAGGCACATGTCACTTTGGGCAGTTACAGATATTCTTTTGGATCCAGATAGTGTAGGAGACCAGAGGAGGGCAGAGTTAGCAGCCCTGGCAGAGCTTCGTGATACCGCCTTCTCAAACAGCCTACAGTATAAGGAGAAAGTGAAAGAGTGGCATGATTTTCATATCAGCCACAAGCATTTGAGCGTGGACAGAGAGTATGGCTGTTTGATGCTAGGCTTCGTCTATTTCCAGGGAAGCTACAGAGCAAATGGAAGGAACCTTATCTTGTGAGAAAGGTACACGAAAATGGGAGTATTGACATATCTGAGTTGTCTTCTGAGAGTACCTTTCGAGTGAACGGCCAGCGGCTCAAGCCATTTCTAGATCATGAGCCGCGGGTCGTTGATGTTGCCCCTATTCACTTTGCGTGAGATGTGGTCTCTTGACTCACATCCATTGCATCTCACGCCTAATTATCACTGTTCTTCCGACCTGTATAGATCCAGTTGTCCATATCACTCTATTCTTTAGTCCCACATCCCTTTTCTCATCCTATGATTATGCTATACTTAGGGTGTACTTTACCCTAAGTATAGGGGGGATGTAGGACCTTCGGGTAATCTTTTGATTCTTTCTACCCCTGTTTTACTGCCTATACTTAGGGATATTTCACCCTAAGTATAGGGGGGGTAGGACCTGTACATCCTTCACTCGGATTTACCTTCATGTACAGCTGCTAAACTTAGGATTACTTGATCCTAAGTATAGGGGGAAACCACCGAGTTCTCCTCATTCTATTATTTCATTCATCTTTGTATCTAGCCATTCCTGTTCACTTCCCTATACTGAGCACGAGTTATGTCTTCTTCATCGCTCTTGATCACTCTGAGGACATCGTTCGAGCTAAGTATAGGGGGGCGTGTATATATTTCATATATACTTTAGCCATAACTCGTACTTTGTGTGAGTGTGTGAATAAATAAAAATGGCTAAAAACCCATAAAATTTAAAATTTTTCTCCCTTGTATATAAAATTCATTTTGCACATACTTATTTATTTATACAAATTATTTTTGTACAAATGATTGTAAAATGATTTGTGTAAAGGATTTGTAAATATTTTCATAGCAAAATTATGTATATAGTACAAAAATTTTCCAAAATGTTTTGAAAACAAAACGTTTGTAAAAACCTTGTGTAAATGTTTGTAAATATTTTTGCAAAACTTGCATTCATGCATACATCCATGGTTTCAAAACATTTTTCAAAAAAATTGCACGATTGTAAATATTTGTAAATAGCATCTTTGTAAATACTCGCATAGTTTTTCTTGGATCATAGTTGACATTTAAACTAACCTGGAATTAAATTGGGAAATGGAGCTTGATTAAGATCTTAAGCCACCTAATTCTAAGAGGAACCTTATAGGGCTTAGGGTTAAGGCTTTTCAGGTCCATTGGGACTTTATTCTTTGAGTCCACTAGGCTATGAGCATATGTCATCTTGATGAGCGTAAGTAGAGCACTTAACAACACACGCATGACTCTTAGAGACAATGGCTTGACTTGCACCAGCACTTTACACATAGCTCTTCACGGATGAGGTGGTGAGGAGGCAGTTTCCTTTGGCTTGGGGTAGCATATGAGGGTAGTACTTCTAGGCGGAACCTCTCTTCTTCTTCTAGTGAAGGAAGTGCGTCTGAACTTGGTCTAGTGGTGATGAAGTCTAAAGACAGAAGTCGTGGGTTGCAATAAAACTTCAAAAGAGGGATAGTCTACTGGCTCAAGAGGAAAAACTCCTTGTATATATGCTACACCATGTACATATGTTGTATAGTTGCACATAAAAAAATGTGCAAAAAGAAAAGAACTCCAAAAAAAGTGGTGGGTCGGATTGAAAATTTAATAGTCCCACCGGAGTGTATAGTCAAATAAAGCAAAAGCTTATGGTATATGATGAATACCCATTCATCACTCTTTATTCTTATATTTTAGCTACAAAAACCTTTGCAAATGCATGTAGATATATGTAAATACAAATAATTACCAAAAGCATGCATTGTGTAAATACTTATAATTAGCATGTTTTTGTGCAAAAATAAAAGAATAAAGATGAAAAAGAAAAAGAGGGAAATATTTAGAATAAATATTGAGCAACCTAACCCAAGGGAGGGCTCAGCATGGGCCTGACCGCATAAAAGCCAAAGTAGAGGGAGATAGGGGCTCATGTGTATAGATTTTTGTAAATAAATAAAATTATATTTTCCTCACCCCAAAAATATGCTTGTACATATGAAACTATTAAAAACAAAATAAAAATCTAAAAATCAAAAATGCAAAAACACCCTTTCACCATGTACATAAACCATGCCTCCTTATTTATGTAACCCTATAAATAAATAAAATTATTTAGTAAACTTTTTTGTAAATATTCTATGTTACATATTGTAAATAAAAAAAATAAAAAGAATCAAAACAAAAATCAAATAAAAATAACAAAATTAAAAATACAAAAATACATTGTATATATACCATGTATATAAATGTATATAACTATTTATTCCACCCATGTATATAAACAATAAAAATAAAATAAAAATACCCTTTTATTCCTAATTCTATACTATAAATAAATAAAATATAAAAATGGGAATAAAAATGCACAAAAATAACAAATTAAAAATCAAAAAAATTAAAAAGAAACATTGTACAAATACCTATGTATAGCTATACTATGTAAATACCCTATTTTTATTTCCAAAAATTAATTAAAAATCACCAAAAAATAGAAAAAAATAAAAGAAAAATATTTCATGTTGAAAGTTTTTGCTGATTCGGCCCCTAGCTAGGTGTATTTGTCACCTCAAGATCTCGCCACGTGGCATGATTTCATTGGGCCCTGGGGATGTTGACCGCCCGGTCAACTGACCCCCCAGGACCATTCTTCGCGGATTCGAGCGCCGGACCTTCTTCTCGGATTTATACCCGCTCGACCCGATTGCCTAACACCTAAACCCCGGCTCCGTTTGACACCTCCCACATCCGACATCCTCGCCGGACATCTACCTCGGGATCCGCGCGCCACCGTGACCCTACCCGATCAGCCCTAGTCGGGTCTGCACTCATATATATTCTGAGCTCTGCCGCTCGATTCCGGCATCTTTGGTTCCCCATTCTCTGTCCCGTGACCTCCACCGCAATCCCTGAGGTGACAGCTCTCGATTGCCCGTGTCGCAGCGAGGAGGGGGTGGCCGGACCACTGATCCGGCGACATTGCGCCGCCGTGCTCCGCCCAGTGCAGGAGCCCGAGCCTCAGGACTTGACGACCTTCGAGGCCACGACCGGGAGCTACCTCAGCTCCAGCCTAGTCTACTTCGCCACCCAGGTAACCTTCTAGCTTTCTTATTTAGCCTAATTTCCATTTACCCCCAAATCGCGCCGCCGTCGTTCATCGTCGATTCCGACCATCTCCCGCACCCACGCGATCATTGGAATCCCCCATCACGTTCGCCTTTCCCTCGCGCACCTTCTCTGCCCCTCCATTCAACCCAGCTCGCACAGGAGCTGGGATTCGAATCCCCTCGCCGTCGCTTCGCCGGGGTTCGTCCGCACCGCCGCACAGACCACCTCCACGACGCCTAACCGGGCCGAGGCATTTTGCCCTCGACCCGCGAAGCTCCTGAGCCTTTTTGCAGGACAGGAGGGGGCCATCTGAGGCCTCCCGATATTCAGACAGGAGCATCTCCTCCGCCGACCTCGCCGGAGCCCTCCAGGGCTCGGTTGGGCCATCGGAGACCACCAGCAGCTGCGGAGCACCACGTCGGAGCTTCTCCGATCTTCAGGCGCAGCAGGGGAGGTCAGGAGCGCACGTACTGGGCCGGCGAACTTCGCCGGCCACCTGTTCTTCCTCGACCTTCAGGCACCGTTCGATCGCCCTCCAGCTCCAGTTGCAATCTGAGCCATCCGTTCCAGGAGCGTCAGGCACCGTTCGATCAAAGGAGGAGTGATCCAAACCATTTGATCTTGAGATGAGGCGCAGTTGAGCAGTCACCGTCAGATCCTCCACGTGTCTTCGTCTCAGCCATCCGATCACGCCAAGGGTTACAGGAGTGAGGCGCCTCCGCCTCTCCACCGTCGGATCTACATGTGGCGCACGCTCCGCCCTTGGATCTTGAATAAGGGGTAATTGTCCTTAGGCCCCTCTGTTTTTAGTTTTTATTATTTAGTCATGTAAATATAGAATGCAGTTGTTTAGTTTTTGGGATATTTGCATAGTGGACCTCGCACTTTAGTTTATTTGCATTCATACCCCTGTGCGTTGTATGCCACATGCTTCGTCACGTGTTTATCTGGGTTATTTGCAATAGAGACCCCTGTAGTTCTGGTTGTTCTCGAATGAATGAAAACTTTATTCTATTTGCATTTATACCCCTGTGCATGATTTATTTCCACATGTGCGTTATATTTTGGGTATTTTGCAGATAAGCCCCTGGACTTTTGGTACTTGTTACCAATAAGCCCTCGGAACTTATTTTTATCACATTTGGGTCCCTGAGTGCCCCAGGCACGCGCCTCGCGCGTGACTTGCTGGGTATTTTGCACCAGGACCCCCAGAATTTCGGGTATTTGCACTTTGGTCCCTGTGCACAATGCCCCCTTGTTATTTTCGAATAAAATATCAAATCACCTCCAAATTCGATGAAAATTTGACACATGGCTCCTGCCATGTTGTAGGATTTTTGAGAATTTTGGAGGACATTTTTGAGTTTATTTGTTATTTTTAAAAATTCAAAAACGTTTATTTTTGGCACTGTTTCATTTGAAAAATCACAAAAAATAAAAAAACCCTCCTAAAAATTCTATAAAAATTAGGTTCTATTTCTTGTGTGTTCTTTGATTTTCTAGCCAATTTTGGCTATTTTTCATTATTTAAAAACCCTAAAAATTCAAAAACACCTAAAAACTCATAAAAATTCTAATAAATGCATTAAAAATCCAAAAACAATAATTTTGGTACTCAAATTTTCCTTGTTTTTCCTATTTTACAGGAAAATCACCTCCAGGTCTTTTTAAGGTCCTTAGGTATTTTATTTAGGGACTTTAGGCTTGGCTGGACAGTACCCCTTGGTTTTCTTACTGTTTGATTTTTAGAAATTAAAACAAAAATCAGAAAAATCCCAAAAATTCACCAAAAACATAAAAAAATATAAAACACACAAAAATATTTTTGTCTGAATTTTTGCTTGCTTCTTGATGCATTAAATAATTTGTTGAAGTGTGCTTGCTTTTGCTTTCCTTATTTTCTCTATATATTAAAAATTCCAAAGAAACTATAAAAATCATTAAAACCACTAAAAAATATTTTACCTTTTATTTTACTCATTTTGACTACTTCGTAGGCCTTCGGCCAATCCGTGCTCCTTGTGTTCGACCCTGGGTGCTATACCAGGTTAATATCATAGCAGGACCGCTTTGTTTCGATTTTACGTATTTTTCGAGTGGTTCATTTTTCTTGATCGACTTAGTCGAGTGATAGAGGTCGCAACGACCTAATTTCTGTACCTTTACCTCTGTCATTTGGCCGGTCATCAGAATGGCGCCGTTGCCGGGGAGCACGGCTTTGTAGTCATTTTTCTATCTTGTCTCTCTATATCATAATTGCTTTCTGACCTTCTCTCTTTGATTTTTGTGCGAGGTACTACTTGGACGACTTGGAGTTTACTATTTGGAGGACCCGCACAAGAAGAAGAGCAGGGAGGAGAAGAAGATTTTTTTTATTTGAGAGAACAATTATTCTTGTAATAATTTAGGACTTTGAACCTGTGGACTTGGACTTTCCTTGGGGTCTGTTTCGCCAAGTGCCGGTGCACTTGGGGGACCTCACCGCTTTTTTCCGTGTTTTTGATTTCACGCCATAACTTACTACTTGATTCTCGCAGTTTTAGCCCCTAGACGTAGGAATTTTGATTGATTATGACGTAAAATTTCTAAGGCCCAATACCTAATAGAATATCTGTTCCTATAGAACGTAATTGGACCTTACTAAAATTCACTGAAAAAGTTAGTTTAATTGGATTTGAGACCACGTGCCGTGAGGAGTCACATACAGCGCTGGCAGGACCCGTTGTGGCGGGCACCGAGTGACTCTCAAGATCGGACTCCTGACTCGATTCGGTTAGCTAACTATTGTTCTTCACGATCAATAGAAGTTGCTTGTCTAAGGCCGATTTCTTCGTGCATCATATAGTTAGTTTATATTCTGTCTTTAATTTTATGCGCGGATCATATTGCATGTAGAGTGCTGGAATAAGGTACGCATTTTCTATCTCTGCATGCATCATTGTGTTTGACCGTGCATTGGCTTTTTTGACTTCCTCCCCCTTTTTTTGGAGTCAAATCAATCAAAGAGGAAATCAAAAAGCTCGTTAGGCGTTATTTTCTGAAAAAAATTCCAAAAAAAATAGAAAAACCAAAAATTAAAAAATGGGACTGCTAATTGAACTTGACCTCTAAAATCAAACGTAATTGATTCACTTCATTGTATTGGGAGAGCAATTCCCTCATTGTTTGCGCTTTTACTCGCTCGCGTACACACTAAGGAGTAGTGCCCAAATCCTATTCAAGCCTCCTAAGTGTTTGTACAACTTTCGTTGATCACCTAACTCTAAAACTGAAAAGATAAAGGACTGAATCTCACGGTCTTCACTTTGTGTTGAGTTGGTGAACTGGGGGTTTGCTTTGTGTTTTGAATGTCTTTGGTGTGAGTCGGTTATGAGCATTCTTTAAATCATTAGCAGTCACCTTCTGTCTCTAACCCATCCTCCCTCCCTTCTATCTCTCTCTTCCTTGCTGCCTTTTCTTTCTTTTACTCCCTTCTATCCCTCCATCCATCCCTTCAGTTTCCTCTCATCACGATGGGCCACTTTCCATTCCAGCCGAATTTTACGGCTTCTTCATTTCACGCCCATCACTCACGCTCACTCTCTCGAGAGGTCGGAACCCCATCCGACTTCTCATCTTCTCCCTACCCACCCTCCCATTTGGGACGTGCTGTGAGTGACACCCACAGAGACCAGATTGACCAAACACGAGACATGGGTGTTCACATTACTGAGATGAGAGTGCATCCCATAGGCAATCGAATGGGGCAGTTGCGAGCTTTAGATGACTTGTATCCTAGTACATTGGATGAGTACACAGATCATGAAGTCCAGTCCGCTTCTACCTTGAGACCCTTTGTTCTGGATTTAGAGTTAATTGATCTACTGCCTAAGTTTTTTGGGGAAATGCACGAGGAACCTTATTTGCATATTGATGAATTTGAGGATTTTTGTGTATCACGATTATATTTGGATATCACTTGTGAGGACATGATGTTGATTACCTTCCCATTTACACTTCAGAGTAGAGCCAAGAGTTGGCATAGACGATTGGGAAGGAAGATTGCTACATGGGGAGATTTACGATCATTATTTTTGAAGAAATTTTACCCCCAGTGTAGAGCAAAGATGATGCGGTCATGTATTCGTGATTTTTCTGTTAACCCCCAAAAGCCGTTGAGAGATTCATGGTTGAGGTTACGAGAACTTGTGAGGCGATTTCCAGATCATGGATTTTCGATGACTGACCTTATCCATATCGCCATGAGGGGGAGGACCGCAGAGCAGATATCATATGTCATTACCTCGTGTAGTGCTTCACACCATTGTCCCGACTTGGATTTTGTTGAGACCATCTTGGATACACTTTCTGATCTTGCATATACACCAGATGATTTATTTGGGACAACACATGACAGAGAGATGACGACTGTTGAGTGTGTGACACACCATGCTGATCTTGAAAACACACACAAATCAGAGGATATGGATGCTACTACTTCTCATTTGATGGATGTGTTGCCTACTGTTGTGAGTTCCCAGAGCCGGACATTGGTTGATGACCAATTGGATTTACAATCAGATTTTGAGCCACTCCCGCTCTATCACGTAGAAGATTCGTCGATTCTAGATCTGCTAGGATCCCAAGAGATAGAGGAGGAACCCACATCTCAGCCATCCTCTGATTCTTTCCAGTATCCATATATAGTTGATACAGTGTCTTGTCTTCAGGAGATCTGCTCAGATTCGGAGATACATTTGGATTCATCTCAGCATAGAGAGTTTGATGAGGGACTGATTTTGGATTTTACAGAACTTGATAGTCCCGTACTTGAGCCATGTGTCCTCCCTTTTGATGAGGTCGATACATTTTTCGAGGACATGATATTCGACAGCATTGATCCCATTCGAGATACCTTCCCAGATGAGGCGATCCTTGCTATCGCCTCACTCCCGTGGTATGCCGATATTGTAAACTTTCTCGTTGCAGGGAAAGTCCCACAAGATTGGCCCAGGCAGAGACTTGAGACCTTCCTTGCGAGGGCCAAGTCCTACCACTGGGAGGATCCCATCCTTTACCACGAAGGAGGGGATAGCGTCTGGCGTCGGTGTATTCCTCAGGAGGAACACCATAGCGTCCTCACTTACTGCCACAAGTTTGAGGCAGGAGGACATCATTCTGGGAGGAGAACGACACAGAAAGTGCTCCAATCCGGCTTGTGGTGGCCTACCCTCTTCAAGGACTCTGATGAGTTCGTGAAGAGGTGTACTGACTGTCAGAGGATGGGCACTTGTGGACAGCGTGATATGATGCCGATGCAGCCCATTCACTTCTGTGAGGTTTTTGACGCATGGGGCATCGATTTCATGGGTCCATTCCCTAAGAGTCAGGGATTTGAGTACATTCTGTTGGCCGTTGATTATGTTAGTCGATGGGTTGAGGCTATCCCCGCCCGAGCCGCTGATGCGAGGACAGTTTGCAGATTTTTGAGGAAGCATATCATCACGCGGTTCGGGGTTCCACGAGTTCTGATTTCTGATGGGGGGTCTCATTTCATCAACGACCAGGTGAAGGCCCTTGCTAGCGAGTTCAGTATAGACCATCGTGTTGCCACACCTTACCATCCACAGACGAATGGTCTAGCTGAGGTGTCGAATAGGGAGATCAAGAATATTTTGCAGAAAGTCGTCCGCCCTGACCGAAAGAATTGGTCACAGCTTTTGGACTCAGTCTTGTGGGCATATAGGACGTCTTTCAAGACTCCTTTGGGCACATCTCCCTTTCGCCTCGTTTATGGCAAGCCGTGCCATTTACCTGTTGAGCTGAGGCACAAGTCACGTTGGGCAGTTACAGATATTTTGATGGATCCAGATGGTATGGGAGACCAGAGAAGGGCAGAGTTAGCTGCCCTGGAGGAGCTTAGAGATGCAGCTTTCTCAAGCAGCCTACATTATAAGGAGAAAGTCAAGGAGTGGCATGATTCTCATATCAGCCACAAGCATTTTGAGATTGGACAGAGAGTATGGCTGTTTGATGCGAGGCTACGATTATTTCCAGGGAAGCTACAGAGCAAATGGAAGGGACCTTTTCTCGTCAGAAAGGTGCACGACAATGGTAGTATTGATATATCCGAGTTGTCTTCTGAGAGCACCTTTCGAGTGAACGGCCAGCGGCTCAAGCCATTTCTAGATCATGAGCCGCGGGATGTTATTGTTGCCCCTATTCATTTTGCGTGAGATGTGGTCTCTTGACTCACATCTTTTGCATCTCACGCCTGATTTTCACTGTTCCTCCGCCTGTATAGATCCAGTTGTCCATATCATTCTATTCTTTAGTCCCACATCCCTGTTCTCATCTTATGATTATGCTATACTTAGGGTGTACTTTACCCTAAGTATAGGGGGATGTAGGACCTGCGAGTATTCTTTTCATTCGTTCTGCCCCTGTTTTGCTGCCTATACTTAGGGATATTTTACCCTAAGTATAGGGGGGGCAGATTCTGTATCTTCTTCACTCGGATTTCCCTTCATGTACAGCTTGTTATACTTAGGATTAGTTAATCCTAAGTATAGGGGGAAACCACCGAGTTCCTCTCATTCTATTCATTTATTCGTTCCTGTACTTAGCCATTCCTTTTCACTTCCCTTCTACTAAGCACGAGTTATGTCTTCTTCATCTCTCTTGATCACTCTGAGGACATCGTTCGAGCTAAGTATAGGGGTGTGTGTATATATTTCATATATACTTTAGCCATAACTCGTACTTTGTGTGAGTGTGTTAATAAATAAAATGGCTAAAAATCACAAAAATTTAAAAATTTTCATGTACATAAACTTCTTTTATTTGCACATACATAGCTAGTGTACAAAGTATTTTTGTAAAAATGATTTCAAAAATCTTTTGTGTAAAGCTTGTGCAAATATTTTTGTATCAAAATTATGTATATAGTACAAAATTTTTCCAAAATGTTTTGAAAAATCAAAAGTTTGCAAAAATCTTTTGTAAATACTTGTATATATCTTTTTGCAAAACTTGCACTTCATGCATCATCATCATCCATGATTTCAAAACATTTTTCAAAAATTTTGCATGATAGTAAAATATTTGTAAATAGCATCTTGTGTACATATATGTATATAATTTTTCCTGGATGAGAGTTGACATTTAAACTAAGCCTGGAATTAAATTGAGAAATGGAGCTTGAATAAGATCTTAATCCACTTAACTTTAAGAGGAACCTTATAGGACTTAGGGTTAAGGCTTTTCAGGTCTATAAGGACTTAATTCTTTGATTCCACTAGGCTATGAGCATATGTCATCTTGATGAGCTTAAATAGAACACTTAACAACACACGCATGACTCTTAGAGACAATGGCTTGACTTGCACCTGCACTTTTCACATGGCTCTCCACGGATGAGGTGGTGAGGAGGCAGTTTCCTTTGGCTTGGGGTAGCATATGAGGGTAGTACTTCTAGGCAGAACCTCTCTTCTTCTTCTAGTGAAGGAAGTGCGCCTCAACTTGGTCTAGTGGTGATGAAGGCTAAAGACAGAAGCTGTGGGTTGCAATAAAGCTTCAAAAGAGGGATAGTCTACTGGCTTAAGAGGAAAATTTCTTGTAAATATGCTGCACCAAGATATGTTGTACAGAAGTCCTTGAAAAAAATGCAAAAATGCAAAAAGAACTCCAAAAAAGTGGTGGGTCGGATTGAAAATTTAATAACCCCACCGGAGTGTATATAGTCAAATAAAGCAAAGCTTATGGAAACCATGTTACATCTCATGGAGCTTGCAGCGGGAGACTTAGCTACACTGGCTAAGCTTCCAAAACTCTATACTTCTTCCCCCTCTTCTTGAGCCGGTTGCACTTGAACTTAGAAGGGAATACCCCGCTTCTCGAGGAAAGAGTTGCTAGACCGAGGCATTAGAGTTACCAGGTTGAGGGAGGTTGTTTCTTTGTTACTTCGGAGGTGGGGAGCCAAATATCACTTACACTGCATGGAAAGACTCATGGTCATTAGAGTTTGTGTATGTAGACTTGTTCTGATCTGGTTTATTGAGGAGTCTTGTCCATAGATTGGTGGAACTTAGAGGCTGTTGGGTTTTAAGCTTAAGTCCAAATAAGGTTCCGACACATTAATAATCCAAAGATCTGATCGAGCTCCATATTTCAATTTAATGAAGGAAAGTTTAATAATTCAACCTTGATCCATGTACATCCTCTTTTTCTTTTTCTTTCTTTCTTTTTCACTTCTTTTTCAAATAAGTGTTTGCTAAGGGACTAGCAAAGTTAAGTATAGGGGGGTGATGAATACCCATTCATCACTCTTTATTCTTATATTTTAGCCACAAAAACCTTTGCAAATGCATGTAGATATATGTAAATACAAATAATTACCAAAAGCATGCATTGTGTAAATACTTATAATTAGCATGTTTTTGTGCAAAAATAAAAGAATAAAGATGAAAAAGAAAAAGAGGGAAATATTTAGAATAAATATTGAGCAACCTAACCCAAGGGAGGGCTCAGCATGGGCCTGACCGCATAAAAGCCAAAGTAGAGGGAGATAGGGGCTCATGTGTATAGATTTTTGTAAATAAATAAAATTATATTTTCCTCACCCCAAAAATATGCTTGTACATATGAAACTATTAAAAACAAAATAAAAATCTAAAAATCAAAAATGCAAAAACACCCTTTCACCATGTACATAAACCATGCCTCCTTATTTATGTAACCCTATAAATAAATAAAATTATTTAGTAAACTTTTTTGTAAATATTCTATGTTACATATTGTAAATAAATAAAATAAAAAGAATCAAAACAAAAATCAAATAAAAATAACAAAATTAAAAATACAAAAATACATTGTATATATACCATGTATATAAATGTATATAACTATTTATTCCACCCATGTATATAAACAATAAAAATAAAATAAAAATACCCTTTTATTCCTAATTCTATACTATAAATAAATAAAATATAAAAATGGGAAATAAAATGCACAAAAATAACAAATTAAAAATCAAAAAAATTAAAAAGAAACATTGTACAAATACCTATGTATAGCTATACTATGTAAATACCCTATTTTTATTTCCAAAAATTAATTAAAAATCACCAAAAAATAGAAAAAAATAAAAGAAAAATATTTCATGTTGAAAGTTTTTGCTGATTCGGCCCCTAGCTAGGTGTATTTGTCACCTCAAGATCTCGCCACGTGGCATGATTTCATTGGGCCCTGGGGATGTTGACCGCCCGGTCAACTGACCCCCCCAGGACCATTCTTCGCGGATTCGAGCGCCGGACCTTCTTCTCGGATTTATACCTGCTTGACCCGATTGCCTAACACCTAAACCCCGGCTCCGTTTGACACCTCCCACATCCGACATCCTCGCCGGGCATCTACCTCGGGATCCGCGCGCCACCGTGACCCTACCCGATCAGCCCTAGTCGGGTCTGCACTCATATATATTCTGAGCTCTGCCGCTCGATTCCGGCATCTTTGGTTCCCCATTCTCTGTCCCGTGACCTCCACCGCAATCCCTGAGGTGACAGCTCTCGATTGCCCGTGTCGCAGCGAGGAGGGGGTGGCCGGACCACTGATCCGGCGACATTGCGCCGCCGTGCTCCGCCCAGTGCAGGAGCCCGAGCCTCAGGACTTGACGACCTTCGAGGCCACGACCGGGAGCTACCTCAGCTCCAGCCTAGTCTACTTCGCCACCCAGGTAACCTTCTAGCTTTCTTATTTAGCCTAATTTCCATTTACCCCCAAATCGCGCCACCGTCGTTCATCGTCGATTCCGACCATCTCCCGCACCCACGCGATCATTGGAATCCCCCATCACGTTCGCCTTTCCCTCGCGCACCTTCTCCGCCCCTCCATTCAACCCAGCTCGCACAGGAGCTGGGATTCGAATCCCCTCGCCGTCGCTTCGCCGGGGTTCGTCCGCACCGCCGCACAGACCACCTCCACGACGCCTAACCGGGCCGAGGCATTTTGCCCTCGACCCGCGAAGCTCCTGAGCCTTTTTGCAGGACAGGAGGGGGCCATCTGAGGCCTCCCGATATTCAGACAGGAGCATCTCCTCCGCCGACCTCGCCGGAACCCTCCAGGGCTCGGTTGGGCCATCGGAGACCACCACCAGCTGCGGAGCACCACGTCGGAGCTTCTCCGATCTTCAGGCGCAACAGGGGAGGTCAGGAGCGCACGTACTGGGCCGGCGAACTTCGCCGACCACCTGTTCTTCCTCGACCTTCAGGCACCGTTCGATCGCCCTCCAGCTCCAGTTGCAATCTGAGCCATCCGTTCCAGGAGCGTCAGGCACCGTTCGATCAAAGGAGGAGTGATCCAAACCATTTGATCTTGAGATGAGGCGCAGTTGAGCAGTCACCGTCAGATCCTCCACGTGTCTTCGTCTCAGCCATCCGATCACGCCAAGGGTTACAGGAGTGAGGCGCCTCCGCCTCTCCACCGTCGGATCTACACGTGGCGCACGCTCCGCCCTTGGATCTTGAATAAGGGGTAATTGTCCTTGGGCCCCTCTGTTTTTAGTTTTTATTATTTAGTCATGTAAATATAGAATGCAGTTGTTTAGTTTTTGGGATATTTGCATAGTGGACCTCGCACTTTAGTTTATTTGCATTCATACCCCTGTGCGTTGTATGCCACGTGCTTCGTCACGTGTTTATCTGGGTTATTTGCAATAGAGACCCCTGTAGTTCTGGTTGTTCTCGAATGAATGAAAACTTTATTCTATTTGCATTTATACCCCTGTGCATGATTTATTTCCACATGTGCGTTATATTTTGGGTATTTTGCAGATAAGCCCCTGGACTTTTGGTACTTGTTACCAATAAGACCTCGGAACTTATTTTTATCACATTTGGGTCCCTGATTGCCCCAGGCACGCGCCTCGCGCGTGACTTGCTGGGTATTTTGCACCAGGACCCCCAGAATTTCGGGTATTTGCACTTTGGTCCCTGTGCACAGTGCCCCCTTGTTATTTTTGAATAAAATATCAAATCACCTCCAAATTCGATGAAAATTTGACACATGGCTCCTGCCATGTTGTAGGATTTTTGAGAATTTTGGAGGACATTTTTGAGTTTATTTGTTATTTTTAAAAATTCAAAAACGTTTATTTTTGGCACTGTTTCATTTGAAAAATCACAAAAAAATATAAAAACCCCCCTAAAAATTCTATAAAAATTAGGTTCTGTTTCTTGTGTGTTCTTTGATTTTCTAGCTAATTTTGGCTATTTTTCATTATTTAAAAACCCTAAAAATTCAAAAACACCTAAAAATTCATAAAAATTCTAATAAATGCATTAAAAATCCAAAAACAATAATTTTGGTACTCAAATTTTCCTTGTTTTTCCTATTTTACAGGAAAATCACCTCCAGGTCTTTTTAAGGTCCTTAGGTATTTTATTTAGGGACTTTAGGCTTGGCTGGACAGTACCCCTTGGTTTTCTTACTGTTTGATTTTTAGAAATTAAAATAAATATCAAAAAAATCCCAAAAATTCACCAAAAACATAAAAATATAAAACACACAAAAATATTTTTGTCTGAATTTTTGCTTGCTTCTTGATGCATTAAATAATTTGTTGAAGTGTGCTTGCTTTTGCTTTCCTTATTTTCTCTATATATTAAAAATTCCAAAAAAACTATAAAAATCTTTAAAACCACTAAAAAATATTTTGCCTTTTATTTTACTCATTTTGACTACTTCGTAGGCCTTCGGCCAATCCGTGCTCCTTGTGTTCGTCCCTAGGTGATATACCAGGTTAATATCATAGCAGGACCGCTTTGTTTCGATTTTACGTATTTTTCGAGTGGTTCATTTTTCTTGATCGACTTAGTCGAGTGATAGAGGTCGCAACGACCTAATTTCTGTACCTTTACCTCTGTCATTTGGCCGGTCATCAGTATACATGTTACATCTCATGAAGCTTGCAGCGGGAGACTCAGCTACACTGGTTGAGCTCCCAAGGATACGTGGCTACACTGGCCATGGTCCATTCTTCATCTTCTTCCCCCTCTTCTTGAGCCGGTTGCACTTGAACTTAGAAGGGAATACCTCGCTTCTCGAGGAAAGAGTTGCTAGATCGAGGCATTAGAATTACCAGGTTGGGGGAGGTTTTTTCTTTGTTACTTTTGAGGTGGGGAGCTACCTATCACTTACACCGCATGGAAAGATTCATGGTCATTAGAGTTTGTGTATGTAGACTTGTTCTGATCTGGTTTATTGAGGAGTCTTGCCCATAGATTGGTGGAACTTAGAGGCTGTTGAGTTTTAAGCTTAAGTCCAAATAAGGTTCCGACACATTAATAATCCAAAGATCTGATCGAGCTCCATATTTCAATTTAATGAAGGCAAGTTTAATAATCAGCCTTAATCCATGTATATTCTCCTCTTTTTCTTTTTCTTTCTCTTTTTCACTTCTTTTTCAAATAAGTGTTTGCTAAGGGACTAGCAAAGTTAAGTATAGGAGGGTGATGAATACCCATTCATCACTCTTTATTCTTATATTTTAGCTACAAAAACCTTTGCAAATACCGGTATATTCATGTAAATACAAATAATTATCAAATTGCATGCCTTGTATAAAATTGAATAAATAGCATGTTTTTGTGCATAAATAAAAGAATAAAGAGACAAAAGAAAAAGATGGAGATATTTAGAATAAATATTGAGCGACCTAATCCCAAGGGAGGGCTCAACATGGGCCTGACCGCATAAATGTCCAAGAAGAGAGAGATAAGGAAGCTCATGTGTACATATACCTGTAATTAAATAAAAATAATTTTTTTCTCTAGAAATAAAAATAAAAATGGGTCATATTTATTTGTAAATATTTGTATATATTTGTAAATATTAAATTAAAATAAAAATGAGAAAAAAAATAAAACAAAATTAAAACAAGTGAAAATACCCCTCATTATTGTACATAAGCCATGTACATAAAATCATTTATGTATTTATTTCACCTTGTAAATAAATCAATAAAATTCCATAAAAATATGTAAATATTCCCTTATTTCATAATGTATAAAATCACAAAAATAAAATAAAAACAAAAAGAAATAAAAATAAAAATCAAAACCACCTTGTATATATATCATACATGGATATAATAAAAATTATTTATTTCAACCATGTACATTATTAATAAAAGTAAAATAAAAATACCATATTATCCCAAATTTTATCCTATAAATAAATAAAATATAAAATTGGGATAATTTCTATAAAAATAAACAATTAAAAATTCAAAATTAAAAATACATATGTATATACATGTATATAATAATAATATTTTGTAAATACCTAAATTATATTTCAAAAAAATAAATAAAAATCACAAAAAATAGTTTGAAAATAAATAAACATTTTTCATGTTTTAAGTTTTTTGAAATTAATTCATTTATTATTTTTTATTGAATTATCAAGTATTTAATAAAATCTGAATTCCCATTGGTCCACGGGGGATTGTTGACCCCCGGTCAACTCTCCCCCGCGGACTCCTTCCTTGTGGATCCGAGCGACCGACCCGACTTCTCCCATTTATCCGCGCTCGATCCGCCTACCAAATCCGTAAACCCCGGGCTCTACTTCTTCCTCTTGCATCCGTGATCCACGCCCGGCAGGGGTTCTTGGGGTCCGCGCTCCGATCTTCACGCCCGACTCCCCTCTAGCCGGACCCCTAGACCTATATAGTCTGAGCTCCGCCCCCTTTTTCCGACATCTTTGGCTCATCTCTCTTCACCCTAGGACCTCCATAGCCCTTGCAGGAGTGACAGATTGCGTTCGGCCGTGTTGCAGCGAGGAGGGAGCAGCTGGACCGCTGATCCGGCGACTTCACGCCGCCGTGCGCCGCCCAGACGTGGCGCTCGAGCCTCGGGCACCGACGACCCTTGAGGCTAGGACCTGGAGCTTCCCCAGCTCTTCCCTAGTCGATCTCATCCAGTAGGTAGCCTTCTTTCCCCTTCTATTTAGCTAATTTCGCTTTTCGCCCAATTGGACCCATCGCTGATTAGCTCCGATTCCGACCACCGTCGCCCGCATCTCGATCATCGGAATCATCCATCATCTCCGCCTTTCCCACGCGTACCTTCTGCACCCATTCATCCAACCCAGTTCGCACCAGAACTGGGATTGGGGTTCCACCGCCGTCCCTTCGCCGGAATCCCCTTTACCTCGACACACCGTTCACCGTCACCACCCCTAACCGAGTCGAGGCAATTTGCCCTCGACCCAGGAATCTGTTGCACAGCTTTGCAAGTCCAGAGGAGCCCATCTGAGGGCTCGACATTCAGGAGCAGCAGCTCCAGCTCCGCCGTGGTCGCTGGACCACCTCCGACGCCTCCAGCCTCATCGGAGGCCATCTTCAGATGCGGGAGGCTCCCACGATTCTTCTCCGATCTTCAGAAGCCTCCGGGGATCTCTCCTGCATGCACACGAGCCCGGGGAAACTCACCGGCGTCGAGTTCATTAAGCATCCTCTAGAGCCATCCGATCTTCCTCTGGCTCCAGACGCGACTGCAGCCGTTCATCTGAGGAGCCCTCCACCGTCCGATCTCTGGGAGGTTTGATCTGGACCCTCCATCCACGAGGGTTAGCCACGACGTTCCGCCTTCGTCCGATCTTACACGTGGCTGGCTCTCTTCCGTCAGTTCAGAGCAGGAGACCCTTCGTTCACCACGTCGCACCTCCACCGCCCGATCTTTCACGTGGAAGGTTCCCAACCATCTGATCTGCACCGAGGGCCCCTTACTGAGGCGCCACCTCCTCCTGAACGTTGGATTTCACACATGGCGCACATCCAGCCCTCGGATATAATAAGGGGTAAATTTCCCATAGGCCCCTCTATTTATGGCTGTATTAGTTAGTCCTGTAAATATTTTATCCCATTCATTTTATTCTGGATATTTTGCACTTTGGACCTCGTGCTTATTTTATTTGCATTTATACCCCTGTCTACGTGCATCGTCACGTGATTTTTGTGGTTTATTTGCATATATGGGCCGGAAGTTTTAGGGTGTTAATGAATGAAATTATATTTTTAATATTTGCAGAAATACCCCTGTGAGTGTTTTGTGCATGTGCCATATATCGTGGGTAATTTACACTTTCACCCCTTGACTTTTAGTACATGTTACTATTTAGTCCAGGGACTTAAGTTTTCTTGAAAATTGGTCCCTGAGTGCCTAGGTCACGTGCCTTGCGCGTGAGTTCTTGGAAAATTTACATCAAACCCCCTGGAACTTATTTTAATTGCGTACAGGTCCCTATGCACTGTGCCCTTGTGTTTGATTTTAATAAAATAGCAAAACTACTCCAAACTTGACGAAAATTGGATACATGGGTCTTGCCATGGTGTAAAATTTTCTCTAATTTTTGGAGACATTTCTGAGCATTTTTATTATTTTAAAAATTCAAAAACAGTCATTTTTGTCTCTATCCAGATTGAAAATTCATAAAAAATATAAAAACTCCCTTAAAAATTCTAAAATTTTTTTAGCATTTGTTAATTTTTGTGTGTTTTATTTTCTGTACATTTTTGTCCATTTTTGGATTTATAAAAACTCTAAAAATTGAAAAACTCTTAAAAACTCATAAAAATTCTAAACAATCATAGAAAAATCCACAAATAATAAATTTTCTTCCTGAATTTTCTTCATTGTTTACATTTTTCATAAAAATTACCTCCAGACCTTTTTTGAACCATTTTATATTTTAAATTGGTCCTCCAAGCCTGACTGGACAGTATCTTGCATTTTCAGTCTTGTTTTATTTTTCTAAAATTATATAAAAATCATAAAATTACCAAAAATTAACCAAAAATAGTAAAAAATATAAAAAACATAAAAGTTTTTGTTTGATTTTTCTGAGCTTATTTGAGTAGTTAAATAATTGATTGTGTTTGTTTGTTTCCTTGTTGAATCCTATTGTCTTCATTATTTAAAAATCCAAAAAATATAAAAACATTAAAAATCCACCAAAAATATTTGTCTTTTATCTTTCATAATTTCTGACTACTTCGTAGGCCGCAAGGCCATCACGTGCTCCTTGAGTTCGACCCTGGTCGCTATACCAGGTTAATCCAATAGCAAGACCGCTATCTTGAGTTTTGTCGTGTTTTGATCTTTATTTGGTGGTCGAATAATTTTTCTTGTTGAGCACCCAAGCGACTGAGGTCGCAACGACCGCTTTTGATTTATCTACCTTGGTTGCTCGGTGGGTTTTGTGCTCATCAATCTACCAAAAAGGTGTCGCCCCTAGTAGACAGTTTTCTATACTTAGGACGTACTTTGTCTGAAGTATAGGGGGATGTACACCCCGAGTGTTCTATTCTTTCGATCCTCTTCATTATCTCCTCTTCTTGTCTATACTTAGGGATATCTTACCCTAAGTATAGGGGGAGACAGTCTGAGTACGATCTGTTCATTCCCACCCTTGACCCTCCCTGCTTTGTGTATAGTCTGCTATACTTAGGATTATTTGATCCTAAGTATAGGGGGGACGGTCAACTTCTCATTGGTTTATTCATTCATCTCTTATCCCTTTATTCTTTAGACTTTTCTATACTCAGTACGAGTTATGTTTTCTCTTTTCTCTCCGATCTATGAGGACATAGCTCAAGCTAAGTATAGGGGGGTCGTTTATACTATGTATATACTTTAGCCATAGCTCATACTTTCATATTTTTACTAATAACTATGGCTATTTATACTGGTAAAATTCATTAAAAATCATAATAAAAAGATGTGTTTCATTCCTCAAATTCTTTTTATATGTACTGATTAATAAATCAGGTGAAAATATTTTTTGCAAAATGTTTGAAAAATAGTTTGAAAATCTTTTTGAAAAATCTTTTGAAAACTATTTGGAAAACATTCTGTTACATGTTTTCAACCTTTGTAAAACTTTTTGATTACAAAACTTATTTTCTTTGTGTGAAATAAAATGTTTGGAAAATGATTTGCAAATAGTTTGAAAAATGGTTGCAAAAATATGTGGAAAATCTATATATACTGTTTGGAAAACCTTTGCAAAATGATTTTCAAATATGTGTACATGTTTGTAAAAATTGTTTGTAAACGTTATTTTGGACTATAGTTTTCAAAATTATTTTAAAAACCTTTTCAAATAAATTTGAGGAATACATACATCTCATCTAAAATTCACTATATATGCTTATAAAATTGACCACTTACCCTGCAAATTCTTAAAATCCACTTCTTGTGTATATAAGATGCACTCCCGTGTAAATATTTGTACCTAATTTTTAGCCAAAACCTTTTGTTTTCAAAAATCCCAAAAACATTTGCAAAACTAAAATCCAAAAACATTTGAAAAACTTTTTCAAAAATCTAAAAATGCATATGCATCATCTTTTCAAAAACCCATAAAAGTTCAAAATCTTTGAAAATTGCATCACAAAAATATTTTCTGCATAGCATTTGCATGGCATTCACATTTTTTGGATTGAGTTTGATAGTTGAACGAGTCTAAGTAACAAAGATTGGAGGTTGATTGGACCTTAAATCTACCTAATTAACAGGAACCTTATAGGAACTGGGTTTGAGGTACTTCAGGTCTAGTTGACTTAATTCTTTGAGAATCACGAGACTTGGTTCAATGAATTCTTGACTGCCTAAGTAGAGTATTTCGGAGCACACGCACGACTCTTGTTGATAATGACCTAACTTAGACACCTGCACCTTTCACTTGGTTCAACTCAGCTGGAGTGGTGAGGGGGTTGGATTTGCCGGTATGAGACGCACACAGGTGGAAACACTTGTCCTCCTCTAGGGAGGGAAGTGCACCCCAACCCGTCCAGTGATGATGAGTTTCGAGGATAGGAGATCGTGGGTTGCAATAAAGCTTCAAAAGAGGGATAGCCTACTGGCTCAAGAGGAAAATCTCCCTATGTAAATGCTGTTGTATATAGTATTCAAAAAAATGCAAAAGCAAAAAACTCCAAAAAAGTGAACAGACCCGTACACAAATAAAAATGCCTGTCGGAGTGTACATATGTGTAAAGTCAAATAAGCAAGCTTGAGCTTAAAAGTCAAATCATGTGAGCCTGCAGCTGGATGACTTGACTACACTGGTCTTGCATCCTAGGATAGGTAGCTACACTGGCTACCGTCCATTCTTCTCTTCACCCCCTCCTCTTGAGCCGATTGCCACTTGAACTTAGAAGGGAATACCCTTCTTCTTGAGGAATGAGTTGTTGGATTGGGGAATCATTGGGTTGTCATATTGGAGAAGTCAGTCCCTTTGTCATTTCAGTTAGGGAGAGCCACCATCACTTACACTGTACGAGTCAGATTCATAGTCGTAAGGGTTTACGTATGAGTTGAAATACTTATGACCTGGCTATTGAGGAGACTTGAGCAGAGTTTTGGGATTCTCAGGTACTGTTGGATTTCAAATTCAGTTCTCATTGAGGTTCCGCCCGCACTAAAATTCCAAAGGTCTAACTTAAGCTCCAAACTTTGATTTTGTGAAGATAAGTTTGATAATCAAATTTAATCCAACTTCTTCTTTTTCTTTTCTTTCTTTTTCTTTCTACACTTATTGCATAAGTGTTTGCTAGGGACTAGCAAAGGTAAAGTATAGGGGGATGATGAATCCACATTTCATTATCTTTATTCTATCATTTTGGCATCAAAAACTCTAGCAAATGCGTGTAAATAGCGCTAATTTATGTATCTTAGCATTCATGCATGAGCCTGTAAATAGTGTATAAAATACTGTTTTTAAAGCCAAAATTATAGAATAAATAAAAGAAAAGAAAAAGAATAAAAGATTGTAAATATTTTATGACCTGAAACCCCGAGATCTAGACATCTCGATGAATAGGTCGACAAAGAATAAAGTAGGGGGAGATAAGGGCCAAAATACAATAAAAATACCTTTGTTGTCATTCATTCTTTATTCATTTTGGGACCTATTTTTGGTTCCACTTTTTTATCTCAAATAAAGAAATTTTGAACAAGAAAGATGTAGATAACTAAATAAATAAAAATACAAAATTAATTTCACTCAAAGATAATGTAAAGATAAAAGTTATGGTCTGAATAAGATTCCAGAATCCCAACTTCCCAGACCTGTATCTCACAAATAAAAACTCCAAATGCATCAAACTCACCTTTAATTGTACATAATTTAAAATAAGCTATTTAATGGTGGTGTGGTTTCGCATTTGGCGGAGCTACGGTTTGAAAGTTGAGTTTTAGACCCCCATTGTATATTTGTACAGATTAAAATATTCATTTTATTATTTATTCATTATTTTTATAATTTTATATTTTTATAATTTTGTAAATATTATTTATAATAAATATGTGTATTAAAATCAGAGTAAAAATGCAAAGAAAATATAAAATAAAATACTTTTATATAATATACATAGGTATAATACCTATATATACCTATACAATTCATACTTCTATTTTATTAAGTGTACAAAACATTTCAAAAAATAAAATAAAAATATATTTAAGTATATAAAAATATTTTATAAATTTATAAAATAATAAACAAAAATAAATAAATTAAATACACAAAATAAAATTTATATATTAAAATACATAGGTATGTATACCTACATAGACCTAAAATAGTAACTTGCATTTTATACCTCTAAAAAATAATTACAAATCAGAAAAAAAATAATTTAGAAAATAATAAACATTTTTTATTTTGAAACCAAAAATTAATAAATTCAATAACTATTTTAAATGAATTTCCAAGCATTTTTTCCAAGGAATTTTCTGGTTGGTCCACGTGGACCAACCAGAAAGCTCCGTTGGTTGACCTCGGTCAACTCTCTGACCGAGGTCTGAAGCCTGTCAGAAATGGGTTTTGACCCGTTTTCTCCCTTTTTTTGAGGCTACTCGTTACATCCTTTCATGATGACTTCTTCACAAATTTTTCTCCCTGATATTGGACCTTACACGCCCAAGGGCTTCCTCGGGGATTGGATCATGGATTCGAGAGATATCCCTCGATCTTTGCATCCGGTTGATGAATCCACATTTCATCATCTTTATTCTATCATTTTGGCACCTAAAACCCTAGCAAATGCCTGTAAATAGCCTTAAATCAAGCATCTTAGCATTCATGCATGTGCATCTCAACAGTGTGTAAATTACTGTAATTAAGGCCAAAATTATAGAATAAATAAAGAAAAGAAAAAGAATAAAATATTGTAAATATTTTATGATCCAAAACCCCCGAGACCTAGGCATCTTGATGAATAGGTCGACAAGGAATAAAGTAGGGGGAGATAAGGTCAGATACACAGATAAAATACCTATATTTTTATTCATTCTTTCTTCATTTTGGGACCTATTTTTGGTTCCACTTTTTGTACATCAAATAAAGAAACTTTGTACACAAAAGTTGTAGATAATTTAATAAAGAAAAATACAAAATTGATTTCACAGAAAAATAATGTACAGATAAAAAGTTATGGTCTGAATAAAAATCCAGAATGCCAACTTCCCAGACCCGTATCTCACAATTAAAAACTCCAAATGCAGCGTACTCACCTTTAATTGTATATAGAATAAAATAATCTATTTTATGGTGGTGGTTTCGCATTTGGCGGAGCTACGGTCTGAAAGTTGAGTTCTGGACCCTCATTGTATAAGTGTACAGATTAAAATATTCACTTTATTCTTTATTCATTATTTATCCAATTTTATATTTTTATAATGTTGTAAATATTATTTATAATAATTATGTACATTAAAATCAGAATAAAAATGTAAATAAAACTCAAAATCAAAACACTTGTATAAAGAATACATAGGTATATTACCTGTACTTATACCTATACTTTCTATATGTATATACAAAACAATTCATAAAAATAAAATAAAAATACATTTGTGTATATAAAAGTATTTTATAATTTTAGAAAATAATAAACAAAAATAAGTAGATTAAATACACAAAATAAAAATAAAATACTAAAATACATAGATAATATACCTATATAGGGGTATAAACGTAAATTTGTAAAAATATCAGTCATAAAAATAAATAAAAATCGGAATAAAATACTACATAAAAAAATAAACATTTTTTATTTTTTACCCAAAAATTAATTCGGCCTTTTTCTATTTTTAAACGAATTAACAAAACATTTTTTATTATCTTTTTCTGGTTGGTCCACGTGGACCAACCAGAAGCTAGCGACTGTTGACCAGCAGGTCAACAGCCCGTCCTTCGTCTACTGTAGCTCTGGCGCGCCTGGGTTTTTGCCCACCTTGGTGGATTTTCCTAGGCCGACTCGTTCGTCCTTTGCCGCCGCTTCCTTCATGGAAGTTGCGCCGCTCTGATCCATCTCCATCGCCGCTCCATCATATCCACTCAGATCTTCTTCCTCCACCCGTGATCATGCCTCGAAAACACGCACCCAACGCTCTTCAAATACAACCCACCATCTTCCTTTCTCGGGTTGAACCGCATTTCATCCAGTTTCACCCCCTTCTTTGGAGTCGCTCAGCAAGGTGGAGGTGACAGCTCCAAGTTGCACCTTCGAAGAGGCGGAGTTGAGCAAGCTGGGCGTGTTCCACCATCACCTCCGGTGGTCGTCCCCGTGAGGTATTCTCCCTCTGGCCATTGGCCATCGAGGCTGCCATCCATCTCATTCCCCTCCCCATTTTATTCCTGTTAGTTCTAGGATCATTTTCCCCATCGTTCTCAGTCGAATCGATCATCTCCATCACCTAATCGATCACCTCGCCGGAGCGCAACTCCGGCGAGACCCTATTGCGCTTCCCAGTCCATTTCGAGAGCCATTTGAGGTCGAGGCATTTTGCCCTCGACCTCTCTAACATTTTGGTGCAGGTATTGAAGTACATCAAAGCTCCTGGAGCTATTTTGCGCTCTCGCCGGAGCACCTGGAGCCTTGCAGCTCCGCCACCTCCGTGCGAGAGCACCGGCGTCCGCCGGTGGATTTTGAAGCCTCCAGACGTCAGCCAACACCTGCAGGAGAAGATCTGGACATTTTGAAGCTCCAACGAACGTCGGAGGCAGGCGTGGGCTCGAATCAAAACTCGCCATCGGCGAGTTCATCTGCTGTTCCTCCTCCATCATCCAGAGCCGTCCGATCGACTCCAGTTCTTCCAAGCCGTCCTTCCTCCGTTAGATCTTGCGCTCCCAGGACCGTTCGATGCACTCCTGATCTTCTAATCCTGGCCGCAAGCTGCGAAGGGGTATCGGAGCGCGAGAGCAGGACACGTGTCTAAGTGAAGCGATATCAGCCGTCCGCTCCCGCTTTGGCGTGGGTATTTTGCTACAAACCCCCGCCCATTTTTGTAATATTTTAATAGTACTAAAACTTTCCTCGGCAGTTTAAATAGTTTTGTAATATTTACCTTAAGGCCCCCGAACTTTTACGTATTTACAAAAAGGTCCTCGGCCACGTCATCTCACGTGCCCGTGCGCGTGAGGTGCGTGGCCATTTTGCAGACAGACCCTCGGCCTTTGGGGTATTTTGGTTTAGGCCCAGAACGTTTGTATTCAGTGTTAAATATTTGGGATATTTGCATACAAGCCCCTGATAGTGTTGGTTATTGCCTTTAGGTCCCTGCCAGGCGCGTGTCTCGCACGTGTTCGGCTTGGGCATTTTGCGCTAAGGCCCCTCCGGGTTTTGTTATTTATATTTCGTCCAAGTAAATGCAAGTTTCAGTGTAAACTTTTGTGGAAGAATTGCGTGTAAGCCCCTGGTTGTTTCAATATTTGCACTTATGCCCTTGCCAGGACTTTAGTAATTGGATGTTTGTTGTAATTATTTGAAATATCATTTTAAGTCCAAAAATTCCACAAAAATAGTCTTAAGCTCCTGTGCACCTATACTTTCAGCCACCTATTTAGTTTTTGATTTTATTTTATTTTTATATTTATTAAAAATCAAAAACTTGCTATTTGTGCACTGTCTAGCTTAGAAAATACCAAAAAAATATCAAAACACCTCTAAAAATTCCAAAAAAATTACCTAGTGTCTATTTTATTATCTTTTAGTGTCAGTCCAAAAATCATTAAAAATTTCAAAAGAAAAACACAAAAAAATTAAAAACTCTTAAAAACTTCAAAAAAATATATAAAATAGTAGAAAAATCAAAAAAATACAAACTTAGCTTCTGTTTATCCCTTATTTTGTCCTTCTTATGTGAAAAATAGTGTAAAATATTTTTGCTACTGGTTGGTATTTTTAGATTCCATTTTACTCACAGCCAGCCTTGTTTGCACTGTTTTCTCTTATTTCAGTTTTTAAAAATATCAAAAACAACTTGAAAAATCCCCAAAAATCACAAAAACAGTAAAAAACCCTAAAAAGACTAAAAACATTTTATTTCTTAATTTTTGAATATTTTTGTGCATTTTTATAAATATTTTATCTTGCCTTATCTTATATTGCCTTTACTTTCCAACATTGAAAAAGAAAATAAAAAAATTATAAAATATAAAATATAAAAATCAGAAAATTAAAAATCAAAATACAAAATTAAAAATTAAATAAAAAATAAAAAAAAATTGAAAATTGAAAACCCACAAAAATTGTAGTTGCTTGATTGCTTAGTGTAGACCCTTCACACACTCACACACTTAGCTTCTGCTAGGACTACACTGTTTGCTCCCTGTGTTCGAACTCTCTGCATACTTGCCCTTTACATCATTTGTGCAGAGTTAAAAATAAATTTTAACTCCACATTGTTTCTAATTTATTGATCTTAGTGTGGGTTAATTGTTGATCAAATACGGATTTCATTTGAGAGTCGCAACAGCGACGGTTATCTCCGCCTTGTGTGAGATACCAAATTTAGACCCTCGTGAGATCCGCGTTTATCAAATGGCGCCGTTGCCGGGGAGCAACAGCTTGTAGTTCACATTCTTGTTCGTTTGTGTGATAGTTTACCATAGCAGCATTTTCCTTCTCTTACATTTTGATATATCTCGTTGAGCTTTCTGACCACTCTTCTTTGTCTTCTTGCGAGGGACCGCGGAGCGAGGCGGATCGCCTAGGCGACCGACGCAACCTTGGGACGTGGAGCCGGCTTTTCTTTAGCCAAGCCGGCAGGAGAGAGCAAGGAGTGAGAGAGAGAGAGATTAGAGTAGCTTTTCTTTTATTTGTGAGAGAGTGATTCATTTAGATTGTAATAATACAGGTACCTTGGACTTGGACACTTAGACATTCGGGCCTAATTTCCGGGTGTTTGTTCACCCGGGGGCTCACCGCGGTTTTTATCGTGTTTTGACCGCTTGTCATTTTCCGGTTTTGTTTTTCATTCTTCACTTTATTTTGTGGATTGAGCTCCTAGATCTAGGTCCTGCTTGATTCGATTAGAATAGGTCCAAACACTTAATTATCTTTGCATGCTCCTATAGTGCGTATTTGGACTTAGACTAATTAAACAGTTGGTTATCTACTCTTGATCCACGCGCCGTGAGCAAGCCCCATCAAGCGCTACTCCTAAACTCGAGTGTGTCGAGAAGAGGAGGGGTGAGCCAAGACCGGACACTCGGATTGGGAGGTGATAATCAACTTGTGGTTCTTCACGCTAGCAGTTGCCTAATCTAGGACGATTTCCGTGTGCATACCGGCATGTAGTTTAGGTTTATAAATTTCTGCTTTGCATCCCGCATGGAGAGAGCTGGGATTCACTGTAAGTCTTCTTACTTTGCACGCATCATTTAGGCACAAAGGTGAGATCTCCATCTTTGTGTCGACTTGCACGGCTTTTCCGACTCTATTCTCCCTCTGTTTTTGGACAAAGTAGGATAAAGAAAAAAATACAAAAACGTTAGGCGCTTGTTTGAATTGACTCAAAAGAAGCGATAACACCAAAAAAATTAAAAAAGGGACTGCTAAGAAAACTTGACCAAAATAAAAAAGGTAATTGGATTCATTGCTTGGGGTGAGTAATACCCTCACTTGTATTCAGGTTGCATGGGAAGGTTTCCTTCCAAGTGAGGTGAGCGCTTCGTAAGGATTAGAGCCAAAAACCCAGCTTGTGGCTGCCTTGTGTATCGCCTGGATTTCCGAAGTATTGGCGCTTCTATCGTACGTAGTCGAGTAGGGCTTGGTCGCCATTGGTGACTCACTATTGTGTGAGCATCGACCTAGTCCGAAGTATCGAGCATAGGCCACGCCTTCACGGGGGTGTCTGTCTCACCGGCTGCGTCCGAGTAGGTTCTTGCACGCTCACGGGTGATTCCGTTGCGAGCGAGATCCGAAGTATCGGTTTCGCCTATTGGCTTCCTCTCTTATTCTTTGGCTGAGTAGGGATCCAGGAAGGGTTACAAGGACCTCAACTGCACAAGCTACAGGTTACACAGGAGGAGGACAAGTACGGGATACTTTTCCGGCAGTACTCTCTCTCCTATAGGCGTAGCGTTCTAAGGACTCGTTAAAAGATAAATTCCTGAATCAAGCTAAAACTGAAAAGATAAAAGCCGAACCTTCACGGCTTCATGTGTTGAGTTGGTGAACTTACCCTTGCTTTGTGTTTGATTGCTAGATTTATCTAGGTCAAGATCAAAAACACCGCACAATCGTGCGCAATTTTGTTGCATCTCATTTCATCCCTCTTCTTCTACATTCCCTCTGCTCTTACCAATAATCAAGATGATGGGACGGAGATCTCTTAGGCCGACCTTGTCGGCACCGCTATCCCGCACTCCTCCTTATTCATCTAGGAATACCTCGGAGAGTCCGCTCTCCGAGCCTGAGTTTACATCCACCCTGTTCCCCCTCGACCACCATTCTCATTCTCCTTCTATCAGTCCGAGAGTGTCAGAATACAGTGCATCACAGTGTTCAGCCCATTCTACAGCACCTGAAATGGCCTCTTTTGCATTTTCAGAAAATCCAGCCATGTCAGACAGAGGCGAGCCTGCAGATGATCATGAGCACCCTCCATTCCTATTTGATCAGGCGGCCATCAATAATTCCTTGTTGGCATCCCTGGAGACTATGCAGAGACAGATCCGTGACCAGGGCACATTCATGGGTGACCTTATGAGGGAAATTGCTCAGATGAGAGAGAACAGACCGGGAGGAGGCGGTGGCGGTGGAGAAGGAGGAGGACCCGATGCAGGAGGAGGCGACCCGGACGGTGAGCGACCGCCACAGACCATTATGAGGGAGCTGCACAACCCAGCTTCATCCCTCACTCACCGGTGGATCAGACTCCCGCCAATCCACGGAGACTTCGAGCTTCGGCACAACACAATTCAGATGCTACCCAAGTTCCATGGGTTGCCGACCGAAGAGCCGCACCTCCACCTCCAAGAATTCGAGATGATTTGCAGCACCATCCATGATCGGTTGATAACCGAGGACACAATCAAGATGATTGCCTTTCCATTCTCTTTGGTTGATAGAGCCGCATATTGGCTCAAGCATCTTGGGCAGTTCGTCGACACTTGGGCAGATCTCCGGACCGCATTTTTGAAGAAATACTATCCTCTCGGCCGGACCAATGCAGCTAGAGCTATGATTAGCAATTTTGTCATGATCCCAAATGAACAATTTCATGAAGCTTGGGATCGATTCAGAGAGCTCATCGACCAGTGTCCACATCACGACATCTCCAAGCCCAATCTCGTACAGAGTTTCTTCTGCGGGCTGACACCGGAGCTGCAGGGGCTTGTCAACGCCTCTTGTGGTGGATCCTATTTTTCTAAGGGTGAAGATGATGTATGGGCTATCTACGAGGGCATGGCAGAAAATTCTACAGTGATGACTCAGGCCCGTGTCTACACCCAACAAAAGCCACCACAAGGAGGCGGATCATTTCATAGGATCGCTCGCATCAATGCCGGTCCCAATACATCGTCGGTAGCCGCAGCCCAAGCTGAATCAGCAGCAGCCGACATGGGGATCATCAGTGAGAAGCTGGACCGCATGGAGATCCTTGAAAAGAAGCAGAACCAAGGCATGGCCCAGATGGACCAGATCGCCAAGACAATGAGTGACCTAAAAACTCAAATTCTCTGTATTCAGGAGGCGCAGGCCCATTCACAACAGCCTCCAAGGTCACAGGTTGTTTCCAGCAGCAACAATTCCAACCAGGCTTCCACCTCATACCGCCAGGTGAACCATATCCAGGCGGAGCCGGTTCCATTGTTGCAGTACCATTCAGAGCAACCGCCATCTCAGGAGACTCAGATGGTGGTGTATCAGCCGGAGCAGCCACTGGCAGTTCTTCCTCCACCTTCCTTTGAGCAGGAACTGTTGATGGAAGTCAACGGGATTTGGTATGACCGATACCCCCAGCCAGCGATTCGCAGGGATCACCCCGGATTCCGTTGGGGTAATGGTGGTTCCTCATCTCAACAGCATCCTCCTCCTCAAGGACAGCAGAGCAGCCAGCTACAACAACAACACCAGCAGCCCCAGTACAACCAGCCCCAGCAGTATCAGAGTGGTCCTCGTCCCGCCTATCAGGGACAGCAGTGGAGGCAGCGTCAGCCGCCTCAGCATTCTTATGCCCAGCCTCCCCCCCAATATCAGCAGCAATACCAGCAGCAGCAGCCCCATGTCCAGCAGGGACAGACATCCGGTTCTCAGGGTCCAGCCTACGAGAACCCTGCTCTTGATGATCTTGCCCGCTTGCTATCTGAACAGCGAGCATCTTTCAGGCAAGAAATGGATGAGTTCCGACAGGAGATGCGGGATATCATCAAAGGCAAGGCCGCCATACCCGCTCAGATCGAACCCAATCCTAATAACCTAAAAAGAAAATCTGAGCAGGTAGAGTTCACAGAGTACACCTCTCCTAGTGATGATCTGAATGACATATCTTATTCCTATTATGATGCTGATTTTGTTACTACTAGGAGCGGTAGGATGCCAGCCGGCGGCGCCTCTTCTGAGCGACAGCCAGACGCAGAACCAGGAGCGCCAGAAGAGCAGAGGAGCGGTACTGAGGCCGCTAATGATGATGTTGAAGACGGTGGTGCTGATGCCACCATTTTGGGAGAAGAACCAGAGCGCGGTGCTGATGCCGCGAAGACCGGTGCTAGTGGTGGTACTGAGGCCACCACATCTACTTTTGTTGAGCCAGCCACTGTGATGTCACCACATTTTGTATCTAGAGACTGTGGGACGAAAAACAAAAACAAAAATATGAATAAAGGAAAGGTTTCTGTTCAAATTGCGGATCCATATGTGTTGAATGATGATTGTTGTATGGATTCTCCATCTTCACAGGCACAAGAACCGATTCCTAGTCCTCCATCTGAGGAGGCCCCTACCATCCCCTTCCCTGAGGCACTCCGCCGAGCGAAGGGGAATAGAAAAGAAAATCCCAAAAAGAACCAACAGGTAGAGTTCGGCAACGAGATGATTGACAGATTTCATATTCAGCTGACTCTACGAGAAGCGTTTGAGCATATTCCCTTCTTCAAGAAGAATCTGAAAGAAACAACTACTGTCCGAAGAAGGAAGAGGCACAGAGATCAAATCCATATGCTCACGCATAACACTTGCTGCGCCATTCAGAACACATTGCCAGCCAAGCGACCAGACGCAGGAGCTCCTTATGTCAGATGCGAGATTCAAGAGCAGCAGTTTGATCGTACTCTATTAGACAGCGGCTCTTCGATTAACCTCCTTCCGGCAGCCTTACTCAAGCAGTTTGAGTTTGGCCCTCTTCTTCGAAGCAGAACCGTCCTTCAGTTTGCTGATAGGTCGATTAAGAGGCCGAAGGGGTTATTGAAAGACGTGGTCGTTACCATTCAGGGCCTGAAATTCCCCGTGGACTTCGTTGTGTTGGACATGGAGATCCCTGAGTCGGTAACTGATGCCCCCATCATTCTCGGACGTCCATTCTTGGCCACAGCCAAGGCGGTGACCGATCATGATAGTGGGAAGGTATGCTTTCGCGTAGAGGGCGAAACCATACAAATAGAGACGATCGAAGAGATCAGAGCCAGAGAGGCAGAATGCTCAGAACAGTCCAGCGAAGCAGAGCAGATGACAGAGGAGCTAGACATCCACCAGGTTTGTGATTTCGAGATGACTGATGATGAATCCAACTGGAAAGATCCTGTAGCACCGACCCTTGCCTTGCCTACAGATTCACTGTATCTCAAGCTCATGGCAGTCGAGAGCCGGGAGAGCACATTCCTGGATGAGGATATTTATGAGGCTGACAGTGTTGTGATG
This sequence comes from Ottelia alismoides, assembly GCA_037367405.1. Taxonomy (NCBI): domain Eukaryota; kingdom Viridiplantae; phylum Streptophyta; class Magnoliopsida; order Alismatales; family Hydrocharitaceae; genus Ottelia; species Ottelia alismoides. Next base: position 109,181 of record JAZKJV010007889.1, on the reverse strand, counting down.
AGTGGTGCTGAGGAATTTCAATCTTGCTCATCATCTTCTGATCCCTCGGATTCAGACATTGATTGGGATGACTTTGACGACTATTTACCTTGTCTGATTCCTACTGAGCTGACAGCCATGACAGAGTGCGAGCCAGTACAGTCTATTGATGATCCATCAGGCCGCCCTTCGTCAGAAATTCATGCAGAGCGAGAGTTCTCCCATGCAGACCTGGTCGCCTTTACACAGACATATCAGAAGCCAGATCTGCCACCTCCCAGTTGTCCAGAACGGAAACCTCTGCCGCAGTCAATGAAGTACAGATTCCTTGCTGGAAAGCCAGACATGTACCCAGTCATTATCTCAGCAGATTTGACTGGAGAGCAAGAATCTCGTTTGATGGAGGTTCTTGAAAGAAACCGCAAGGCAATCGGTTGGAGTATAGCTGATCTCCAAGGGCTGAGCCCAAATCTTTGCTCCCACCACATTTATCTCGAGGATAACGCTAAGCCGTCGCGTGAGTTCCAACGACGGCTGAACCCGAATCTTCGAGACGTAGTCATGAAAGAAATTTCTAAGTGGTGGAGCACCGATTTTATCTATCCCATCTCCGACTCCAAATGGGTTAGTCCACTTCATGTGGTACCCAAGAAAACGGGTATCACTACAGTTGTCAATGAGTCAGGAGAGGAGATCGCTACCAGAGTACCAACTTCTTGGAGGGTCTGTGTGGACTACAGACGATTGAATGAGGCCACCAAGAAGGATCACTTCCCGCTACCATTTATTGATCAGATTATCGAGCGGTTAGCTGGGAAGAGCCATTACTGTTTTCTTGATGGGTACTCTGGATACAATCAAGTGGCCATTGCGCCCGAAGACCAGGAGAAAACGACATTCACCTGTCCGTTTGGGACGTATGCTTTCAGACGGATGCCCTTTGGTCTATGTAACGCTCCGGCGACATTCCAAAGGTGCATGTTGTCCATCTTCTCGGACATGGTGGGTGACTGTTTAGAGGTCTTCATGGATGACTTCTCGGTCTATGGCGACGGGTTCGACGCTTGTCTTGACTGCCTAGATCGTGTGCTGAAGCGCTGCATAGAGGTTAATCTTGTCTTATCCTGGGAGAAGAGTCATTTCATGATGACTCAAGGGACGGTCCTTGGTCATATCGTCTCCAACAGGGGCATGGAGGTCGATCCGGCTAAGGTGGACATCATCAGAAAACTCAATCTGCCGTCCAATTTGCGTCAGTTACGGTCTTTTCTGGGGCATGTCGGTTTCTACCGACGGTTCATTCAGGACTTCAGCCGAATTGCCCGACCGCTCACTGACTTACTGACCAAAGACACCGAGTTTATTGTTAATGATAAGTGTCTTGAATCTTTTGAGACTCTCAAGAACATGGTTGTGTCAGCTCCTGTCCTTCAGCCACCCGATTGGTCTCTTCCATTCGAGATCATGACGGATGCTTCAGATTTTGCCGTTGGGGCTGTGCTTGGACAGAGGAGGGATGGGTTACCATTTGCCATTCACTACGCCAGCCGGACCTTAGATGCCGCTCAAAGGAATTACACTGTGACTGAGAAAGAGATGCTGGCCGTAGTCTTTGCTCTTGATAAGTATAGATCATATATTCTCGGATCTAGAGTGACCATTTACACCGATCATACCGCCATCCGGTATTTAATGGCTAAGAAGGATGCCAAAGCACGTCTCACCAGATGGATCCTTCTACTCCAGGAATTTGATATTGAGATTAAGGACAAGCCTGGAGTCAAGAATGTGGTGGCGGATCATCTCTCCAGATTGGAGAATCTTGAGGAATCTGAGCCCAGTGCACCTATAACCGAGACTTTTCCAGATGAGGCGATCTTGGCTGTCACCTCACTCCCATGGTATGCTGACCTTGTAAACTATCTTGTTGCTAAGACAATCCCTCAGGGTTGGCCCAGGCAGAAACTTGAGACCTTCCTAGCTAAGGCCAAGTTTTACCATTGGGAGGATCCCGTCCTTTATCATGAAGGAGGGGATAGTATCTGGAGGAGGTGCATTCCTCAAGAAGAGCAGCATAGCGTCCTCACATACTGCCACAAGCTTGAGGCAGGAGGACATCATTCAGGAAAAAGGACAGCACAGAAGGTGCTTCAATCCGGCCTATGGTGGCCTACTCTCTTCAAGGATTCTGATGAGTTCGTGAAGAAATGTACTGACTGTCAGAAAATGGGAACCTGCGGACAGAGAGACATGATGCCCATGCAACCCATTCACTTTTGTGAGGTTTTTGATGCATGGGGAATTGATTTCATGGGCCCATTTCCTAAGAGTCAGGGATTCGAGCATATTTTGCTCGCTGTGGATTATGTCAGCCGATGGGTTGAGGCCATCCCCGCCCGAGCCGCAGATGCTAAAACCGTTTGCAAATTTTTAAGGAAAAATATCATTTCACGGTTCGGAGTACCTAGAGTCTTGATTTCAGACGGGGGGTCTCATTTCATCAATGACAAAGTTAGGGCCCTTGCTGACGAGTTCGGCATTGACCATCGGGTTGCCACTCCTTATCACCCTCAGACTAATGGTCTAGCCGAAGTATCGAATAGGGAGATAAAGACTATCTTGCAGAAAGTTGTTCGCCCAGACCGAAAGGATTGGTCACAGCTTTTGGACTCGGTCTTGTGGGCTTATCGGACATCTTTCAAGAATCCATTGGGAACATCTCCCTTTCGTCTCGTCTATGGCAAGCCGTGCCATTTGCCAGTGGAGATCAAGCACAAATCTTTTTGGGCAGTTACTGAGTTGCTTCTAGATCCCGAGAGTATAGGAGACCAGAGAAGAGCAGAATTGGCAGCCCTGGAGGAATTGAGAGATACAGCCTTTTCGAACAGCCTACAGTACAAAGAGAAAGTGAAGACATGGCACGATTCGCATATCAGCCATAAACAGTTTGAGCCAGATCAGAGAGTATGGTTGTTTGATTCCAGGCTGAAATTATTCCCAGGGAAATTACAGAGCAAGTGGAAAGGACCGTATGTGGTCAGGAAGGTACATGACAATGGCAGCATCGACATATCCGAACCGTCATCTTCCTCTACCTTCCGCGTCAACGGTCAACGCTTGAAATTATATCTTGATCATGATCCGCCGACCATTGACGTAGCCCCCATTCTTCTGGTATGAGATGTGTCCTTTGATTCTCATCATCTATATCTCATACATGGTGATCAAATGCTACTTTCCGCTGTACAGATCCATCTGTTTATATCACTCTATTTTCGGTTGAAGTATTCTTTTCTTCTTTTCTTCTTTTCCTTTTCTATTTTCTTTATCTATCACAAAGGTGCCGCCCTTGAAGACAGTTTTCCATACTTAGGACGTACTTTGTCCTAAGTATAGGGGGGTTGGCACCCCGAGTTTTTCTATTCTTTTCGATCCTCTCCATTGTCTCCTCTTCTTGTCTATACTTAGGGATATCTTACCCTAAGTATAGGGGGAGACAATCTGAGTACGATCTGTTCATTCCCACCCTTGACCCTCCCTGCGTTGTGTACAGTCTGCTATACTTAGGATTATTTGATCCTAAGTATAGGGGGGACGGTCAACTTCTCATTGATCCATTCATTTATTCTTTAGACTTGTCTATACTTAGTACGAGTTATGTCTTCTCTTCTCTCTCCGATCTATGAGGACATAGCTCAAGCTAAGTATAGGGGGGTCGTATATACTACGTATATACTTTAGCCATAACTCGTACTTTCGTATATTCCTTAATAATATGGCTAAAAATCCTTTAAAAATTCATTAAAAATTCTTAATAAAACGATGTGATTATTCCTCAAATTCTTTTTGTATATACTGATTAATAAATCAGGTGAAAATGTTTTTTGCAAAATGTTTGAAAAATAGTTTGAAAATCTTTGTGAACATCTATTGAAAACTATTTTGAAAATATTTTGTTTCATGTTTTCAACCTGTGTAAAATGTGTGGTTTGTAAAATTTATTTTCTGTGTGTGAAATAAAATGTTTGAAAAATGATTTGCAAATGGTTTGAAAAATGGTTGCAAAAATGATTTGAAAAACCTATATATACTGTTTTGAAAGCCTTTGCAAAATGTTTTCAAATGTGTGTAAAATGTTTGTAAAAATTATTTTGGACTATAGTTTTCAAAAATTGTGTGAAAATTGTTTTCAAATAAGTTTGAGGAATACACTCATCACACCAAAATCCATCTTATATGTATATGTATAAAATTGATCACTTACCCTTGTAAATTCTAAATTCCTCTTCTTGTATATATAAAGAAGCACTCCCGTGTACATATTTTCACCTAGTTTTTAGCCAAAATCTTTTTGTTTCAAAAACTCCCAAAAACATTTGCAAAATTAAAATCCAAAAACATCTGAAAAATCTTTTTGAAAAATACAAAAAAATTGCATCTGCATGTGCATGCATCATCTTTTCAAAAATCCATAAAAAAGTTCAAAATCTCTGAAAATTGCATCACAAAAATATTTTCTGCATACCATTGCATAGCATGAGCATTTTTCGGATCGAGTTTGACAATTGAACAAGTCTAAGTAAAATCCGGAGATTGGAGCTTGATTGGACCTTATAATCTACCTAATAACAGGAACCTTATAGGAACTGGGTTTGAGGTACTTCAGGTCTAGTTGACTTAATTCTTTGAGGATCACGGGACTTGGTTCAATGGATTCTTGACCGCCTAAGTAGAGTATTTCGGAGCACACGCACACGCACGATTCTTGACCACCATCACTTACACTGTACGAGTCAGATTCATAGTCGTAAGGGTTTACGTATGAGTTGAAATACTTATGACCTGGCTATTGAGGAGACTTGAGCAGAGTTTTGGGATTCTCAGGTACTGTTGGATTTCAAATTCAGTTCTCATTGAGGTTCCGCCCGCACTAAAATTCCAAAGGTCTAACTTAAGCTCCAAACTTTGATTTTGTGAAGATAAGTTTGATAATCAAATTTAATCCAACTTCTTCTTTTTCTTTTCTTTCTTTTTCTTTCTACACTTATTGCATAAGTGTTTGCTAGGGACTAGCAAAGGTAAAGTATAGGGGGATGATGAATCCACATTTCATTATCTTTATTCTATCATTTTGGCATCAAAAACTCTAGCAAATGCGTGTAAATAGCGCTAATTTATGTATCTTAGCATTCATGCATGAGCCTGTAAATAGTGTATAAAATACTGTTTTTAAAGCCAAAATTATAGAATAAATAAAAGAAAAGAAAAAGAATAAAAGATTGTAAATATTTTATGACCTGAAACCCCGAGATCTAGACATCTCGATGAATAGGTCGACAAAGAATAAAGTAGGGGGAGATAAGGGCCAAAATACAATAAAAATACCTTTGTTGTCATTCATTCTTTATTCATTTTGGGACCTATTTTTGGTTCCACTTTTTTATCTCAAATAAAGAAATTTTGAACAAGAAAGATGTAGATAACTAAATAAATAAAAATACAAAATTAATTTCACTCAAAGATAATGTAAAGATAAAAGTTATGGTCTGAATAAGATTCCAGAATCCCAACTTCCCAGACCTGTATCTCACAAATAAAAACTCCAAATGCATCAAACTCACCTTTAATTGTACATAATTTAAAATAAGCTATTTAATGGTGGTGTGGTTTCGCATTTGGCGGAGCTACGGTTTGAAAGTTGAGTTTTAGACCCCCATTGTATATTTGTACAGATTAAAATATTCATTTTATTATTTATTCATTATTTTTATAATTTTATATTTTTATAATTTTGTAAATATTATTTATAATAAATATGTGTATTAAAATCAGAGTAAAAATGCAAAGAAAATATAAAATAAAATACTTTTATATAATATACATAGGTATAATACCTATATATACCTATACAATTCATACTTCTATTTTATTAAGTGTACAAAACATTTCAAAAAATAAAATAAAAATATATTTAAGTATATAAAAATATTTTATAAATTTATAAAATAATAAACAAAAATAAATAAATTAAATACACAAAATAAAATTTATATATTAAAATACATAGGTATGTATACCTACATAGACCTAAAATAGTAACTTGCATTTTATACCTCTAAAAAATAATTACAAATCAGAAAAAAAATAATTTAGAAAATAATAAACATTTTTTATTTTGAAACCAAAAATTAATAAATTCAATAACTATTTTAAATGAATTTCCAAGCATTTTTTCCAAGGAATTTTCTGGTTGGTCCACGTGGACCAACCAGAAAGCTCCGTTGGTTGACCTCGGTCAACTCTCTGACCGAGGTCTGAAGCCTGTCAGAAATGGGTTTTGACCCGTTTTCTCCCTTTTTTTGAGGCTACTCGTTACATCCTTTCATGATGACTTCTTCACAAATTTTTCTCCCTGATATTGGACCTTACACGCCCAAGGGCTTCCTCGGGGATTGGATCATGGATTCGAGAGATATCCCTCGATCTTTGCATCCGGTTGATGAATCCACATTTCATCATCTTTATTCTATCATTTTGACACCTAAAACCCTAGCAAATGCCTGTAAATAGCCTTAAATCAAGCATCTTAGCATTCATGCATGTGCATCTCAACAGTGTGTAAATTACTGTAATTAAGGCCAAAATTATAGAATAAATAAAGAAAAGAAAAAGAATAAAATATTGTAAATATTTTATGATCCAAAACCCCCGAGACCTAGGCATCTTGATGAATAGGTCGACAAGGAATAAAGTAGGGGGAGATAAGGTCAGATACACAGATAAAATACCTATATTTTTATTCATTCTTTCTTCATTTTGGGACCTATTTTTGGTTCCACTTTTTGTACATCAAATAAAGAAACTTTGTACACAAAAGTTGTAGATAATTTAATAAAGAAAAATACAAAATTGATTTCACAGAAAAATAATGTACAGATAAAAAGTTATGGTCTGAATAAAAATCCAGAATGCCAACTTCCCAGACCCGTATCTCACAATTAAAAACTCCAAATGCAGCGTACTCACCTTTAATTGTATATAGAATAAAATAATCTATTTTATGGTGGTGGTTTCGCATTTGGCGGAGCTACGGTCTGAAAGTTGAGTTCTGGACCCTCATTGTATAAGTGTACAGATTAAAATATTCACTTTATTCTTTATTCATTATTTATCCAATTTTATATTTTTATAATGTTGTAAATATTATTTATAATAATTATGTACATTAAAATCAGAATAAAAATGTAAATAAAACTCAAAATCAAAACACTTGTATAAAGAATACATAGGTATATTACCTGTACTTATACCTATACTTTCTATATGTATATACAAAACAATTCATAAAAATAAAATAAAAATACATTTGTGTATATAAAAGTATTTTATAATTTTAGAAAATAATAAACAAAAATAAGTAGATTAAATACACAAAATAAAAATAAAATACTAAAATACATAGATAATATACCTATATAGGGGTATAAACGTAAATTTGTAAAAATATCAGTCATAAAAATAAATAAAAATCGGAATAAAATACTACATAAAAAAATAAACATTTTTTATTTTTTACCCAAAAATTAATTCGGCCTTTTTCTATTTTTAAACGAATTAACAAAACATTTTTTATTATCTTTTTCTGGTTGGTCCACGTGGACCAACCAGAAGCTAGCGACTGTTGACCAGCAGGTCAACAGCCCGTCCTTCGTCTACTGTAGCTCTGGCGCGCCTGGGTTTTTGCCCACCTTGGTGGATTTTCCTAGGCCGACTCGTTCGTCCTTTGCCGCCGCTTCCTTCATGGAAGTTGCGCCGCTCTGATCCATCTCCATCGCCGCTCCATCATATCCACTCAGATCTTCTTCCTCCACCCGTGATCATGCCTCGAAAACACGCACCCAACGCTCTTCAAATACAACCCACCATCTTCCTTTCTCGGGTTGAACCGCATTTCATCCAGTTTCCCCCCCTTCTTTGGAGTCGCTCAGCAAGGTGGAGGTGACAGCTCCAAGTTGCACCTTCGAAGAGGCGGAGTTGAGCAAGCTGGGCGTGTTCCACCATCACCTCCGGCGGTCGTCCCCGTGAGGTATTCTCCCTCTGGCCATTGGCCATCGAGGCTGCCATCCATCTCATTCCCCTCCCCATTTTATTCCTGTTAGTTCTAGGATCATTTTCCCCATCGTTCTCAGTCGAATCGATCATCTCCATCACCTAATCGATCACCTCGCCGGAGCGCAACTCCGGCGAGACCCTATTGCGCTTCCCAGTCCATTTCGAGAGCCATTTGAGGTCGAGGCATTTTGCCCTCGACCTCTCTAACGTTTTGGTGCAGGTATTGAAGTACATCAAAGCTCCTGGAGCTATTTTGCGCTCTCGCCGGAGCACCTGGAGCCTTGCAGCTCCGCCACCTCCGTGCGAGAGCACCGGCGTCCGCCGGTGGATTTTGAAGCCTCCAGACGTCAGCCAACACCTGCAGGAGAAGATCTGGACATTTTGAAGCTCCAACGAACGTCGGAGGCAGGCGTGGGCTCGAATCAAAACTCGCCATCGGCGAGTTCATCTGCTGTTCCTCCTCCATCATCCAGAGCCGTCCGATCGACTCCAGTTCTTCCAAGCCGTCCTTCCTCCGTTAGATCTTGCGCTCCCAGGACCGTTCGATGCACTCCTGATCTTCTAATCCTGGCCGCAAGCTGCGAAGGGGTATCGGAGCGCGAGAGCAGGACACGTGTCTAAGTGAAGCGATATCAGCCGTCCGCTCCCGCTTTGGCGTGGGTATTTTGCTACAAACCCCCGCCCATTTTTGTAATATTTTAATAGTACTAAAACTTTCCTCGGCAGTTTAAATAGTTTTGTAATATTTACCTTAAGGCCCCCGAACTTTTACGTATTTACAAAAAGGTCCTCGGCCACGTCATCTCACGTGCCCGTGCGCGTGAGGTGCGTGGCCATTTTGCAGACAGACCCTCGGCCTTTGGGGTATTTTGGTTTAGGCCCAGAACGTTTGTATTCAGTGTTAAATATTTGGGATATTTGCATACAAGCCCCTGATAGTGTTGGTTATTGCCTTTAGGTCCCTGCCAGGCGCGTGTCTCGCACGTGTTCGGCTTGGGCATTTTGCGCTAAGGCCCCTCCGGGTTTTGTTATTTATATTTCGTCCAAGTAAATGCAAGTTTCAGTGTAAACTTTTGTGGAAGAATTGCGTGTAAGCCCCTGGTTGTTTCAATATTTGCACTTATGCCCTTGCCAGGACTTTAGTAATTGGATGTTTGTTGTAATTATTTGAAATATCATTTTAAGTCCAAAAATTCCACAAAAATAGTCTTAAGCTCCTGTGCACCTATACTTTCACGCCACCTATTTAGTTTTTGATTTTATTTTATTTTTATATTTATTAAAAATCAAAAACTTGCTATTTGTGCACTGTCTAGCTTAGAAAATACCAAAAAAATATCAAAACACCTCTAAAAATTCCAAAAAAATTACCTAGTGTCTATTTTATTATCTTTTAGTGTCAGTCCAAAAATCATTAAAAATTTCAAAAGAAAAACACAAAAAAATTAAAAACTCTTAAAAACTTCAAAAAAATATATAAAATAGTAGAAAAATCAAAAAAATACAAACTTAGCTTCTGTTTATCCCTTATTTTGTCCTTCTTATGTGAAAAATAGTGTAAAATATTTTTGCTACTGGTTGGTATTTTTAGATTCCATTTTACTCACAGCCAGCCTTGTTTGCACTGTTTTCTCTTATTTCAGTTTTTAAAAATATCAAAAACAACTTGAAAAATCCCCAAAAATCACAAAAACAGTAAAAAACCCTAAAAAGACTAAAAACATTTTATTTCTTAATTTTTGAATATTTTTGTGCATTTTTATAAATATTTTATCTTGCCTTATCTTATATTGCCTTTACTTTCCAACATTGAAAAAGAAAATAAAAAAATTATAAAATATAAAATATAAAAATCAGAAAATTAAAAATCAAAATACAAAATTAAAAATTAAATAAAAAATAAAAAAAAATTGAAAATTGAAAACCCACAAAAATTGTAGTTGCTTGATTGCTTAGTGTAGACCCTTCACACACTCACACACTTAGCTTTTGCTAGGACTACACTGTTTGCTCCCTGTGTTCGAACTCTCTGCATACTTGCCCTTTACATCATTTGTGCAGAGTTAAAAATAAATTTTAACTCCACATTGTTTCTAATTTATTGATCTTAGTGTGGGTTAATTGTTGATCAAATACAGATTTCATTTGAGAGTCGCAACAGCGACGGTTATCTCCGCCTTGTGTGAGATACCAAATTTAGACCCTCGTGAGATCCGCGTTTATCACCGGTTCACCGTTGTTCAAAACACCCCACTTCACATCCTCCGCCCTTTTAACCCTCCTTTGACCTAGCTTGGCCTTCCTCCTTGCGCTCAAGACTGGGGGCCGTGACAGGGCACCCTCCAGCCTACTTGGGACACCTCGCGTGGCCGGGAGTGGCTCCATTTCATCTCCGGCCAGTGGCCATCGAGGTCCGCATCTCTTGGCCTTTCTAGCCAATCGAGTTGTGTTTTCTATGCTTTTCCTTGTAGTTTAGTAGCCAGTAGTCGTAGCTTTTCGTTCGTGCATTTTGTTTGGTCTTTTAATCACATCGTCAACCCGATTCCACTGTCGAACACCTCGTCGGAGCTCTGGAGCTCCGGCGAGTCCATTTCCGCCACCCACTCCATTTGATCACCCTTTTTTTGCCTCGGAACCATCTCTCGCGCTTGTGTTTTATTCTTGCAGGTTCCAGGGGGCTAAAGGACTCCATCTGGGGGTCAAATGTTTGAAGGGATAGCTCCTGGAGGCAGCCCCAGTCCGTGCACTCCGTGGTGGTCCTCCCCTGCCCTTTCCGCCTTTTTGGGGCCACCAATCGCTAAAGGAGGCTCGTAGGTGCTGCTCGGCCATTTTGTAGCTTCAACGGACGTCGGAGCTGCAAGAGCCGGCTGGAGGAACTTCACCACGACGGAGTTCTTGGCCAGTTCGTCCTCCATCTCTCTCCGCCGTCGATTTCGGCTGAGTTCTTGGCGGCACACAGGTGCCGTTGGATCAGGCTCCCTCTGGTCCATCGATTCCACTCTGATCATCTAATCTGGGCCATCTAAACCGAAGCGTCATCGGGCATTGGCAGCACGACACGTGGCGTAAGTGGGAGGGATCCCACCGTCCATCAACGCTCAAGTCTGGGTATTTTGCCACTCGACCCAGACTACTTTTTGTATTTAAAACTACTGCTCAAACTTTCCTTCGTCGCTTTATACTTTTGCAGTAATTGCATAGACGTCCACGCACTTCACAGATTTGCATCGAGGCCCGAGTCCACATCATCTCACGTGACTTGGGCACGTGAGGTGCGGGAATTTTGCGCTCGGTCCCCTTCATTTTGTATTATTTAATTTACGTCCAGATATTAGTTTATAACGTTGTAACTTTAGTGGAATTTTGCATATCCGTCCCCCCAGGTTCTAAAAATTACGGAATAGCCCTGCCTAGCACGTGAATACTACGTGTGTGTGTGTTGGGATTTTTGTAGGCATATACCTAGGAGTTCAGCTATTTGGTTCTAGTCCAGAACGTTTTTATTTAGTTCTATATTTTGCGGAGAAATTGCATCTTGGTCCTCGCACTTTTTGAATATTACAAAATTGCCCCTGCTAGGAATGAAGTTTCTTTATGTTTCTAGTATTTATTGCATGCATCGATAAAACCCCAAAATTTACCAAATAAATTCCACAGTGTGTCTGTTGCATTGTATTTTCATGACATATTTTTATTTCACATTTTTGTTGCATTTTCATATTTATAAAAATTCAAAAAATGCATTTTCACTATTGTTTGCATTATAAAATCCATAAAAATATAAAAACACCTCAGAAAATTGTCAAAAAAATATATTTTGTCTAATTTAGTGTCTTTTAATTTCAGACCAAAAATCACTAAAAATACAAAAGCAAACTCTTAAGAATTATAAAACCCCAAAAATCTTCATAAAAATATTAAAAATTCCAGAAAATCCTAAAAATATAAGCTCTAATTATGAATTTTCTTTGTGTCATTCTCTTTATTTTAAAATTAATTTGAAGAATTGTTGTCACTGTTTACTATTTTTATCCTCATTTTAATTTCAGCCAGCAACTTCTATTCACTGTTTTCAGTATTTTTTACTTTAAAAATACCAAAAAATTAGGAAAAATCTGGAAAAATCACAAAAACATTAGAAAAATATAAAAATAACAAAAAACATTTGATTTCCTGAATTTTGAGTAATTTTCTCTAAATATAACTCTCTTATCTCTAGTGTACTTATATAGTCCTTATATATATTATATCTTATTCTAAAAAGAAAATATAAAAAATGTAAAATATAAAAAAGAAAATATAAAATCTGAAATTAAAAATCAAAATATAAAAATATAAAATCCAAAAATTAAATAAAAAATACAAAATAAAAAACCCACAAAAACATAGCATAGATAGACAATTGATCACATTCACATTTTTGAGCTTAATTGCCCCGTTCCACCTGTCTGCTCCCTGTGTTCGACCTCTACACATACTTGCACCTGTACACATCTTTGTTGTAGAGTTATAATAAATTTAACTCCACATATTGCTTTCATTGATTTACTTGATTGTTGTGGGTTAATTGTTATTTTAATCCGAATTTTGCGCAGTCGCCACAACAACTTTGTCTCCGCCTTGTGCGAGACATATTTAGATCGCCGATTTTTGGATTAATCACCTGCCTGCGCGTACCTCGCTCGCCCTTGGAGCCGCCTGCATTCCACCACAAGCCCTCCATCCCGCACCTTCGCCAACCCTCGGACTCCGCCAGTTCCTCCTCCACACGAAGGCACCACGCCCTTCCCCTTTTGTGCCCTCCTGCTCCACCGGTCGCCCGAGTATGGCACCCCGCCAGCAACCACCGCCAGTCGTACCCCTCAGCCCCAAATAACCACTTGCGCCACCTGGGCCCCTTCCCGCTGCTATGCACCGCACCCTCCGCTCTCCTCGCGCCACCATACTCCCCGTGCCACCGCCCTCTGCCGTGCACCTGCTGCCGCTCACTAGACGCTCGCACGACCCCTGTTCCCTCCACTAGTCGTGGGCGCTCCTGCCGCCAACGTACTAATCGCACGCCTCTAGCTGCCCGCTCTCCATCCGTCAGGTGCACCACCACGCTTTCTTCCTCCTCACGGTGCCGCCCTCCTGTCCGCGCCACCGCACCCTCTTGCGCGTGATTATGTGCAGCCAGCTCCACCGCCAGGGGCTGCAACGTCGCCCGATGTCGTACCTAGCGCCGCCTCCTGCAGCGGCTCCCATCCGCCCTCGTACACAGTTGCGCCTCCTGGCCGCCTCTGATTCATGCCCGCCCCTCAAGAACATGCCCTGGAACCTACGCTTCGAAGGTCATTTTGTTTTTTATTTTTTATTTTCTTTGGAAAATTATAGTTTGAGCCTTATAAAGTCTTGTCATTCCAAAAGTGCCCTTAAGAACATTTTCTTCTCTTAAGTTTTTAATTTTTTATTGTAAAGACATCCCTACATTCATATTAATTTGGACATCCATTTCACATCTATTTTTAATACAAAAATTTCATACTGTAGAGCATATAACTCTTTATCTTTTGGATATTTATTTAGATTTTTTATCATTGGGTAGTTCAATAAAATTACTTTTACAAAATATTGCATATTTTACCCAATTCATGGTCTGAAATTAATATTTAATTAAATGTTATTTTGAAAATTGTGTTAAAATAAGAAAATGATGTGTTTATATGATCTTTACTTATTTTTCAAATTTTATCTAAATCGGAGTTGTCTTGTGTATAAAATAAATTGTTGAATGATTTCAGTAAATGATTTTCAATTAAATCCATAAATATTATTTTTGTGAAATTTCAACTCTTCTAGATTTATCATTAAAACATCTTTTTGAGGTAAATTACTTTCTAGATAATTTGATTTCATGGATTTATTAGAAATTAATTGCTCACAATCACTCTATTCTATTAACAAATTCATAAATAATCATATATTGTCAGTAAATTTCAAAAAAATATTGTAGCTTCATTTCATCATATTTTACTTCTAGTAAAATTTTCATAATTTTTGCTTTTTGTTGGCACAAAAATTGCATTAAAGTCCTAAAAAGTGTGCATTTTTGTTGTTGCATTTTAACCCCAAAAAATTCCAAAAAATACATTTCGCATTCATCATTAGATTTTGTTTCTAGAGAAAATACTTTGTTCAATTAGATTAATTTTACATTAAAATTAATTTGACTAAATTGCTTGATTCCTTAATAATCTAGTTCATCTGCATTTTTGCATTTGCATTTCTTTTGCATAAAAGATACAAAAACAATACACTTCGAAATTTGTGAGCTAGTTCATCTAACTTGATCCGAAATTGTTCCTTTGCTTCCTTGAGTCTCCCCTGGGGCTTGCCTTGGCTAAAAATACATAAAATCGTACATTAATTAATTTGTTGATTCATCAATTCATGTGGTTAATTTTGGATCAATCCTGATTGCACGACTACAACAACGTGACAACATATTAAAAGGGTAATCATCGGATTCATCAGGGTCTTCCATACATGGAGCTTCCCACAAAATGAAATGAACCCTCGAGTAGAATGGACGAGATAGTGGACCTGGAAGCTCCTTCCCAGGTTCGATAGCCTCTAGGGAGAGGGCTTTACTCTTTGTAGCATGAAGGGAGAGATGCGAAACAAAGACACGAAGCTCTGGAGAGCCTCGATGGTCGAGATGGAAGGGAAGTGCATCGATATGGGTTCCATCGGCGAGCGGATGAGTGGGAGGAACTGATTCCTCAATCCATGCAAGATCGATATGAATGGAGATGCGGGAGGCATGAAGCATATGAAGGGGGAAAGTATAATGCTGAAACGTGGCACGGATCAAGTTTGAATGACCAGAATGGGGTGGCAGAGCAAAGCTCCACAATCGATGGATTTGCGAAGCAAAGAAAAATGGCACGAAGGAAATCATTGCTCTATGTTTTAAAGATCCCAAGGAAATGAAATGTCAAAGAAATTAGAAGACTTACTAATAGAGAACCACCAGGAGGAAACCTTCCAGTGGAGGCGGTAGTGAGCCTAGACCTCTTCAATTGAACACCAGAACGCCTACCAAAGGAGTCGATCGGGATCATGTTGTAACCAGGAGCATAAATCAAGGCTCGACTCTAGGGTTTGAAGGTGGAAAAAGGATCAAACTCAAATTTTGGAAAGAGTCAAGTTTAAGTAGGGGCGATGAATGGGCTCCAAAGAACGATGGAGATCTGGCACAACATTGGATCAATCCTCGAGGCATCGAGCCCGCGTGAAAGAGCAATGAACGAGGAAAAAATCGAAGAAATCTTCCCAAAATAATGTATGATGCAGGCCTCAAAAATCGATGAACATGGGGTCAAGCAAAGGCTATCAGAGGCTACAGGGGCGAGTCAGAGAGTTGACCGTTGGTCAACTCAAGAAGCGACCTGGTTGGTTCACGTGGACCAACCAGGAATAACCTAGCCTTAAATTACTTGTAAATTCTAAAATAAATAATAACTGATTTTATTATTTATAGTTATAAAATAAAAATATTTGTAATTTAATATTATTATATTATGTGTTTTATTTATTTTTTCGAGTTGTTTAATTACAAGTCACTTTTTATGGTTTTATTTATAGGTATATTTACCTCTATTTTTATATATTTTATTTTTATTTGTATTTTATTATGTTTTATTTTCTTATTTTATAAATTTATATTATTTTTATATACGTAAATATATTTTTATTGTATTTTTCTGATATAATATATACACTTAAATAAATAAGGGTATAATACATATATATGTATAGTTATTGTATATTCATCTCTATATTTTATATACATATTTTATTATGAAATTTTAGTTTTAATATGTACATATACTATAAGTAATATTTAAAAAAATATAAAAATAATAAATAATAATAAAATGAATATTTCATTCGGTTATATTGTATAATAAGAGTCTAAAAATTTTCACATATTAATTCCAAAAAATATGAAACCATTTTCATTAAATAGCTTATTAAAAGTTTTATTAGTTAAGGGTGTTTTTGATATATTTTGAGTTTTATTTGTGAGATATGGGTCTGTGAAGTTGGGATTTTGGAATCTTATTCAAAGTAAAACTTTTACACTTTATATTATTTTTATATAAAATCAATTTTATATTTCTCTATATATTATTATCTATTACTTTCTTGTAAAAAGTTTATTTATTTGACGTATAAAGAGTAGAAAATAAAACGAGTCTAAAAAATGAATAAATAATGAATAAATAAATGAGAATTTTATTTAATTATTGGCCCTTATCTCCCTCTACTTTATTCCTTGTTGACCTAGTCATCAAGATGCCTAGATCTCAGGGTTTAGGGTCATAAAATACCTTTGCTTTTATTCTTTTTCTTTCTTTTCTTTGTTCTACAATTTTGACATTAAAAACAATAATTTATACAATACAACAAAGAATGAGTCTTAATTTGTACAAATTAAGGGTATTTACATGCATTTTCTATAATTTTGACATTAAAAACAATAATTTATACAAATACAACAAAGAATGAGTGTTAATTTATACAAATTAAGGGTATTTACATGCATTGACTAGGGTTTTTAAGGCCAACATGATAGAATAAAGGTGATGAAATGGAGCTTCGTCACTCATCCCTCAAATACTCCTTCTCCAATGCATTTTGGGGGTTCCTCCCTCATGTCTGACATCTCTGAGCCCACCTCCATCTCTTGTGATTAGAGTAAATGCAAGGTTTTGATCAAAGAGTACCCATCATCAGCATGATCATTGTCCTCTAATAACGTTACAACCCTTTCTTTAGTGGCTGATCAAGCTTAACCTATTGCCGAAGTCTTGAGCGAAGACCTAGGAGCTACATAGCTCCAATACCAGGCTCCTTCATCCGCTACGATCTTCACCTTTGTTCTCTGTGTATCCTTCATTTCACTCTCTGCTTGTTGACCACTGTATGTGGAGCAAGATCTTCAATGATCAGAAATTTAACAAAGCTTCCGAGCCCTCCATCTTCGATGAGGCCTCACCGCTAGGAAGCTCCACACCTCATCAGCCCTTGGCCTCCCATCCAACATCTTCACAAGGTTCACATGAACCTTCCTTGACCTTTACAAACCACGCTTGTGCTAGGAGGAGCCAACAACAACATACCAGATCTTCGACGCACCTCCATCGTGTACGGAGGAAGGGGACGAACTTGATGAGAATCTATCGTTGGATTAGATCCATATGATCTAATCTAATGGTGGAGATTAATTCCCAGCTTCGGTCTCGAAGCACCTCTTTGCTCCTTAGGATTGGGCGCTCGAACTAACAGACAAAGCCCCCGAGCGTGCCACGTTGCCCGAGCTTAAGCCCCCACCCCCATGTGGGCCACCTCACGTGCTGAGAGAATTTTGCAGGACTTGGCCTGAGTTTTTGAGGATTTGTAGATCGGCCCTTCTGCCTCCCGCACTACCCCATGTGTCGCCTGGTTAATTTGCAAGATAATCCCCCATACATCTTTATTATTCCATATCTAGCCCCGTGCGTGGCTTCCTCACATGTTTATACCTAGCAATTTATTTACTTATTTGCATTTAAGACCTTATTTTAGACCCATATGTTATGTTTTATTATGTTTTAATCATAATTATGCTCTTGTCTTTAATGGTAAATATCTTTGAACCACGATCCAAATCGAATGAAATTTTTAATGTTTTAAAGATAACTTCATGCTCTTTCATGCTATACATTTGAATATCTGATTGATTTTCTGAAAAATATTTAAAATACAAATAGTCATTTGGCATTTAGACATGATAAACTGAGTTAAAATTGTGCTTATGTTTTTAATGACATATTGGACCAATTGATTTACCTTAGAATTAATTCAAATAATTAGGAACTATAGTTGATATGCATTGTATGATATTTCTTGATCTTACTTCAACTTAGGGAGTTTCATTAATTCATCGATATATTAGTCCTTTACTTGACATGGAAATTTATATGAATTGAAATGATGACTCATTTAATGAACTTTATACCTATTTATGCATGATATTTAATTGGATAAATCATAAAATTAGGTGCCTAATTGTGGTTGTTTGTATGTTTAATCTAATGTGCTGTAGTTAGTACCATTTTGTAGCATAAAAATGAATTAGATAGTCCATTAGAGTAGCCTATCAATTATTTTAAAATCCAATTAGATAAGTTAAACGGTAGTGCCCCTATGTTCAACTCTTGACTTACCCAAGAGAAATTAAATCTAAACACTCCTCGCCCGGTTTCTGATTGACCCATAATTGGTCGTAGTGCAACTCGACCATATTATCTTAGTCGATTACATGCTCGTCACCCCTCCTCCTTTGCTCCCACCTCCAGGCTTTGATGGTGGATGATGTGTGAATGGGCCAAAGAGGGTGTTGTGAGAAGGTCCTCTACTTTATGGACGAGTTACTCTGATGCTCAAGGTCAGGAAAGGTTCTAATGGGTTTATGATTCATCTTCATTGAAGACCTACAAATAAGGACTCCTATTTTGTGGCTCGACATCATTCTAGAAGGATCATAAAGGAGTAGAGCTTGGTGAAAATTTGTGTGCAGTTCTCCTTCTGCTATGCATATTTAGTGATTCCAACAACTAGAGAGTTTGGTGCAAAGCCTCGTGGAGCTCTGATGGAAGTTCTACTTGATAGACCTGTGGAAGCAATGGTGACTCAAGGCTCAAAGAAGAAGAAAGGTTAATGGTTGTTGTCAGAGGTTGGATTGAGTTTGGGTTTTTGATAAAAATGAGGATGGTGTTGGTTTCAGAACAACATGAAGTCAATGAGAGGTGGAACAAAGATAGAAAGAAGAAGAAGAAGAAGAAGAAGGTCAGGGATAGGGAGATCAGGTCGGGGGAGGTGGGGGTGAGAAGATGAGGTGGTTAGGGGCAGAGATGTTCGAGGAAGGAAGGGCTAGGTGAAGGATTAGGTCAGAGTAGAGGGCTTAAGAAGGAGCGGGAGGGTTGGTTTTGACAGTTATGGCCCTCAAACCACACCATGGTTTGAACTAATCATGTTTTACTTCAACTCATTGACATTCAAACTAACGAAAGGACACAAGTGATAATGGCGCAAGAAGTCAGGGGTATAACTAATTATCCAAAAAGGGGAGCATTATAACTGATATTGCAAAATTTAAGAAGGGCACAAGTAATAAAATCCTTAATTCTTATTGGTCTTCAAAACATACATGTAAGGACACAAACGAATTGATACATATACAATAGAGATGCACCATAACCCTATCCTTTTTAAAATTTTGATATGGATACAAAAACGGATATCTTGTGGACATCAGAAATTGTTCTTTAAATATGGATGCCTATATAAATTTAATATTAATATTTAATAAATAGATAAAACTATTGTACACATAAGAAACGTTTCTTAACAATTACACTTATAAAAAAGGTTTATGTAAATATGAAATCAATTACCAGTTAAATTAAAATCATATAAAGTATAATACAACAAAAAGATAAATAAACTAATAAGACGAATCAAATAACGTTATATTTGCATTTCAAAATGTCTATAAGATGTAATATATTATGTGTCATCCTATCATATATTTAGAAGAGATCTATACATACATTGATATATGTATGTACACATAAATTCAGTAATATGAATTTTCATATTTATATTCGAAAATGTATCCGTTTATATTCTTATAAAAATGAAAGGATCTCCATATCCATATTTTTATCCCAAAAAACATAAAAAACTATATCTTTAATTGTATTTATATGCACCAAAATAAAAAATAATTATTTATATCCGCTTATACATTTATAAGATGGTGGACAATATTGATATATTGTTGTTTCTCTAAGTATATATCTCGGTCATATATTTAAAAAAATATACATAAACTGATATATATATCCATATCAATCAAAAAAATATGTAATTATATTCATATTAATATCAAAAAATTAATATATATAAATACATACATACATATATATATATATATATCAATATCCATCTACACAAAAAATGAAAATCTATATATTTATTAGTCAAAATGAAAAATATGTATCATTAAAAAAAGATACAATGGCAGATGGACATGGATATACCAATTGCATCTCTATCTACGTCTCTATTTTATATTTAGAAATATATATATACTCAAATTGATACATGTCTATACATATACACACACATATACATATACATACATATGTATGTGTGTATATATGCATGTATTAAATAATACAAAAATTTGATATCCTTTTCTTACAACAAAGATGTAACTATATTTGTATTCGTATCATTAAAAATAAAAATCGATTTTAACAAATCAAGATGGCCCTCTTAATATAGCATATAATAAGATATCAATACTAAGATAAATCAAATTTTCATAAGAAATGTGGCATATAATTGTTGTACTAATTTTAATTAATAGACTATAGAAAATTAAAATCATAATGGAATTGATTTTTTCCAAAAAATTTGAGGGAAAATCCTAAAAATTTAAACCGAGGACTTCATTTAGGGATGAAAATAGATCATACAATTTTCATGTCCATATTCGCTTCATATACACCAAACACAAATATGGATGCCGATATGAATAAGATATAGATTTAGGGAACAGTATCCTAACATAATTAAATACAAATTCCTGTCGAATATTCATCCAAAATGAATCTGGATCAAATAAAAAGCAAAAAGGAACATTGATCGACTTAATATCGGATATGAATATGATCAAATAAAGATACAATATGAATTTGAATCGAACTAATAAGAAATAGAAGTGCTTCAAAAAAGATATAATCACAAAAGAGTTGCTCTACATATATATTTATCGAGAGGATGAAGCCTACATGAGGTTCTCCTATTACGAGCCCAATGAAGTTACCGATACGAAAAGATATAGTGATTGCCAGAGGTCAAAGGAATGTATGTACTTGAGCAGTTGTTTATAAACATATTGTAATATATAAACTATACTATGTGTGTGCATTTTTTATTTGATATCTGAATTCGGTTATTTTTGTTATTATCATATCTATATTCGGAAATATTTTACAGTTGATATCCATACAAATATGTGTATTCAATATTTTTTTGAATATGCTAAGTGGAAGTTCAAATATATCCATTTTCATCCTAACCTCATTATGCGTGCCATAACACGGACCAACATAACCACTTTCGCTTAATATGTTGGCACTATATTACAATGACAACTATATTGTTTATAACAAGATTCTAAAAATCAAACCGGATAGGTACCGGATTTGGATTTTTATTATCAGATCAATGGGACCGACTGGTCGACCAGGAGATGATGTCAGGAGTTCATACAAATTAAAAAATGAAAGCGATATATTTTCATTTGGTTCATGTGGTCCAACCATGTAAAATTGAATTTGACCGATATTTCATACAAATAAATATGATAATATGGCATCATATATTTAAAGGATTTTTACATTGGTGTCCTTCCAAGTTTCACCGGAACACTTTTCGTCCTACTTTTTTACAATTATATGCATGCTCTTTATATTTTTACAAACTCATGGGAGTGATCTTTTATTAATATATTTGTGCTCATATATTATATTAACATACAAACAATATTGTGATTTTTTTAAGCTTATAGGAGCATATATTTATTTTCTATAAAACAAGAATATAAACGTTATTAAAAAACTCAAAAGAAAATAATAAGTATATTTTATCAAATTCATATAATTACACATATTGTATAAAACTAATAATTTTAAAACTATTTAAAGTCTAATGGATGCTGAGTATTGTTAATTAGCTGCTTCTCATATTATGGTTATGGCAACTTCTTTACGTGGAGATATCATTTGCTGCTTGGAAGGGGACAACCTCATGCAAAATATGGGAAGAAAGAGGCAATACTCGTAAAGTAGGAAGGGATATGCGATATTGGGTCATTGAGATACATAGAAGAAGAAGAGATAATGAAATATCATACTAGATTATGAATATTTTTGAAATTTTGCATTGCACTAAATAAATAAATAAATATGTCAAAAATAGATGATTGAACTGATGATTTGGTTTAGTGATTCAATCGGCTCAATGATCTAATTGAGTTTTTATAGATTTTGATTTTTTGAGAAAAAAATGAGGCGGTTGGATCATTTTTCTTTCGGTTCTTGGTTTAACTAGTTCAAATTCTAATGACCCCCCTCTGAGTCTCCCCTCATATGGGGAAAATGCCGTTGCATCTTTTCAGTTTAGTCTTTGTCGAGTCTCACACTATCAGATCATGGCCAAAGCTGGCTTCATTCCCACAAAACCTACAATTGGTCAGCACCTCCTTGTTTCTGATATCCCTAGGAGCTAGGGCCTCCTTTAAGGATCCAAACTCATTATATTGAACAGGAAAACACTTGACCATTGGGGACACTAACGTCCTTCCTTGTGTTCTCTTCTAGTCCGATCGGTTTTTAAAATCTTGATTTATACTTTGCGCCATAAGATATGTACATATAAATTACTTTGTGGCCTTGATTTAAACGTACACATATATAAAGGGCCATTTTTGTCTATAGCTATATTCCAATCAGAAAAGAATAAAATTAAATTTGAGCACAATCAAAGATGTCGAACATCGTTCTTCTTTTTTGTAACAAGGACTGAAAAAGACTACTATACTGAGCATACTATTATACAATGTAACGATTTTTTTACTAAAGTAGTTGAATTTCAATTGTCAGTGACGACAATTAGTTGTATAGGAGATCTATCCTTCCTTGAGACCGATCGTGGGGGACGGGAGGGGCTTCAGATTTTGATTGGCTGATTAGTTCGAATGGGGTGTGTTGGCGGAGCTATTCCGTCATCTGATGGCTCTTTCTAATACACCGGGTGCCTGTGTTGCTGAGGTTTGGGACAGTCAGAAATTTGCTCCTAGTTTTCGTGTTGGTATCTCAGATCGAAGGAGTGAAGAGTTGGAGTTGATGCTTGAGATGCTCGATGGTGCAACTAGGCCCACTATGGGTAGTGACTGCTGATGTCAGCGGGATAGGTTGGGAAAGCCTACATATTTCTGAAAGGAGTGTCGAGAGTGGATCTGGTAGGGACAGTGGCGGATTGCACAAGAATATGGACATGGAGAGTGTCGATGCGATTGAAGGTCTTTCTGTGGATGTGCAGAAGAGGTAGGCTCCTCACAGGTGACGAGATTCATTGCCAATGTTGTTTCATCATGCCCTCATTGACAAATAGGGGTAGAAGATGCCAACCACTTGTTCTTTACATGTAGGTCCTCAATGGATTCATGGTCGATCTTTGAGGGTCGGGTGGTTAGGTGGGATACGATGGAGGGCTTCTCGGAGTCTATTGGGGAGAACAGAAGGGGATCAGAAAGGGAACAATCTGGGTGTTTAAAGCTACTTTGGGCGATTTGAGTTGCCAAGAATGATGTGGTTTTTAGGGGGGGTCAGAATGTATGGTGAAAATGCAGTGGCGCATGCTAAAGCATTGGTCGATAGCTGGGTGATGTAATGTCTTGTGTTGTTCTGGTGGGTGATGTGGCCTGTCACAGGCTTGTAATAAGGTGATTAAGTTATTTAATGCTGAGGCTTTTGGGCTCACACCTATGCAGTGGAAGCTCTTTTTCTTAAAAAAAATGATGACAATTAATTGGAAATAAATTTGAAACAGACAACGCAACAGGAGAGAGGGTATCATCAGTTTTTGAACATTGCTAGTTGGATTAAATAAAAAGTCCATTTAGGCGAATTGGAGTTCGTTAGTTAGGACATATAATCACAATCACAACTATAGTTAGACATCCGAAAAAAGCTTACTCTATCCATATCGGTTGGTACTCCTACAGTCCTACCAGCCAACATTGCTACACATGATCACGATTGAGCACAACAAATCCCCTTTAATCCTGCTGACTGTGATATGCACATTAATGTGTGGATGTGATGGAAGCTCCATTAGGAATATCTCATTCCAGATTAGCCGAACGAAATGTTAATGGCTGCCTGATAAAGAAAAGAGTTGGGTTGTAGTTATCTGTGAACCGTCTTGGATTATCCATTGCACGACTCCATCATATCATATCATTCTTTTCATTTTATAAAGCACTTGTCAAAACATCTCCTCACCACGAAGGGTTGGGGCATGCTTTGCTTAAACAAATACTTGAAGCTAAATAGATTAGTGTTTTCCAGGCACGCTCGGAGTGCTTCAAAGTGCCATCGAAGTGTCGAAGAGAGAGAGAGAGAGAGAGAAACAAAAGCAAAGAAAAAGAAAGGACATCCTACCAACCACTTGTCCAATTATCGTGCATCAAAAATAAAAGATTGGATGAGCACTTAATATGGATCTTTTGGTCTCCGTCCACTGGAAGAGGCCAATATCTGAAATGGGTCCGACCATCCAATATTTATTCTTCTCCCCCTCCGAGCCGATACCATTGTCTTCTCTTTTTTACTTCCTTCTTACGTATCGCTGTAAGGAAACAGACCGGTTCCTTGCTGAAAAAAGCTACAGAAGATGATGGAATCACAAAGCAACACGACTTTGTATTCAATGGAAAGCGACGACCAGAGCCATGGACTATTTTCTTGAGGATGATTTGTCTGATGCAACGTGAAGATACGTCGTGCAAGTTGGCGTTATAATATGTGATATTCCGATAGTGGAGGGTATTGATGGCTACGTACTGTTTGGTAGCTTATAATGACTGCTTTGCGACAGCACTGCAGATGTGCATATCCATTAGACTGTACTGAATCCATCCCGGTGCATGCACACAAATATATGTATTTATCTATTAAGATCTTTTCCTTAGCTCCATGCCCCAAGACGAGAGTATGCTCCAACACTTGGATATGCATGTTATGAGCTGGGTAAGCTTATATCAATAGAACGTTATTAAAATAGACCCGGACAATTTGTTGGGTTAGTGTAGATCCGTTGACAATCATCTAAAATTCTTAAATTTAAGTTGTAAGTGTTGTATTTAAGAATTATAATTAGATTTTAATTGGAAAATCTATATGTTTACAATTGGAGTTAATTTGGTTTCAATTGGGAAACCAAATGGTTTGAAGGGAAAGTTGGAAATTCTTAAATTTGAAATATGAAAAAGTTTAGGTGAAAGCTTAGTACCATACCTTGGAGCTCTAAACTTTTGGTGGACTCATATATGAGTTCACACTCCAACCTCTTGTAGCAAAAGTAGAGAGGATGAATGGATGACCACACATGCACGCGTGCTCCGCTCCGGTTCCGGCTCCGGTGAGTCAACTCGGATCTCAATACTTTTGCTGCGGGTTTCATTTGGTAAGTCGATTAAATTAATTACACGATTAATTTAGTAAGTCAATTAATCACATGATTAATTTAGTAAGTCGACTAAAATGGGAATCCAACTCGACATTATGGATGCAATTCTGGCCGCGATCTCGGGATCCGAAATGACGCGCTCGGTGAGGGATGTTTTCGGAAATCAAAAGGCTGTATGCTAGGGCACACGACCATCTATTTAAAACCCTTCCCCCACGCTGTGTTCCACAGACTCGACAGAAATTCTCTCACGCCGTCTTGGCCTCCGTTCTTGTTCTTCCTCTCACGGACGAACCTATGTTTCTCATTCTCTCGGCTGCAGTTCTCTGACGTACATTCGAGGACAATCTCGTCGGTGTACGCGGATGAAGATCGTGTGCCGTTGTATCCTGAGAGCGGATCGTCAGTACCCTACACACATGTATTGTGGGGGCGATATCCTCTCTAAGGACAATCCATTTCATGGATGCTTCGGTGATTTCTAACCTTACTCTCCGTTTGATTTGTTTGCCGCAATTTATTTCTGCTTTACCTTTCCTGGGTCTCGTCCGTTTGCATATTTTTGTCTATCTAATCGGTTCCTGTTTGCATATTATAATCGGAAAATGAATGTGAAACATATGGTTAACATGATCTTAATCGGTATTGTTTCACTGTTAATTCATTTGGATCCGTCGTATTATTGTTTAATATGTGCACTGGTAATCCTGCTTTCAACAATCTTAGAGAGGATATCAGGAATCGGATTTAAAACCATCGGAAACGATGTTTAAATCGAGGGTAAATATGACGGGTATGCCTGAAAAATTCGGTGATCAGAATTTTAAGCATTGGCAACAACGCATGAAGATCTGGTTAACCATCATAGGATTAATCTGAATGCTTGAAACTGATCTCCCTACGGTGGAAAAGGAAAATCCCTCACCCGATAGCCAGAAGGTGCAATCTGCGTTGAAGGAACGCGACCGTATATGTCAAGAGGTTGCATTCTGTTGGCTCTATCCAACACGTTGTTTGACGTATATTATTCGTCCACGCAGACTGCGAAGTGGCTATGAGAAGATTTGAATCGGAAGTATAACATCGAAGACCTCGATATTGAGAAATACTTCGTTTTTTGAAGTTTTCCATGGCCGAGGGGAAGTCGGTTTCTGAACAGGCACACGAGTTTCTACTCCTACTCCATGGTTTAGAAGATGCCGAAATGAAACTTCCAGAGAAGTTTCAAGTCCTGTGCATCATAAAAAAATCTCCAAGTCATGGGAAGACTTTGGTATGACTCTGAAACACGGGAAGGGAAAAATTTCTATAAATGGCTTGATGGTGGCAATTGCCATAAAGGAGGAACACAGGAAACAAAAGCCTGTGCTTCCTGTCGACATTCAGGCTAAGGTCAATCTCATGACCTCGAAGGGCAAGGATAAGAAGGAAAAGTGTAATAATAACAATAAAATGAAACTAAAGGGAAAGATCCAGAAAAAGACAAAGAATCAACCTTGCTGGCACTGTAATCAGGTTGGCCATTGGAAGAAGGACTGTCCGTCCTTGAAGGCTCATCCTAAGGCTGCAAACGGGAGTCCACAAGTGAATATGATCACTATGGGATTCGGGGCTAGTGAGGGGTATGTCTCTGTAAAACATGGACTATACCATATCCATGATCCAAATAAGTGGCTCGTGGATACGGAGCCCATGTAAATATTTGTTCTAATAGAATGTTGTTTTCTTCTTATTAGACCTGCAGTGGTGGGACGGTGAAAATGGGGAATGATTCTTCATCCAGGGTGCTAGGGTCGGGACAAGTCAACTTGAAGTTCTCCTCTAGACGTGTCTGGACATTGCACATGGTGTTGCATGTTCCTGACATCAAGAAGAATGCTTTATTTGGCTCTATCTTAGTTAGAAATGGTTTTGAATTGAACTTTAAATGTAATAAAGTTGTCATTCTGAGATACGACATTTTTTTATGGAAAAGGTTATTTGGCAGATTTTGATTTGTTATTTAGAATTAGAAGTGATTCAGTAAACATTGATGAAATGAATGCTTTAAATTCTAAATGTTCTAATTCTGTGTCTCATGTTGTGAATAATCTAGAATCTTGTGATCTATGGCATGATAGATTGGGACATGTGAACTTAAATTCAATTAAGAGAATGATGAATTTAGAGTTGATCCCTAAATACACTATTGATAAAACTCAAAAATGCGAAATCTGTGTGCGAGCTAAGACACCTAAGAAGTCTTTTTAGTCTGTCTCTAGATATAGTGAGATCTTGGATTTAGTGCACACAGATATATATGAGTTTAATGGTGTGTTGAGCTGAGATAATAAAAAATACTTTATCACTTTCATAGATGATGGCGGTAGATACTGCTATATATATATATCTAATGAAAACCTAGGATTAAGCCTTAGAGAAATTTCTTATATTTAAGAATGAGGTTGGGACGCATACGGGAAAAGTGCTTAAACGCCTTAGGTCAGATAGATGAGGTGAATATATCTCTAACTTATTTGATGAACAATGCAAATCGTTTGGCATAGTTCATGAAGGTAAGGCCACATATTCACCGCAATCAAATGAGATAGCAGAACGGAAAAATACAACCTTAACGGACATGATCAATGCTCTCCTACATAATTCTGGACTTCCAACCTATATGTGGGGAGAAGCCTTGAATACGATTTGTCATATTCTAGATAGGGTTCCTCCAAGACATATGGAAAAGTGTTCCTTTGAATTCTGGAGAAATATGAAACCGAGCTTAAGATATCTCAAAGTGTAGGGTTGTCTCGCTAAGATTTTAATCCCAGAACATAAGAGAAAGAAACTTGGTCCTAAAACTGTTGATGCAGTCTTCTTAGGTTATTTGAAAAATAGTTATTCATATAGGTTCTTGGTAATTCGGTCCGAGATACTAGGCATAGAAGTCAACACCATTGTTGAACTCCGTGATGCTACCTTCTTTGAGGATGTCTTCCCACTGAAGACCGAGATTCTTCAGAATCTGACCATTGAGGACACCTCTACATCTGGATTCATTCCAGATTAAGTGGAAAGGATAATGAATGTGGGGGTTGAGACTCAACCTGAACTCAATGATCTTTCAGAAGAGATTGAGCCAAGAAGGAGTAAAAGACCTCGGATAACCAAGGATCTGGGTAGCGACTTTGTTGTCTACCAGATCGAGGGTGATCCACCAAGTTACAAGGAAGCCTTGGCTTCATCCGAAGCGAAACAATGGAAGGAAGCCATCAAATCTGAGATGGATTCCATTATGGCTAATGGAACTTGGGAGTTGGTTGATTTACTCAAAGGGTGCTCTACCATTGAGTACAAGTGGGTGTTTAAGAGAAAGCTTAGACCTGACGGATCAATTGAAAAGTATAAAGCCAGATTAGTTGCCAAAGACTTTAGGCAAAAGGAAGGTATCGATTATTTTGATACCTATTCCCCTATGACTAGGATGACCACAATCCGGATGCTCATAGCATTGACATATGTATATGATCTCTCTATCCACGAAATGGATGTGAAGACCGCCTTCTTACATGACGATCTTGAGGAAGAAATCTATATGGATCAACCTGTTGGACTTGTGGCTCTTGGGAATGAGGGAAAGGTTTGCAAGTTCATTAAATCCCTTTACGGATTGAAAGAAGCAGCAAAGCAGTGGCATGAAAAATTTGACAAAACTATTTTGTCATGTGGCTTTAAGGTTCATGAATCCGATAAGTGTGTCTATTCCAAGGTGAAAGGTGATGAGTGTATAGTCTTGTGCCTGTATGTTGATGGCATATTGTTGTTCGGATCACATATGAAAATTATTAATTAGACTAAGGCATTCTTAAGTAGCAAGTTTGAGATGAAGGACATGAGTGTTGCTGATGTGATCTTAGGTCTCAAACTGACAATGTCAGTTGATGGGATTGTAGGTTCTCAATCTCACTATGTTGAGAAGGTATTTGAGAAATTTGGATATCAAGATTGCAAAGTAGTAAGCACTCCTTTTGATTAATCCAAAAC
The DNA here is from genome assembly GCA_037367405.1 of Ottelia alismoides. NCBI lineage: Eukaryota > Viridiplantae > Streptophyta > Magnoliopsida > Alismatales > Hydrocharitaceae > Ottelia > Ottelia alismoides. Next base: position 79,709 of record JAZKJV010007889.1, on the reverse strand, counting down.
GTTGTTTAAGAATAAAAGTGGAGTACCTGTAGCTCAGCTAAGGTATTCACAAGTGATAGGAAGTTTAATGTATCTTGTAAATTGCATGAGACATGATATTTCATTTTCGGTTGCAAAGCTGAGTAGATACACTAGCTGTCCTTACCGTACTTACTGAGAGGCTCTGGATCGAGTACTGAAGTACTTGAAGGGAACTATTTCCCTTAGTTTGCATTATGGTAGACATCCATCTGTACTAGAAGGATACAGTGATGTAAGCTGGATAGGGAAAATAAAAGAGTCTGGGAGTAATGATGTTACAGGATATGTATTTACCTTGGAGGCGGTGCAGTCTCCTGGAGGTCTGTAAAGCAGACCATTCTAGCTCAATCCACTTTTGAGGCTGAGCTGTGTGCTTTGGACACCACTGGAATTGAGGTTGAATGGCTAAGGGAACTTCTGTCTGAAATTCCCATGGTAGGTCAGCCTGTTCCTGTGATCTCGGTACATTGTGATAATATGACCACAATTTCCAAGATCAAGAGTTCAAAGTTCAATCAGAAAACAAGGAGACACATACAAATCAAACTTAAGACGTTAAGGGATTTGGTATCTCGAGGAGTGTTGGCTGTAAATTTTGTTGGGTCCAAAGACAACATGGCAGATCCGTTGACTAAGGGACTTGATAGATCTTTAGTCCTAAAGTCTAGGCTTGGGATGGGATTGAGACCCATTGGGAATTCCTCTACAGTAGCAACCCAACCTATCACAAAGTAGGTTCAATGAAGTAATAACAACTGTTTGGAGAACTGGTTGGCACTCTAATCTTAGTGCGTAAGTGATGAGCCGAAAATTTCACGAATGAACTAAGGTGAATAAAATCTAGCGAAGGTCGTTGTGACCTTAGCCACTCGAAAACTCAGCTCAACAAGAAAAATTAAGGATCAGACCACCAAACAGAGATAAAAATCAAATAAAATCAATAATGGCCCTGGCTATTAGATTAGCCTGGTATAGCGACCAGGGTCGGACTCAGGGAGCACGAGATGGTCTTGCGGCCTTCGAAGTAGTCAAAAAATATAAACAATAAAAACAAAAGATTTTTGGTGGGTTTTTAATCTTTTTATATTTTTTGGATTTTTAAACTAATTAAGAAAATAGGAAAACAATAAAACAACCAACTACAAACATATATTTAATTACTCAAAAATCACCCAAAAATTCAAACAAAACTGTTTTCATGTTTTTTTATATTTTTCTATGTTTTTGGTTTATTTTTGGGGTTTTTCTGATTTTTACAGAATTTTATAAAAATAAAACAAGAACAGAAAAGAGTGATGCTGCCCAGTCAGACTTGGAGGGCCAAAATAAAATAGAAAATAACTCTATCAAGGTCTGAGGGTAATTTTCCTATGAAGTATAAAATACAAGGAAAAATTAGGCACTAGGTTTTTTATTTTTGGATTTTTCTTTTAATTATTGGAATTTTCATGGTGTTTTCAATATTTTTCAATTTTTATAATTTTTATAAATCTATAAATGACCAAAATTGGTCAGAAAATCAAACACATGAAAACAAACAATATCTAATTTTTTTGTACTTTTTAAAGGTGTTTTAATATTTTTTTGTGATTTTTATAACTAGACAGTAAGAAAAATAACTATTTCTGAATTTTAAAAAATAATAAAAATGCTCAGAAATGTCTCCAAAAATTAGAGAAAATTTTACACCATGGCAGGAGCCATGTATCCAATTTTCATTGAATTTGGAGTAATTTTGCTATTTTATTAAAATTAAATACAAGGACACAACACACAGGGACCTAAATGCAATAAAACATGTTTCTAGGGGCAGAAATGTAACAAATACAAGAAGTAGGGGGGTCCTTGTGCAAATTCTCCAAAATCCCACGTGCGCTGCATGTGTTCTGGGTACAGAGGGACCAAAATGTAAGAAAACTTACTTCCGAGGACTTAGTAGCAACAAGTGCTAAAAGTCCAGGGAAGAAGTTGCAAATAGCCCAGAATATTCAGCACATGTCAAATAAAACCACGCATAGGGGTATAAGTGCAAATATCAAGAAAGATTTTTCATTCTATAACATATCAGAACTACAACCCAAATAATGCAAATATCCAGAAAGTTAAGTGACGATGCACGTGTTCCACGTAGATAGGGGTATACATGCAAATAAAACAAGCATGAGGTCCTAAGTGCAAAATATCCAGAATAAAAACAAGTAAACTAAACATTTACAGGACTAGATAGTAAATGACAAAGCAGGAGGGGCCTAAGAGTAAATTACCCCTATTTATTATCCGATGGCTGGAGTGGCGCCACGTGGCTGATCGGACGATGCTGGAGCGGTGGCGCCTCTTCTAAGAACTCCCGCTCGGATCGGACGGCTGAGGATCTGCCACGTATCGGATCTGACGGTGGAAGGCAGTGGCTAAACCCTTCGTCTGGATCAACCTCGAGGAGGACGCCACGTGGGTGATCAACGACTATGGAACACGGGCTCCTCTTCGCTGGATGGGCGGTCCGGATCAAGTCCCCGAAGAATCGAACGGTGAAGGCTCCTTGCGAGTGGATGGCTCTGATCAAATCTGGGCGAGTGGCACGATCGGACGACAGAGGAAGGCTCTCCAAGAACAGGTGGCCGGCGAGTTTCGCCGGCTCCGTGCGCACGGTGAAGATGCCCTCTAGAGATGCTGAGATGGGGAATGGATTCGCCTCAGTGGTCCGCAGCCAATGGATGCCTCTGATGAAGCTGAAGGCGTCGGAGATGCTCCGACGACGAGAGAGAGCTGGAGCTGCTGTTCCTGGACGTCCAGGCCTTCAGATGGGCCTTTTTCGACCTGCAAAGCACACAGCCAAGCTCCTGGGTCGAGGGGAAAATGCATCGACCCGGTGAGAGGGGAAATGGGTGACCGGGTGACGTGGGATGGCGCCTTCCGGCGAAGCGGCGGTGGAGGAAGGCGATGGACCTGCTCCGGGGCGAGTCGGAAGGGGGGGGGTGGATAGGTGAAGAAGATGGAGGGAAGTCTGGTGGAGGTGGTAGTCGGGTCGGGATGGCAGATTGACGGACGGAGCGAGCTGAATTGGTCGGCGACGGTGGCGGAGCAAATTGGGGGGAAACCTAAACTACACTAAACTACATGCTGAAGAAGCTACCTGGTGGATGCATTCGACTAGGCTAGATCTACTGGAGCTCCGGGGGTCATTGCCTCAAGGGATCGTCGAGTCCCGAGGCTTGGCGCGCTCGCGACGGCGCACGGCGGCGAAAGCTGCCGGATCAGAGGCTCCCGGCTGCCCGAGCCTCCCTACTACTCCCTCTCGCTCCGCTATCACTCAGGTGAGGTGGTGGAGGTCACAGGCGTCGAGGGGGAGGACCAAAGATCGATGAAATGGCTGCCGAAGGCGAAGATTTATATGGCAGAGGGTCCGAGAAGACAAGGTCGGGCGTGGATTTGCAGAGCTCGGATCCCTAGAACCCACCCCAGGCGAGAGTCTTGGATCTATAGGGGATACATGGAGCCCGGGGTTCGTGGAAATGGTGATCGGATCAACGAGGAAAAAGAGGAGAAGTCAGGTCATCGCTCGGATCCGCAAGGGAAGAGGGTCCCCGGGGGAAGTTGACCGGGGTCAACAATCCCCCGTGGACCAATCAAATTATTCCGTTTGAAAATTATTTAGAAATTTATTTAAAAATAGTAAATGACTTATTTTCGAAAAACTCAAAACATGAAAAATGTTTATTTATTTTTAAACTATTTTTAGTGATTTTTATTTATTTTTTTGAAATTAAATTTAGGTATTTGCAAAATATTATTATTATATACATGTATATACAATATTCATTTTTAATTTTTGATTTTTAATTATTTTTTTGTATATTTTATTCCAATTTTATTTTTTTATATAGTAAAATTTGGAATAATTTGGTATTTTTATTTTATTTTTATTATTTATTTACAAGGGTTAAATAAATACTTTTATTTATATACATACATGGTATGTATACAATGTAGGTTTTGATTTTTATTTTATTTCTTTTTATTTTATTTTTATTTTTGTAATTTTTATTTTATTTCTTTTTATTTTTTTATTTTTGTAATTTTTATTTTATTTATTTACATTATGGAATGTGGAATATGTACATATTTTATTGGATTTTTATTTATTTATTTATAGGGATAAATAAATAGATAAAGGGATCTATGTACATGGCTTTTATACAATGATGAAGGGATTCTTAATTTTCTTTTTTATTTTTCTATTTTTATTTTGATTTTATATTTACAAATATTTACAAATAAATACAATCTATTTTTATTTTCATTTTTAGAGGAAAATATTTTTATTTATTTATTTACATGTATATACACATATGAGCTTCCTTATCTCTCTCAACTTGGATTTTTATGCGGTCAGGCCCATGATGAGCCCTCCCTTGGGATTAGGTCGCTCAATATTTATTCTAAATATCTTCCTCTTTTTCTTTTGTCTCTTTATTCTTTTATTTATGCACAAAAACATGCTTATTATTCATTTTTACACAATGCATGCTTTTTGATAATTATTTGTGTTTACAGAGATATACATGTATTTGCAAAGGTTTTTTGTAGCTAAAATATAAGAATAAAGAGTGATGAATGGGTATTCATCACCCCCCTATACTTAACTTTGCTAGTCCCTTAGCAAACACTTATTTGAAAAAGAAGTGAAAAAGAGAAAGAAAAAGAAAAAGAGGGGAATATACATGGATTAAGGCTGATTATTAAACTTGCCTTCATTAAATTGGAAAATGGAGCTCGATCAGATCTTTGGATTATTAATGTGTCGGAACCTTATTTGGACTTAGCTTAAAAGTCAACAGCCTCTAAGTTCCACCAATCTATGGACAAGACTCCTCAATAAACCAGATCAGAACAAGTCTACATACACAAACTCTAATGACCATGAATCTTTCCATGCGGTGTAAGTGATATGTAGCTCCCCACCTCAGAAGTAACAAAGAAACGACCTCCCCCAACCTGGTAACTCGAATGCCTTGGTCTATGATGAATCCGCGATTCATCAACGCAATATCTTGATCTTAGCAAAATCCCCGAGTAAAATCCCAAATAAATGTCCATAAAATCAATAAATTAACAAAATAACTCTTATAAATAAAACACACTAATTATTGTATGTTAAATTGTACAAAATAAATTACACATAAAAGTCGCAAAAATAAAGGAGTTTTATACATGTAAATAGCCCAAAACTTCATGTATTTTTAATAATTTCATTTCAACTCCTTTTTACCTAATTATTTCTCTAACTTGTTTATAAAAATGTAAATAAAAATACAAAAATCCAAAACAAATTTCATCTCAAATAAATGCTCCTAGATCCCAAAGGGAAAAAGCCGTAAAGACCAACTTCCAAGCCCAATTCCCGCTCTGTATGAACTCCAAATTCACCAAACTCACTTTTAAAGTTTAAGTTAGAAAAGTATCTATCCAACGGAAGTGGTTTCATTAAAATCGGAGCTCATTTGCAAAAGTTGGGTTTTAGGACCTAGATGTACATTGTATATTATGTATATATTCATTCCTTCTTCATTTTTTATTTTTTATAATTCATAAAAATATAAAAAAATCATGCATGTGTTATATTTTGATTATAATATTTTATTGTATTTTTTCCGTTGTAAATATATCTTATTAAAAATAAAAAAAATACATATTAGAAAAGCAAACAAAAAATGTACATGTTGTATGTATTTACTTGTAAATTCACCACTATTTTTTTCCTTCTTTGTTTTTGTTGTATTTAAAGTAGCATACTTTATATCATTATTTATTTATTTATTTTTTCCTATTCTCTACAATAACTTCCATTTTCCTCCATTAACCACCAAGTCTTCATCTAACCTCCATTCCACTCCACCATTTTTTTAACCTCCCCATTCAACTCCACCATCTTTCTAACTCCCATTCTTCTTCTCTTTATATTCATATGTACATCCTCATTTTTCCCCATCCACCATTCTTATAGAATAAGGAGAGAGCTTGGAGTGTTTTGTTGGTGACAGCTGCGAAGCATCGTCCTCAAGCGACGACCTCCTTCAGGTGAGATTCGCGGAGCTCTGCTTCGCGTCACGAGTTCCCCGTCGAGCTCGCGTAGCTTCTCCGATTTTTGTTTCGCCAATCGGATTGAAGCGACAACAGGAGTTCAGCGTAGCTGCTGCGCCAATCCGGCGAAGATTCAGGTAAGTATTCCTCCTCATGTCTCTCGTGATTTTATTTTATCTAATATCTTGCTTCCTTGTCGTTTAAATCACCATCATTATTTTTTTATCCATCACATCACATCCCCATTTTTTTATTTTCATATCATCAAGATCAACCCACCGTTATATTTGCATTTGTTCATACTTGTCATTTTGCATTTTGTTCATTTTTCTTCGTTGAAACAAAACCAAAAAAAATTTAGATGTATTTGTTCATACTGCATTCATCCATTTTCTGTTTAAAAAAATATAAAAAAATTAAAACAAAGAAAAGCATTTCATTTATTCCAGTAAATTATAATAGCAAAAAAAATTTTAAAAAAATAAAAAAAACAAAAAACAAAGCTGTAGCAGCGGTGGGAGCACCCACCGCCGCCGCCCCCTTCCCTCCAAGCGGCACCGCCGCCGCCCAACCGCCGTGCCGGCTGCCAGACGTGACCGCCCTCTTCCCCGCCTCCTCCGCCTCGCGGCAGCGCGAGGCTCTGCCGCCCTCCATATCTTCCACCCGCAGGTGGCCGCCCTCTTCCCCGCCTCCTTCCTCCGCGGGTGGCCGCGCCGCCCTCGCCAGCCCTCCGCCGACCAATCGCCGCACCTCCGCCTCCAGCCCTCGCCTGCGCGCGGTGCGTGCCACCCTTCTCGCGGCTGCGCGTGGCCACGCCGACCGCCGTCTCCCTCCACCCGTTTTGGGTTCCCATCGTGCACAGAGGAAGAAGAAGGTCTCCACTTTTTTATGTAAAAATTACATGGTTTTATTATATGTTTCTAATATTACATTTCAGTCCCTGTTCATGCTTTATATTGTCAATTTCCAATTTCTGTTTTGCACAGAGACCCCTGTCTTTATAGATTATATTGGACCTCAATTTTGTATCATTTTATTCAAGAAAAAAATACCATTGTGTTGAGCAACTAATTGTCTATATTTTGAAAATTTCTTTGTATTTTTGTGAGTCATCCGTAATTAATTAAAAATGGTTAACTAAAACTTTGCATATTTTACCCAAACAGTGATCTTAAAATTATACCTCACACACGGTTGCTCCAAAAAATCCACAAAAATTAGTAATGATGCCTTGAAATGTGATAAAGTTATAGTCCAAATTTCATCTAAAATGGAGTTGTCTTGTGCCTGAAATAATTCATAGAGTGAAATTAGTATTTGATTTTTAGTTAAATCCACAGATATCATTTTTGCAAAATTTCAAGTCTCCTGCATTCCATATGAAAATATCTTTTTGTGATAATTCACACTCTAATTAACTTGCTATTATGGATTAATTACGAATTATTTACTCACTCTCACTCTGATTTCACTAAAAAAATACATAAAAAAATTCATAACTTGTCCAAAAATTTCAAAAATATTACTGTTGCTTCCTTGCATCATGTTTTCTTTTCAGTAATTTTTTCATAATTTTTGCTTACTATTTGTGTGAAAAATTGCGAAAATACCCATAAAAAGTGTGCATTTTTCATTGTTGAGTTTTAATTCCTAAAATTCTAAAAAAGAGTACCTTGCATTCATCTCTGGATTAGGACTCTAAGAAAAATATAATTTGGCTAAATTGGATTAATTTGACATTAAATTTAATTTGGCCTTGTTGTGTGTTTTCTTAGTGTTATAATTCACTTGCATTTGCATTCTATTTGCATAAAAAATATAAAAAAATACCGCACTGGAAATCTAAAACCTAATTTTCAAATTAACCCAAAGTTGTTCCTTTGCCTCCCTGTATTCGACCCCGGACTTGCCCGGGATATAAATTAAGCCGAGACACTCTTCACGGAGATCTTCTCTCGGTTCTGACCGAATCGCTCAGTACACGTATTACAACGTGACCAAATTAAATATCGTATTTAGCGACTCGTCAGATGGCGCCGTTGCCGGGGAGGCAAACATCTTAGGGACTAATTTAAAAATTCGGATTTAGATTTCACTTACTCGGGTAGTCTGACCCCCAAGCCACCTTGTATTTAATCCATTTTCCTTGCAATTATTTCTCTTCATATTTTTGTATATATTTTATTTTTATCTCTCTAATATAAATCTCATTTTTCTTGCGAGGGTCCGGTGGACTTGGAGTACATCGGAGGTCGACGGACGCGACACGCGCCGACTGCTGAAGAGCAAGAGAATTAATTTATCTTTGAGAGAAATTTTGTAAATTTTTGTAATTATTTAAGTAACTCGCACTTTTCAGCGGCTCTTGTTTGAGAGCTCACGCTTGTATCCGGACTGAACATTGGACCCACTCGTGGTCGTGTGGTTGATTGGCGTAGAATAAGACTTACACTCGCGGCTCTTAAAGTTTATTTTATTAGAATATTTTATTGCTTGTGCTCGTAATTTATAGGACCACACTTCACATTTAACGAGACGCACTTAGACCGCAGAGCTATTAGTCAAATTTAACTTGTTCATCACTCGCTAATAGAACTGCCTGTCTAGGAACGGTTTTCTCGTTTGCATTCATATAGTATAAAATTTCAATTCTGCCTTGCATCCCGCATGTAGAGCGCGAGGATCACTGTAAGTCTTCTGAACTGGGCATGCATCATTGATTTCATTATTTGCATCGGCTTTTCTCGACTCCCTCCCCTTGGTTTTTGAAACTTAGGTTAAAAGGAAATCGAGACTGATCGTTAGGCGTGCTTTATGGTGGACTAAGCAAGTGATAACCAAACTTAAAATCGGGACTGCTAATCAGAGTTGATAAAAAAAATTGACTAAAACTAACACTTGTTTTGGGAGAGTAAAACCCTCATTGTATGCTTAGCTAATTGTGATTGTTGAGAGGTGAGGACGCATCCCTAGGATAGTGCCCAAAACCTACTTTTTAGCCTTGCGTAATTGGATTTATATCTTGATTTATCACCTAATTAAAACTGAAAAGATAAACGGTCGGAATTTTACGACTATCACTGTGTTGAGTAGGTGAACTCAGGGTTTGCTCTTGTGTTTGTTTGTTTGTGTGTTATTCGGTGCACTTGCACGCTTTCTTCCTCGATCCGCTTCATTCTCCCATCTCCCTTCCAAGATGTCAGAATTTTGGTCATCATATCCAAGTCACCCTTCTTCGACCATATTCCGATCATCTCCACCCACTTATTTCTCCTCATACCCATACACCGACCGCAAAGTCAGAACTCCGATTGACTTTTCCACTTCTTCGTCCTTCTCACCTACCCCACATTCTGGCACCCTTGACCCACAACCACCCTGGATTGACTCACTATATTCTCGTCCGCTTGCTGGAATCAAGGAACAAATCGAAGAGCAAGCGACTGCTGAGATGAATGATTGGCATAATCAGTTGACCCCACATACCTCACTTTCACCTCGAGTTGGGACAGAACAACAATTTCCATATACACATCCCGACTTAACCTTAGGGTACAACATGGTCGACCAGACAAACCGAATGGAGAGGTTTGCACCGTACAATCTTCCTGACTTGATTGACCTCAGTGATAGAGCCGACATTGACAAACCTTCATATCACCCATTCGGAGAGCCGACATATATAGGGGATTGGACTCATGAGACCGATCTACATACCCTCTGTCTACTGACTCCACCTTATGAGGCTCCGACCAACATCTGCCATACAGATGGGTCATATTCAACCCAGCATTACATGTCTGAGTCAAGATGTGTTGAGTATAAGATCCCAAGTTCTCAGCAGTATCCTCCAACTGCGCCGAATTCTCTCATGAAGTGTCATGAGAACTTATTGGAGGATGACATTTGTAGACCGATTAGGAGTTCAGGTAGGAATGTGGATCATGGATCTTGCGGATTGAATTTTGAAAACCTGGAAGATACCGGATTGACCACACATCATGTACAGCTGGAGTCCCTTCTACCTCCCTCTTCTACTAACCACTTTCCCTCCAAACCAGAGTCTGTACAATCTCCTCCTTCATCTATCAAAAAGACCCAAAAAATGGAAAAACCGAAAAATACCATAAAAATTGAAAAAGGAAAAGATCTAAAAAATTTGGATCCTGCAGTTAGGGAAGCACTGGATAGAAAGTTGATTTTTGAGCTTCCCTTAATAATGGCCATTGAACACTTTCCCGACCTTAAAAGATTTGTGAGAAGTAAATTGATGCCTAAAAGGTTGGGCAATAAGAGAACAAGGACTGAGATACATATAGTGTCTATGGCCACATCTTTGATGATAGGGAGAAAAACCAAGAGCCGCAGAGTAAAACGGTTACCTATATTTGATTGTGAAATCAAAGATACCACATTCACCCATGCAAGAATCGATGATGACTTACCGATTAATATCCTCTTTACCTCCGTGTTTGCCAAGTTCAAACTCGGATCTGCCAAGAAGTCAAGAGAGATCATTCAGTTGGCGGATCGATCTGTTAAACAGTCGAGAGGAACCATTTCAGTCATCGTTACTTTACAAGGTGCCCTATTACAGGTAGACTTCACGATCATTGATATTGAGCACCGAGGAGAGTTCACCCAGTCTCCGATCATTCTCGGAAAGCTGTTCTTAGCTTTGGCTAAGGCAACTATAGATTGCGAGACCAGGGATATCGATTTCACTGCATTGGGAGCACTTCGACCTCACCCGATCTTTGAGGATACACGATATTCCAAGGTAATCCGAAAAGTTGCAGACAGTCGTGACCTTCGAGAGACAGTTGAGTCCCGTCTCTCTACTACACCTGCGATACCGACTGCCCAGGCGACCATTGGTTCAGAGACTCCCTACACCTCCATACCACCCACTGCTTGCATTACCACCACCGTGACACCTTCTCGAAAGGACTCACGATCAGAAGTTGTCCTTGAGTCGGACATGATCATTACTGATTTCCTTGATTATTTAGATGATCCAACTCATGAGCCAATCAATGCCAAGTCAACTGAGAACACTGTGCCTTATCAGAGACGTGTGCTGACCTTGCAGGAGTATTACAATGCATATGGCGACTCATCTGATGATGAACCTCTGGTCAGAACCTCACACACACCACATCTAGGACATACACTAAAGGAGAAAACTGGGACCAAATTGACCAATCTTGATAAATCGGTTGCTCCATCCTCTAGTCGGTCATCTGGTAAGAAGAAGACGGGTATTGATTCCTTGAGTTGTTCCCCTGAACTCCTTAAGACGTATCAATCTCCTCTTCCTCTTGATACTTCAGGTTCTAGAAAACCGACTAAGAAGGTTACCTTCGATGTTTCAGAGAAGGAACTTTCTGAGGAGTCCTCATCAGGTCCGGATGAGGTGATCTATACGAGTGAGCTCAGTTCGACTGTTCTAAAGCCATACTTGAGCAAGCAGCCGTGTGTCGACCCCCGTTGGACGTTCCCCACACCTCACTATTATTCCTCTACGAATGATTCTGACAGCGACACATATGTATACTACCCACCCCCTCGCTCTCGCAAGAAGGTCCGTCACAAACCTTCTTGATCCTTGTATAGATTCACTCCTCTTGTACATTCTCCCTTCTTTGTATATTCTCCAGATCACATCGGTTCTCACACTTACTCTTGTCTTATACTTAGGCTTACCAAGAGCCTAAGTATAGGGGGAGCCGATGCCCCCCTTGTGTACATACTCATCCATTTCTCCTCTTGACCTCGTCCGCCCCATTTTTGCTCTTCTTCTACACTTAGGCTGTCCAGAGCCTAAGTATAGTGGGGGCGGATCGACTTCTATACTATTTATTATTTTAGCCATCCTACTCTTAGCACGAGCTATATCTTTTTCTCGCTTCTTGTGTCATGAGGACATAGCACATGCTAAGTATAGGGGGGCGTGTATATATTACATATATACTTTACCCATAGCTCGTACTTTCACGTATTTTTGTATATATTATACAATAATTATGGGGTGGGTAAAAAAACTTTTTCAAAAAAAAAGAAGAATTTTTTTGTTCACTTTTCTTATTTGCTCTGAAAAAATTTTTTTCCAAAAAAATGTGTCCTTTCTTATTTACCTATATCTTTTCAAAAAAAAACTTTTCAAAAAAAAACCTTTTTCTTACACAAAAAAAAACTCTTGACAAAAAAGAGCAAAACTTTTCTTAAAAAAATTCTTTGCCTTTGTTTGTAAAAAAAAACTTTTTGAAAAAAAAACTTTTTGTAAAACTTAAAAAAAATCATAAAAAAACACTAAAAAAACTAACTAATAAGTTGGTTTAACCCCTGACACATTCACTTTCACACAAGACTAGTGATGTTCAAGAACACTTGGTTTATGAGGTCTTGATATTTTGAGTTAACCAGCCTTAGTCATTAGGGTCCTTGACTTAATTATTCACATTTCCCTAGTTTGAAAGATTTGTATGCTATATTGCATGCTTAGTCTCTACCTTAAGAATATGATCAGCACCTCACATACACGACTGCAGTTATGATGAGATGAGTTGAAATTTCACTTGAGGATCTGGGATGAGGGATTTGAGTTTGGACTTGATTTAATGATGCTCGAGGATGGGATAAAATCAATGAAGGCTTCATGAAACCTGAGTGTCAGCATCTTTAGCCAGTATGAGAACATCGTTCTTGTACTATCTCTTGACATTTACCTATGTGCCAGGGTGTGATAAAATAAAAAATGTTGATCAGTGTGCGCCAACTCTTGGTAAAAGCAGTGAAGCTAGCCAAAAATACTACAAATCAATGAAATGTCAAAGAAAAGCTCTCATTCCATACAAAGTCAAATATCAAAGAGCTTCCACCAAAGGCGAGCGCTCCCAACCATTTCAAAAGTGTCCACTTGGACCACCGCTATTAGGACCAGGAGTCGGGCTTGCACCAAAAAAGGGCTCTGCATCGTAAATGCTACAAGTCTGGGTGTAGAAGGTATAATAGATACTCAAAAAAGACACACCCCGGTGTACTCCCAGGAAAACAAGTGCAGACGGCTCCAACTTCTCTTGACGGACGCACTGATCAACATCAAAAAAATGCTTTGAGTAATAAGGCACTCGAGAGGATCCTTGTTCCAATGAGAGGGAGAGAAGAAATGACACAATCCTATGCCCTCCATCAACTGGCCTTCCATCTACACTTTCAAGTCTGACAACTAAAGAGACGGTGGATTGGATGCAAGAAATGATTTATTCCCTAGTGTTGAGGATCGGGTCCTTAGGAGAGTCTCTTGGACTGGAACCTTGGGTGACGTTGTGACTCTACTCTTGTAACTGTGGTCAACACTTAAAGTCATATCCCTACTATATATGTATACAAAGAGAGTCTGATGATTAGAGAAATTGAATACCTTTCGACTAGAGCTCGGTTCAGCTTAGAATTTCAGGATCTCTAAAACTGAGAGTTCTTGAACGGATCAGGTCTTGTATTCACATGCATAGTCAGGGGTTAACCCAACTTATTCGTTCTTTATTTGCTCGAGGACTAGCAAAGTTTAAGTATAGGGGGGGTGATGAATCCGCGATTCATCATCGCAATATCTTGATCTTAGCAAAATTCCCGAGTAAAATCCCAAATAAATGTCCATAAAATCAATAAATTAACAAAATAACTCTTGTAAATAAAACACACTAATTATTGTATGTTAAATTATACAAAATAAATTACACATAAAAAGCCGCAAAAATAAAGGAGTTTTATACATGTAAATAGCTCAAAACTTCGTGTATTTTTAATAATTTCATTTCAACTCCTTTTTACCTAATTCTTTCTCTAACTTGTTTATAAAAATGTAAATAAAAATACAAAAATCCAAAACAAATTTCATCTCAAATAAATGCTCCTAGATCCCAAAGGGAAAAAGCCGTAAAGACCAACTTCCAAGCCAAATTCTCGCTTCGTATGAACTCCAAATTCACCAAACTCACTTTTAAAGTTTAAGTTAGAAAATTATCTATCCAACGGAAGTAGTTTCATTAAAATCGGAGCTCATTTGCAAAAGTTGGGTTTTGGGACCTAGATGTACATTGTATATTATGTATATATTCATTCTTCATTTTTTATTTTTTATAATTCATAAAATATAAAAAATCATGCATATGTTATATTTTGATTATAATATTTTATTGTATTTTTTCCGTTGTAAATATATCTTATTAAAAAGAAAAAAATACATATTAGAAAAGCAAACAAAAAAAATGTACATGTTGTACGTATTTACTTGTAAATTCACCACTATTTTTTTCCTTCTTTATTTTTGTTGTATTTAAAGTAGCATACTTTATATCATTATTTATTTATTTATTTTTTCCTATTCTCTACAATAACTTCCATTTTCGTCCATTAACCACCAAGTCTTCATCTAACCTCCATTCCACTCCACCATTTTTTTAACCTCCCCATTCAACTCCACCATCTTTCTAACTCCCATTCTTCTTCTCTTTATATTCATATGTACATTCTCATTTTTCCCCATCCACCATTCTTATAGAATAAGGAGAGAGCTTGGAGCTTTTTGTTGGTGACAACTGCGAAGCATCGTCCTCAAGCGACGACCTCCTTCAGGTGAGATCCGCGGAGCTCTGCTTCGCGTCACGAGTTCCCCGTCGAGCTCGCGTAGCTTCTCCGATTTTTGTTTCGCCAATCAGATCGAGGCGACAACAGGAGTTCAGCGTAGCTGTTCCGCCAGTCCGGCGAAGATTCAGGTAAGTATTCATCCTCATTTCTCTCATGATTTTATTTTATCTAATATCTTGTTTCCTTGTCGTTTAAATCACTATCATTATTTTTTTATCCATCACATCACATCCCCATTTTTTATTTTCATATCATCATGATCAACCCACCGTTATATTTACATTTGTTCATACTTGTCATTTTGCATTTTGTTCATTTTTCTTCGTTGAAACAAAACCAAAAAAAATTAGAAGTATTTTTTCATGTTGCATTCATCCATTTTCTGTTTAAAAAAATTATAAAAAAAATTAAAACAAAGAAAAACGTTTCATTTATTCCAGTAAATTATAATAGCAAAAAAAAATAAAAAAAAAATAAAAAAACGAAGCTGCAGCAACGGTGGGAGCACCCACCGCCACCGCCCAACCGCCGCGCCGGCTGCCAGACATGGCCGCCCTCTTCCCTGCCTCCTCCGCCTCGCGGCAGCGCGCGGCCCTGCCGCCCTCCATATCTTCCACCCGCAGGTGGCCGCCCTCTTCCCAGCCTCCTTCCTCCGCGGGTGGCCGCGCCGCCCTCGCCAGCCCTCCGCCGACCAACTGCCGCACCTCTGCCTCCAGCCCTCGTCTGCGCGCGGTGCGCGCCTCCCTTCTCGCGGCTGCGCGTGGCCGCGCCGACCGCCGTCGCCCTCCACCCGTTTTGGGTTCCCATCGTGCACAGAGGAAGAAGAAGGTCTCCACTTTTTTTATGTAAAAATTACATGGTTTTTATTATATGTTTATAATATTACATTTCGGTCCCTGTTCATGCTTTATATTGTCAATTTCCAATTTCCGTTTTGCACAGAGACCCATGTCTTTATAGATTATTTTGGACCTCAATTTTGTATCATTTTATTCAAGAAAAAATACCATTGTGTTGAGCAACTAATTGTCTACATTTTGAAAATTTCTTTGTATTTTTGTGAGTCATGGGTAATTAATTAAAAATGGTTAACTAAAACTTTGCATATTTTACCCAAACAGTGATCTTAAAATTATACCTCACACATGGTTGCTCCAAAAAATCCACAAAAATTAGTAATGATGCCTTGAAATGTGATAAAGTTATAGTCCAAATTTCATCTAAAATGGAGTTGACTTGTACCTGAAATAATTCATAGAGTGAAATTAGTATTTGATTTTTAATTAAATCCACAGATATCATTTTTGCAAAATTTCAAGTCTCCTGCATTCCATATGAGAATATCTTTTTGAGATAATTCACACTCTAATTAACTTGCTATTGTGGATTAATTAGGAATTATTTACTCACTCTCACTCTGATTTCACTAAAAAAATACATAAAAAAATCATAACTTGTCAAAAAATTTCAAAAATATTACTGTATCTTCCTTGCATCATGTTTTCTTTTCAGTAATTTTTTATAATTTTTGCTTACTATTTGTATGAAAAATTACGAAAATACCCATAAAAAGTGTGCATTTTTCATTGTTGAGTTTTAATTCCTAAAATTCCAAAAAAAGTACCTTGCATTCAACTCTGGATTAGGACTCTAAGAAAAATATAATTTGGCTAAATTGGATTAATTTGACATTAAATTTAATTTGGCATTGTTGTGTGTTTTCTTAGTGTTATAATTCACTTGCATTTACATTCTATTTGCATAAAAAAATATAAAAAATACCGCACTGGAAATCTAAAACCTAATTTTCAAATTAACCCAAACTTGTTCCTTTGCCTCCCTGTGTTCGATCCCGGACTTGCCCGGGATATAAATTAAGCCGAGACACTCTTCACGGAGATCTTCTTTCGGTTCTGACTGAATCGCTCAGTACACGTATTACAACGTGACCAAATTAAATATCGTATTTAGCGACTCGTCAGTCTAGCAACTCTTTCCTCGAGAAGCGGGGTATTCCCTTCTAAGTTCAAGTGCAACCGGCTCAAGAAGGGGGGAAGAAGATGAAGAATGGACCATGGCCAGTGTAGCCACGTATCCTTGGGAGCTCAACCAGTGTAGCTGAGTCTCCCGCTGCAAGCTTCATGAGATGTAACATGTATATCATAAGCTTTTGCTTTATTTGACTATATACACTCCGGTGGGGTTATTAAATTTTCAATCCGACCCACCATTTTTTGGAGTTCTTTTCTTTTTTTGCACATTTTTTATGTGCAACTGTACAACATATCTACATGGTGCAGCATATATACAAGGAGTTTTTCCTCTTGAGCCAGTAGACTATCCCTCTTTTGAAGCTTTATTGCAATCCACAACTTCTGTCTTTAGACTTCATCACCACCAGACCAAGTTGAAACGCACTTCCTTCACTAGAAGAAGAAGAGAGGTTCCGCCTAGAAGTACTACCCTCATATGCTACCCCAAGCCAAAGGAAACTGCCTCCTCACCACCTCATCCGTGGAGAGCTATGTGTAAAGTGCTGGTGCAAGTCAAGCCATTGTCTCTAAGAGTCATGCGTGTGTTGTTAAGTGCTCTACTTAGGCTCATCAAGATGACATATGCTCATAGCCTATTGAACTCAAAGAATTAAGTCCCAATAGACCTGAAAAGCTGATGAATACCCATTCATCACTCTTTATTCTTATATTTTAGCTACAAAAACCTTTGCAAATACATGTAGATATATGTAAATATCAATAATTACCAAAAGCATGCATTGTGTAAAAACCTATAATTAGCATGTTTTTGTGAAAAAATAAAAGAATAAAGATTAAAAAGAAAAAGAGGGAAATATTTAGAATAAATATTGAGCAACCTAATCCAAGGGAGGGCTCAGCATGGGCCTCACCGCATAAAAGCCAAAGTAGAGGGAGATAGGGGCTCATGTGTAAATAAATTAAATTATATTTTCCTCACCCAAAAATATGCTTGTACATATTTTGTATATATTTAGAAGCTATTAAAAACAAAATAAAAATCTAAAAATCAAAAATTCAAAAAAATGCCCTTTCACCAGGTATATAGACAATGCTCCTACATGTATTTAACCTTGTAAATAAATTTATTTATTTTCAAAACTTTTTATAAATATTTTATGTTATATGTTGTAAGTAAATAAAACAAAAAGAATCAAAACAAAAATCAAATAAAAATAACAAAATTAAAATTACAAAAATATATTGTACAAATGCCATGTATATAGTTGTACATAACTATTTATTTCACCTATGTATATAAACAATAAAAACAAAATAAAAATACCCTTTTATCCCTCATTTTATTCTATAAATAAATAAAATATAAAATGGGAATAAAATTGTATAAAAATAATAATTAAAAATCAAGAATCAAAAGCCTCCATATTGTATATATACCTATACAATGTAAATACCTCATCTTTATTTCCAAAAATTAATTAAAAATCACAAAAAAATAGAAAAAAATAAAAGAAAAATATTTCATGTTTTGGGTTTTTGCAAAATCGGCCATTTGCTGCCTTATTTTTGAGCTTCAAATCTTCTCCACGTGGCAGCTTCTGGTTGGTCCACGGAGATGTTGACCTCCGGTCAACTCCCTCCGCGGACCGTCCTCTTCCGCGGATCTCGCGCCCGACCCGATTTCTTCCCTTTTTCCGCGCTCGATCCGCTCGCCATCTCCGCAAACCCCGGGTCCTACTTCTTCTCCTTGCATCCGACATGCTCGCCGGAGCCCTTGCCTCGGGATCTGCGCTTCATGCTGCCCTACCCGACCAGCCCTTGTCGGGTCGGCACCCATATAAATCTCGAGCTCCGCCACCAAATTCCGCCATCTTTGGCTCTCCACCCTTCATCCCATGACCTCCACAGCAGTCCCTGAGGTGACAGCTCTCGATTGCCCGTGTCGCAGCGAGGAGAGGGGCCGGTTTCCATTGATCCGGCGACTGTGCGCCGCCGTGCTCCGCCCAGAGCAGGAGCTCGAGCCTCAGGACCAGACGACCTTCGAGGCCACGACCGGGAGCTACCTCAGCTCCAGCCTAGTCTACCACACCGCCCATGTAACCTTCTAGCTTTCCCATTTTGCTTAATTTCGAGTTTCCCCCAAATCGCTCCGTCCCCGTTCTTAGTCGATTCCGACCACCCCGCGTACCCATTCGATCATCGGAATCCATATCCATCTTCGCCTTCCCTCCGCGCATCTTCTCCGCCCCTCCATTCAACCCAGCTCGCACAGGAGCTGGGATTCGAATCCCCTCGCCGTCGCTTCGCCGGGGTTCGCCCGCACCGACGCACAGACCACCTCCACGACGCCTAACCGGGTCGAGGCACTTTACCCTCGACCCGCGAAGCTCCTGAGCCTTTTTGCAGGACCAGAGGAGGCTATCTGAGGCCTTCCGACATTCAGACAGGAGCTTCTCCTCCGCCGACCTCGCCGGAGCCCTCCAGGGCTCGGCTGGGCCATCGGAGCCCACCATCAGCTGCGGAGCTTCATCGCGCACCTTCTCCGATCTCCGGAGGCAGCAGGGGAGGTCAGGAGCGCACGTACTGGGCCGGCGAACTTCGCCGGCCACCTGTTCTTCCTCGACCTTCAGGCACCGTTCGATCGCCCTCCAGCTCCAGTTTCAATCTGAGCCATCCGTTCCAGGAGCGTCAGGCACCGCACGATCAAAGGAGGAGTGATCCAGACCATTTGATCTTGAGATGAGGCGCAGTTGAGCAATCACCGTCAGATCCTCCACGTGTCTTCGTCTCAGCCATCCGATCACGCCAAGGGTTACAGGAGTGACGCGCCTCCGCCTCTCCACCGTCGGATCTACACGTGGCGCACGCTCCGCCCTTGGATCTTAAATAAGGGGTAATTGTCCTTAGGCCCCTCTGTTTTTAGTTTTTATCATTTAGTCCTGTAAATATAGAATGCAGTTGTTTAGTTTTTGGGATATTTGCACATTGGACCTCGCACTTTAGTTTGTTTGCTTTTATACCCCTGTGCGTTGTATGCCACGTGCTTCGTCACGTGTTTATCTGGGTTATTTGCATTTAGAGACCCTGTAGTTCTGGTTGTTCTTGAATGAATGAAAGTTTTATTCTATTTGCATTTATACCCCTGTGCGTGATTTATTCCACATGTGCGTTATATTTTGGGTATTTTGCAGATAAGCCCCTGGACTTTTGGTACTTGTTACCAATAAGTCCTCGGGACTTATTTTTATCACATTTGGGTCCCTGAGTGCCCCAGGCACGCGCCACGCGTGTGACTTGCTATGTATTTTGCACCAGGACCCCCAGAACTTCGGGTATTTGCACTTTGGTCCCTGTGCACAATGCCCTCTTGTCATTTTTGAATAAAATATCAAATCACCTCCAAATTCGATGAAAATTTGATCCATGGTTCCTGTCATGGTGTAGGATTTTCGAGAATTTTTTAGGACATCTTTGAGTTTATTTGCTATTTTTAAAAATTCAAAAACATCTATTTTTGGCACTGTTCAGTTTTAAAAATCACAAAAAATATAAAAACACCCCTAAAAATTCTATAAAAATTAGGTACTGTTTACTTTGTGTCCTTTGATTTGCTAGCCAATTTTGGCTATTTTTCATTGCTTAAAAACCCTAAAAATTCAAAAACACCTAAAAACTCATAAAAATCATATTAAATAATCTAAAAACCCAAAAACAATATTTTTGGTGCTCAAATTTTCCTTGTTTTCTCTAGTATACAGGAAAATTTCCTCCAGGTCCTTTTAAGGTCCTTAGGTATTTTATTTAAGGACTTTAGGCTTGGCTGGACAGTACCCCTTGTTTGTCTTACTGTTTGATTTTTAGAAATTAAAATAAATATCATAAAATCCCAAAAATTCACCAAAAACATAAAAAAAACATAAAAAACACAAAAATATTTTTATCTGAATTTTTGCTTGGTTTCTGATGCATTAAATAATTGTTGAAGTGTGATTGCTTTTAGTCTTTCTCATTTTCTTCACATATTAAAAATCCAAAAAAAAATTTAAAAACAATTAAAAACCACTAAAAATGTTTTCCCTTTTTCTCTGATTCTTCGACTACTTCGTAGGCTTTTTAGCCAATCCGTGCTCCTTGTGTTCGACCCTGGGTGTTATACCAGGTTAAACATTTAGCAGGACCGCTTCTGCATGTTTGATTGATTTTGCGTATTTCGAGTGGTTCATTTTTCTTGATAGACATGGTCTGATTGCTCGGGTCGCAACGACCCTATTTCTGTACCTTATACCCTAGTGGTCGGCCGTGTTATCAGAATGGTGCCGTTGCCGGGGAGCACGGCTTAGTAGTCGTTTTTAGCTTTTTCCGCGGCTTTTGATTTTCGCGGCTTTTTGTATAGACTTGTTGTATATATATATTTTTCTGATATTTTTGATAATAATTCTGGACTGACCACTTCTCTCTGTTTCTTGCGAGGGCCCGAGGAGCGAGGGCGGCATTCCTCGGAGCGCCGGTGCACCCGAGCGAAGCGGAGGCGGTTCGTTTCTTCATCGAGCAGCAGGAGAGAGCGAGAGAGAGAGTTGAGTGGGTGAGGTTAGCTTAGGATATTTGATTATTATTTTTGTAATAATACAGGTACACTCCGAGACTTGAACTGTTGTGGACTTGACTTAGCGGGTCTGTTTCGCCGAGCACAGGTGTGCTCGGGGGACCCTTAGGAGATTTTCGCGGTTTTTGACGCGGCTTTCTTCTACTTTTTACTGCCTTTCCGGTGTTTACGCGGTTTTTGCTCGAGCCCCTAGACTTAGGAATTTCTGGTACTTGTGACGTAATTAGTAGGATCCACACACCTAACTGCTTATCTATTCCCATAGAACGTAATTGGACCTACTAATAATAAATGATAAAAATAACTTAGTCACTTTCCTGAGAGCCTACGCGCCGCGAGCCTGCCCCGTCAAGCGCTACTCCTGAACTCGACCTGTCGAGAAGAGGAGGGGTGGGTCTAGACCGGACTCTTTGGATCGAGGGCGAGTGATTGAGTTAGACAGTTCTGCGCTAGAAATTGCTCATCTAGGACTCGGTTTTTCCCGCTTGCATCATTTAGGTAGTTTATTTCCTGTCTTTAAATTCTGCGCGGATCACTTGCATGTAGAGTGCTGGAGACAAGGTACGCATTTCTATCTCAGCATGCATCATTGATTTCTCGCGCATCGGCTTTTTCGTCTTCTCCCCCTGTTTTCGGACTTAATAATCAGGAGAACCGAAAAATTCGTTAGGCCTTTTGTTTGATATCTGAAAAATATTAAAAAGAAAAACAATAAAATTGGGACTGCTAATCATACTTGATCTTAAAAACCGCTCACCCTAAAAACTTTGTCTTGGGGAGAGCAACCCCCTCATTGTATTGTTTGGATGCGCGAGAGAGTGACCCGCACCCTAGGTAGAGCCTCCCGGTGCTAGACCCGACCGATTACCGACTCTTCCGTGCGGGCCAGTCGGTTGGGATAGCATCGGATATCCTAACAGGTCACGTAAGCGCTCTGATATTTTGTGTGTTCACCAAAATAAAATAGACAAGATAATTTGACCGAACTCTCACGGTCTTCAGCTCGTGTTGCGTTGGTGAACCGGGGGTTTGTTTTTGATCATAGTTGACTCCAGATCTCATCCGCACTACTCGCCAGATCAAGATGATGGGTAGACGGTCTCTTAGGCAGCCTCTGGCTGCACCGCTTTCGGGCACGTCTACCCGATCATCTAGGTTGGTCCGCGAGAGCCCAGACCAGCTCTCCGAGCCCGAGTACGATTCCGCCCTGTTCCCCCTCGACCCCCTTTCTTTCGGTACTGAGAGACATGAGCCCGAGGAGAGATTAGCAGATTTGACAGCACCTGAGTTGGGCTCATTTGATTTTGCAGACGTCGCTATGGCCTCCAGATCAGACGATTACCCCGGAGGTCCACAGGGAGACCAGCATGTTGTATTTGACCAGGGGGCGATCAACTCCACCCTGATCGCATCACTCGAGACAGTTCAGCAGCAGTTACGCGATCAGGGGGCATTCATGATAGAGATGAGGCGAGAGTTGGAGAGGCTCAGAGCAGAGCGAGGTTCAGAGCAGAGCGAGCCTGAGGAGATGCCTGATGCAGAGGCCACAGCCGCAGCAGCCGCAGCAGCAGCAGCAGCAGCCGCAGCCGCCGCCGCCGCGGCAGGAGGACCACCACAGCCGATGCGGGCGTTACACAACCCCGGATCTACTCTGATGCATCACTGGGTGGTAGTGCCAGCGATCGTGGGGGACTTCAAGTTCCCCCCGAACACCTTGCAGTTACTACCCCGTTTCCACGGACTAGCCACTGAGGAGCCCCACCTTCACCTCCAGGAGTTCTTGATGATCTGCAGCACTGTCCACGATCGCCACGTGGACCAGGATACGATCCGGATGATAGCCTTCCCGTTTTCACTGGCAGATAGAGCAGCCACCTGGCTGAAGCATTTAGGGAAGTTTGTCTACACCTGGGAGCAGCTCCGCACCGAGTACTTGAAAAAGTACTATCCACTCGGGCGGACGAATGCAGCGAGGGCCCTGATCAGCAACTTCTCCATGTTCCCAAACGAGCAGTTCCACGAGGCTTGGGAGAGGTTTCGATAGCTCCTAGACAGATGCCCGCACCACGACATATCCAAGCCGAACCTAGTTCAGAGCTTTTTCAGCGGGTTGACGCCAGAGCTTCAGGTTCTGGTGAACGCTTCTTGCGGCGGGTCCTACTTTGCCAAGGACCACGATCAGGTCTGGGCCATCTACGAGGAGATGTCCGAGAACTACATGGTGATGTCTCAGACCAGATTGTATACTCAGAGACCCCAGCCTCAGCAGCCAGGACCCGTGCAGTACCAGCGGATAGCACGGGTAGATGCAGGTCCATCCAGTTCGTCCGCAGTCGCAGCAGCACAGGCAGAGTCATCCGCTGCGGACATGGGTATCATCAGCGAGAAGTTGGACCGCATGGAGCTGATAGAGAAGAAGCAGTGCCAGAGCATCACTCAGATGGAACAGATGGCACAGGTTCTGAGCGACATGAAGACCCAGCTCATGTGTCTCCAGGAGACACAGACGGCTTCACAGCCCCGTCTTCTGTCGCGAGGCGATACCGGCGGCAGCAGCAGCTCGTCCCAGCGCTTCAGCTCCTCGCAGCAGCCTAGACAGGTTCACCTTGTACATGCGGAGCCGTACCAGCAGCCGCAGCCCACCTACCAGTCACCACCATCTCCAGAGATGCAGATGGTGGTCTACCAACCGGATCAGCCTCTGGCAGTACTCCCGCCAGACACCTTCGATGCAGAGCCGTTGATGGATGTCAACGGGATTTGGTATGACCGCCCCCAGCCTGGGATCCGACGAGACCGTCCCGGATTCAGATGGGGGAGTGGTGGTGCCCAGCCCCAGCAGCAGCCGTCAGGACAGGGAGGGCAGTACCCCCAGCAGAGAGACCAGCACCAGTCGCAGCCGCAGCACCCAGCACCCCAGCAGCACCAGCCATCATCCTACGGTCCTCGTCCCTATCAGCAGCAGGGACAGTCGTGGAGGCGTGAGCAGCAGGCTCACCCGATTCAGCAGCAGCACCCGTCCTCATATCCCTCTTACGAGCACCATCAACAGCAGATCCAGCAGCCTCACCCACAGAGAGGCTACCCGTCGGGCTCCCACGAGAGCCCCGCTTTGGATGACATCGCCCGCCTCCTCACGGACCAGCAGGCCACATTTAGACGGGAGATGGACGAGTTCCGCCAGGAGATGCGGGACTTGGTGAGAGGGAAGGCCGCCATACCAGCCCAGATCGAGCCGAATCCGAACAATCTCAAGAGGAAATCGGAGCAGGTAGTACACACTGAGTTAGCCACTCCTAGTGACCCATTTGATGATACATCTCCGGATCTATTTGATGCTGATTTTGTCACACTTAGTAGCGGTAGGACACCAGCAGGCGGCGGCGCCTCATCTGAGCTTCGCCACGAGGATACGTCAGAGGCGCCACATGAGGAGGAGGAGAGCGGTACTGAGGCCGCTCCAGATGATGATGGTGGCACTGATGCCACCAAGGATGCTGATTCCACCGGCGGTACTGAGGCCGCCGCTTCACCAGTTCGAGGAGGTGGTACTGACGCCACCAGTAGAGCCGAGCCAGCCCGCGGTACTGATGCCGCGAGACGTCTACTACCAGCACCAGCAGCAGAGCCAGCCCGTGGTGGTACTGAGGCCACTGGTGTTTGTACAGATAGAGATGTTGTCTTTCCTCGCATTCCTGTATCTCATAACTCTGTTATGAATAAAGGAAAAGGTTTACTTTCTTCTGGTCCCACTGTGGTGCATGATGTATGTGTGGATCCGGTCCTTGAACCGTCTAGACCTTTTCCTAGTCCTTCATCTGAGAAGGACCCTGTGATCCCCTTCCCTAGAGCCCTTCAGATGGGGAAGGGGAAGAAAAAAGATGACCCAAAAAAGAGAGAGCTTGAGGAGTTCAGCCAGAGCATGATCGATCGATTCCACATCCAGCTGACCCTCCAGGAGGCTTTGCAGCACATCCCCCTTCTCCAGCGTTCTTTGAGAGATAGGACTACAGTCAGGAGGAGGAGGAGGAACCACACTTCAGAGATCCATGTGCTGACGAAAGCCACGTGTTTTGCGATCCAGAACCGCCTGCCAGCCAAGAGGCCAGATTCAGGGGCCCCGTATGTCAGATGCCAGATTAGTGAGCAGAGGTTCGACCGTACTCTATTAGATAGCGGATCGTCGATCAACCTTCTTCCGGGAGCCCTTCTCGACCGCTTCGAGTTGGGCACTCTTCGACAGAGCAGGACAGTCCTTCAGTTTGCTGATCGATCTGTCAAGAGGCCGAAGGGGTTATTACGAGACGTTATCGTCACGATTCAGGGCCTGAAATTCCCCGTGGACTTCGTAGTGTTGGACATGGAGATCCCTGAGTCAGTGGCCGATACCCCCATCATCCTTGGTCGTCCGTTCTTGGCCACAGCCAAGGCGGTGACTGATCATGATAGCGGGAAGGTGTACTTTCGCGTCGCGGGCGAGAGTATACAAATAGATACGGTCGAGGACTACAGAGCTAGAGAGAGAACCCGCTCAGATGCGAGTACAGATTCAGAGCAACTGACAGACACAGAGCCAGACATCCACCAGGACTGTGATTTTGTGATCACAGACGATGAGGCAGCTTGGGCAGATCCTGCAGCACAGACCATCCTCTCATATTCAGATACAACTGATGCCGAGATGATAGCAGAGGAGAGTCTGGAGAGCACAACCCTGGTTCAGGATACCATAGAGGCAGCAGAGCCGGTCCTTGATCGCGACACGATGTTCAGTGATGGTGGTGCTGAGGCCACCATGTGTTCTGGTGGTACTGATGCCACCGCGGTTGATACAGATCCCTCGGATTCAGAGTCTGATTGGGCCGATTGCTATGATCAGATGCCAGACCTGAGTTCACCTGAGCCTACAGATGAGGAGGAGGTAGATGCAGAGCCGAGCAGAGACAGTGCAGTTGAGCAGCCTTCTCCCGATCCAGTTTGCGAGAGTACGCTTTCACTTTCCCAGGCAGATTTGGCAGACTTAGCAGCTTTCACTCAGTTCCTTCCACAGCCAGATTTTCCAGCACCCAGCATTCCAGAACGGAAGCCGCTCCCTACTTCGCTGAAGTATCGATTCCTTGCGGGTGATCCAGAGATGTACCCAGTCATCATCTCCGCCGAGTTGACTGGAGAGCAAGAATCCCGTCTGATGGGGGTTCTTGAAAAGAACCGCAAGGCGATCGGATGGAGCGTAGCGGATCTCCATGGGATTAGTCCAGCAGTGTGCTCCCACCATATCTATCTTGAGGAGGGGGCGAAGCCGTCGCGTGAGTTCCAGCGGCGACTGAACCCCAACCTGAGAGAGGTCGTGATGAAGGAAATATCAAAATGGTGGAGTGCAGATTTTATTTATCCCATTTCTGACTCCAAGTGGGTCAGCCCCTTGCATGTGGTGCCCAAGAAGACGGGCATCACGACTGTGATCAGTGAGTCGGGAGAGGAGATCGCTACACGAGTACCCACCTCTTGGAGGGTTTGTGTTGACTACAGGAGACTCAACCAAGCCACCAAGAAGGACCATTTCCCCCTGCCTTTTATTGACCAGATCATTGAGAGACTGGCAGGGAAGAGCCATTATTGCTTCCTGGATGGGTACTCGGGCTACAACCACGTGGCCATCGCTCCTGAGGATCAGAAGAAGACCACCTTTACCTGTCCCTTCAGCACATATGCTTTTCGACGCATGCCATTTGGGCTATGCAATGCCCCTGCGACTTTTCAGAGGTGCATGCTGTCGATCTTTTCGGACATGGTAGGGGAGTGTTTGGAGGTCTTCATGGACGATTTCTCGGTCTACGGCAACGGATTCGATTCTTGTCTTGACTGCCTAGACCGGGTACTCCAGCGATGTATCGAGTTTCATTTGGTTCTATCATGGGAGAAGAGTCACTTCATGGTGACTCAAGGGACGGTGCTTGGCCACATCATCTCCAATAGGGGCATGGAGGTTGATCCGGCCAAGGTTGATGTCATTAGAAAACTCACATCGCCGTCCAATTTGAGGCAGCTACGGTCATTCCTGGGGCACGTTGGATTTTATAGGAGATTTATTCAGGATTTCAGCAAGATTGCCCGACCGTTGACTGACCTCTTGACGAAAGACACCGAGTTCCTTGTCGATGACAAGTGTCTCTCGTCCTTTGCGACTCTCCAGCAGCATGTTATTGAGGCTCATGTTCTCCAACCGCCTGATTGGTCTCTCCCATTCGAGATCATGACAGATGCCTCCGATTTTGCCGTAGGGGCAGTGCTGGGACAGAGGAGGGATGGAGTTCCGTTTGCCATACACTACGCTAGCCGCACATTGGATTCCGCCCAGCGGAATTATACGGTCACAGAGAAGGAGATGCTAGCAGTAGTGTTTGCCCTAGATAAGTTCAGATTGTATATCATTGGATCTAGAGTGACTTTGTTTACAGATCACACCGCCATCAGGTACCTCATGGCAAAGAAGGATGCCAAGGCCAGACTGACTAGATGGATCCTTCTACTCCAGGAGTTCGACATTGAGATCAAGGATAAGCCTGGAGTCAAGAATGTGGTGGCGGATCATCTCTCCCGATTAGAGCAACCTGAGGATTCTGAGCAGATTGATCCCATTCGTGATACCTTCCCAGATGAGGCGATCCTTGCTATCGCCTCACTCCCGTGGTATGCCGATATTGTGAACTTTCTCGTTGCAGGGAAAGTCCCACAAGAGTGGCCCAGGCAGAGGCTTGAGACCTTCCTTGCGAGGGCCAAGTCCTACCACTGGGAGGATCCCATCCTTTACCACGAAGGAGGGGATAGCGTCTGGCGTCGGTGTATTCCTCAGGAGGAACACCATAGCGTCCTCACTTACTGCCACAAGTTTGAGGCAGGAGGACATCATTCTGGGAGGAGAACGGCACAGAAAGTGCTCCAATCCGGCTTGTGGTGGCCTACCCTCTTCAAGGACTCTGATGAGTTCGTGAAGAGGTGTACTGACTGTCAGAGGATGGGCACTTGTGGACAGCGTGATATGATGCCGATGCAGCCCATTCACTTCTGTGAGGTTTTTGACGCATGGGGCATCGATTTCATGGGTCCATTCCCTAAGAGTCAGGGATTTGAGTACATTCTGTTGGCCGTTGATTATGTGAGTCGTTGGGTTGAGGCTATCCCCGCCCGAGCCGCTGATGCGAGGACAGTTTGCAGATTTTTGAGGAAGCATATCATCACGCGGTTCGGGGTTCCACGAGTTCTGATTTCTGATGGGGGGTCTCATTTCATCAACGACCAGGTAAAGGCCCTTGCTAGCGAGTTCAGCATAGATCATCGTGTTGCCACACCTTACCATCCACAGACGAATGGTCTAGCTGAGGTGTTGAATAGGGAGATCAAGAATATTTTGCAGAAAGTCGTCCGCCCTGACCGAAAGAATTGGTCACAGCTTTTGGACTCGGTCTTGTGGGCATATCGGACGTCTTTCAAGACACCTTTGGGCACATCTCCCTTTCGCCTCGTATATGGCAAGCCGTGCCATTTACCTGTTGAGCTGAGGCACAAGTCACTTTGGGCAGTCATAGACATTTTGATGGATCTAGATGGTATGGGAGATCAGAGAAGGGCAGAGTTAGCTGCCCTGGAGGAGCTTAGAGATGCAGCTTTCTCAAGCAGCCTACATTATAAGGAGAAAGTCAAAGAGTGGCATGATTCCCATATCAGCCACAAGCATTTTGAGATTGGACAAAGAGTATGGTTGTTTGATGCGAGGCTACGATTATTTCCAGGGAAGCTACAGAGCAAATGGAAGGGACCTTTTCTCGTCAGAAAGGTGCACGACAATGGTAGTATTGATATATCCGAGTTGTCTTCTGAGAGCACCTTTCGAGTGAACGGCCAGCGGCTCAAGCCATTTCTAGATCATGAGCCGCGGGACGTTATTGTTGCCCCTATTCATTTTGCGTGAGATGTGGTCTCTTGACTCACATCTTTTGCATCTCACGCTTGATTTTCACTGTTCCTCCGCCTTGTATAGATCCAGTTGTCCATATCATTCTATTCTTTAGTCCCACATCCCTTTTCTCATCTTATGATTATGCTATACTTAGGGTGTACTTTACCCTAAGTATAGGGGGGATGTAGGACCTGCGGGTATTCTTTTCATTCGTTCTGCTCTTGTTTTGCTGCCTATACTTAGGGATATTTTACCCTAAGTATAGGGGGGCAGATTCTGTATCTTCTTCACTCGGATTTCCCTTCATGTACAGCTTGCTATACTTAGGATTAGTTAATCCTAAGTATAGGGGGAAACCACCGAGTACCTCTCATTCTATTCATTTATTCGTTCCTGTACTTAGCCATTCCTTTTCACTTCCCTTTTACTAAACACGAGCTATGTCTTCTTCATCGCTCTTGATCACTCTGAGGACATCGTTCGAGCTAAGTATAGGGGGGTGCATATATTTCATATATACTTTAGCCATAACTCGTACTTTGTGTGAGTGTGTTAATAAATAAAATGGCTAAAAATCACAAAACTTTAAAAATTTTCATGTACATAAACTTCTTTTATATGCACATACATAGCTAGTGTACAAAGTATTTTTGTAAAATGATTTCAAAAATCTTTGGTGTAAAGTTTGTGTAAATACTTTTGTATCAAAATTATGTACATAGTACAAAATTTTTCCAAAATGTTTTGAAAATCAAAAGTTTGCAAAAATCTTGTGTAAATGTTTGTAAATATCTTTTTGCAAAACTTGCACCTCATGCATCATTCATCCATGATTTCAAAACATTTTTCAAAAATTTTGCATGATTGTAAAATATTTGTAAATAGCATCTGGTGTACATATATGTATATGGTTTTTCCTGGATGAGAGTTGACATTTAAACTAAGCCTGGAATTAAATTGAGAAATGGAGCTTGAAAAAGATCTTAATCCACTTAACTTTAAGAGGAACCTTATAGGACTTAGGGTTAAGGCTTTTCAGGTCCATAAGGACTTAATTCTTTGAGTCCACTAGGCTATGAGCATATGTCATCTTGATGAGCCTAAGTAGAGCACTTAACAACACACGCATGACTCTTAGAGACAATGGCTTGACTTGCACCTGCACTTCACACATGGCTCTCCACGGATGAGGTGGTGAGGAGGCAGTTTCCTTTGGCTTGGGGTAGCATATGAGGGTAGTACTTCTAGGCGGAACCTCTCTTCTTCTTCTAGTGAAGGAAGTGCGTCTCAACTTGGTCTAGTGGTGATGAAGGCTAAAGACAGAAGCCGTGGGTTGCAATAAAGCTTCAAAAGAGGGATAGTCTACTGGCTCAAGAGGAAATTTCTTGTATATATGCTGCACCATGTAGATATGCTGTACAGAAGTCATTGAAAAAAAAATGCAAAAATGCAAAAAGAACTCCAAAAAGTGGTGGGTCGGATTGAAAATTTAATAACCCCACCGGAGTGTATATAGTCAAATAAAGCAAAAGCTTCTGGTATCCATGTTACATCTCATGAAGCTTGCAGCGGGAGACTTAGCTACACTGGCTAAGCTTCCAAAACTCTATACTTCTTCCCCCTCTTCTTGAGCCGGTTGCACTTGAACTTAGAAGGGAATACCCCGCTTCTCGAGGAAAGAGTTGCTAGACCGAGGCATTAGAGTTACCAGGTTGAGGGAGGGTGTTTCTTTGTTACTTCTGAGGTGGGGAGCCACAGATCACTTACACAGCATGGAAAGATTCATGGTCATTAGAGTTTGTGTATGTAGACTTGTCTGATCTGGTTTATTGAGGAGTCTTGTCCATAGATTGGTGGAACTTAGAGGCTGTTGGGTTTTAAGCTTAAGTCCAAATAAGGTTCCGACACAATTAATAATCCAAAGATCTGATCAAGCTCCATATCCTAATTTAATGAAGGAAAGTTTAATAATTCAACCTTGATCCATGTACATCTCTTTTTCTTTTTCTTTTTCTTTCTTTTTCACTTCTTTTTCAAATAAGTGTTTGCTAAGGGACTAGCAAGTTAAGTATAGGGGGGTGATGAATACCCATTCATCACTCCTTATTCTTATATTTTAGCTACAAAAACCTTTGCAAATACATGTAGATATATGTAAATATCAATAATTACCAAAAGCATGCATTGTGTAAAACCTATAATTAGCATGTTTTTGTGCAAAAATAAAAGAATAAAGATTAAAAAGAAAAAAAGGAAATATTTAGAATAAATATTGAGCAACCTAATCCAAAGGAGGGCTCAACATGGGCCTGACCGCATAAAAGCCAAAGTAGAGGGAGATAGGGGCTCAATGTGTAAATAAATTAAATTATATTTTCCTCACCCAAAAATATGCTTGTACATATTTTGTATATATTTAGAAGCTATTAAAAACAAAATAAAAATCTAAAAATCAAAAATTCAAAAAAAATGCCCTTTCACCAGGTATATAGACCATGCTCCTACATGTATTTAACCTTGTAAATAAATTTATTTATTTTCAAAACTTTTTGTAAAATATTTTATGTTATATGTTGTAAGTAAATAAAACAAAAAGAATCAAAACAAAAATCAAATAAAAAATACAAAATTAAAATTACAAAAATATATTGTACAAATGCCATGTATATAGTTGTACATAACTATTTATTTCACCTATGTATATAAACAATAAAAACAAAATAAAAATACCCTTTTATCCCTCATTTTATTCTATAAATAAATAAATATAAAATGGGAATAAAATTGTATAAAAATAATAATTAAAAATCAAGAATCGAAAGCCTCCATATTGTATATATACATATACAATGTAAATACCTCATCTTTATTTCCAAAAATTAATTAAAAATCAAAAAAAAAATAGAAAAAAAAATAATAAGAAAAATATTTCATGTTTTGGGTTTTTGCAAAATCGGCCATTTGCTGCCTTATTTTTGAGCTTCAAATCTTCTCCACGTGGCAGCTTCTGGTTGGTCCACGGAGATGTGACCTCCGGTCAACTCCCTCCGCGGACCGTCCTCTTCCGCGGATCTCGCGCCCGACCCGATTTCTTCCCTTTTTCCGCGCTCGATCCGCTCGCCATCTCCGCAAACCCCGGGTCCTACTTCTTCTCCTTGCATCCGACATGCTCGCCGGAGCCATGCCTCGGGATCCGCGCTTCATGCTGCCCTACCCGACCAGCCCTAGTCGGGTCGGCACCCATATAAATCTCGAGCTCGCCACCAAATTCTGCCATCTTTGGCTCTCCACCCTTCATCCCGTGACCTCCACAGCAGTCCCTGAGGTGACAGCTCTCGATTGCCCGTGTCGCAGCGAGGAGAGGGGCCGGTTTCCATTGATCCGACGACTGTGTGCCGCCGTGCTCCGCCCAGAGCAAGAGCTCGAGCCTCAGGACCAGACGACTTCGAGGCCACGACCGGGAGCTACCTCAGCTCCAGCCTAGTCTACCACACCGCCCAGGTAACCTTCTAGCTTTCCCATTTCGCTTAATTTCGAGTTTCCCCCAAATCGCTCTGTCCCGTTCTTAGTCGATTCCGACCACCCCGCGTACCCATTCGATCATCGGAATCCATATCCATCTTCGCCTTCCCTCCGCGCATCTTCTCCGCCCCCTCCATTCAACCCAGCTCGCACAGGAGCTGGGATTCGAATCCCTTCGCCGTGCGCTTCGCCGGGGTTCGCCCGCACCGACGCACAGACCACCTCCACGACGCCTAACCGGGTCGAGGCACTTTGCCCTCGACCCGCGAAGCTCCTGAGCCTTTTTGCAGGACCAGAGGAGGCTATCTGAGGCCTTCCGACATTCAGATAGGAGCTTCTCCTCCGCCGACCTCGCCGGAGCCCTCCAGGGCTCGGCTGGGCCATCGGAGCCCACCATCAGCTGCGGAGCTTCATCGTGCACCTTCTCCGATCTCCGGAGGCAGCAGGGGAGGTCAGGAGCGCACGTACTGGGCCGGCGAACTTCGCCGGCCACATGTTCTTCCTCGACCTTCATGCACCGTTCGATCGCCCTCCAGCTCCAGTTTCAATCTAACCATCCGTTCCAGGAGCGTCAGGCACCGCACGATCAAAGGAGGAGTGATCCAGACCATTTGATCTTGAGATGAGGCGCAGTTGAGCAGTCACCGTCAGATCCTCCACGTGTCTTCGTCTCAGCCATCCGATCACGCCAAGGGTTACAGGAGTGAGGCGCCTCCGCCTCTCCACCGTCGGATCTACACGTGGCGCACGCTCCGCCCTTGGATCTTAAATAAGGGGTAATTGTCCATAGGCCCCTCTGTTTTTAGTTTTTATCATTTAGTCCTGTAAAATATAGAATGCAGTTGTTTAGTTTTTGGGATATTTGCACATTGGACCTCCGCACTTTAGTTTGTTTGCTTTTATACCCCTGTGCGTTGTATGCCACGTGCTTCGTCACGTGTTTATCTGGGTTATTTGCATTTAGAGACCCTGTAGTTCTGGTTGTTCTTGAATGAATGAAAGTTTTATTCTATTTGCATTTATACCCCTGTGTGTGATTTATTCCACATGTGCGTTATATTTTGGGTATTTTGCAGATAAGCCCCTAGACTTTTGGTACTTGTTACCAATAAGTCCTCGGACTTATTTTTATCACATTTGGTCCCTGAGTGCCCCAAGCACGCGCCACGCACGTGACTTGCTGGGTATTTTGCACCAGGACCCCCAGAACTTCGGGTATTTGCACTTTGGTCCCTATGCACAGTGCCCTCTTGTCATTTTTGAATAAAATATCAAATCACCTCCAAATTTGATGAAAATTTGACCCATGGTTCCTGCCATGGTGTAGGATTTTCGAGAATTTTTGAGGACATTTTTGAGTTTATTTGCTATTTTTAAAAATTCAAAAACATCTATTTTTGGCACTGTTCAGTTTTAAAAAATCACAAAAAAATTATAAAAACACCCCTAAAAATTCTATAAAAATTAGGTACTATTTACTTTGTGTCCTTTGATTTTCTAGCCAATTTTTGCTATTTTTCAAAAGCTTAAAAACCCTAAAAATTCAAAAACACCTACAAACTCATAAAAATCATATTAAATAATCTAAAAACCCAAAAACAATAATTTTGGTGCTCAAATTTTCCTTGTTTTCTCTAGTATACAGGAAAATTACCTCCAGGTCCTTTTAAGGTCCTTAGGTATTTTATTTAAGGACTTTAGGCTTTGCTGGACAATACCCCTTGTTTGTCTTACTGTTTGATTTTTAGAAAATTAAAATAAATATCATAAAAATACCAAAAATTCACCAAAAAACATAAACTAAACATAAAAAACACAAAAATATTTTTATCTGAATTTTTGCTTGGTTTCTGATGTATTAAATAATTGTTGAAGTGTGATTGCTTTTAGTCTTTCTCATTTTCTTCACATATTAAAAATCCAAAAAAAAAATTTAAAAACAATTAAAAACCACTAAAAATGTTTTCCCTTTTTCTCTGATTCTTCGACTACTTCGTAGGCTTTTTAGCCAATCCGTGCTCCTTGTGTTCGACCCTGGCTATACCAGGTTAAACATTTAGCAGGACCGCTTCTGCATGTTTGATGATTTTGCGTATTTCCGAGTGGTTCATTTTTCTTGATAGACATGGTCTGATTGCTCGGGTCGCAAACGACCCTATTTCTGTACCTTATACCCTAGTGGTCGGCCGTGTTTATAAAAAGCCTTAACCCTAAGCCCTATAAGGTTCCTCTTAGAATTAGGTGATTAAGATCTTAATCAAGCTCCATTTCCCAATTTAATTCCAGGCTAGTTTAAATGTTAACTATAATCCAGGAAAAACTATACAAATATCTACAAGGATGCTATTTACAAATGTGCATTTTACAAATATTTACAATCGTGTAAAATTTTTGATAAATGTTTGAAACATGGATGTATGCATGAATGCGAGTTTTGCAAAATATTTACAAACATTTACAAAGGTTTTGCAAACTTTTTGTTTTCAAACATTTTGGAAAAATTTTGTACTATATACATAATTTTGATATGAATACTATTTACAAATCCTTTACACAAATCATTTTACAATCATTTGTACAAAAATAATTTATATAAATAAATAGGTATGTGCAAAATGAATTTTATATACAAGGATTTTTTTAATTTTAAGAGTTTTAGCCATTTTATTTATTCCACACACTCACCACAAGTACGAGTTATGGCTAAAGTATATATGAAATATATACACACCCCCTATACTTAGCTCGAACGATGTCCTCAGAGTGATCAAGAGCGATGGAAGAAGACATAACTCGTGCTTAGTATAAGGAAGTGAAAAAGAATGGCTAGATACAAAGATGAATGAAAGAATAGAATGAGGAGAACTCGGTATTTTCCCCCTATACTTAGGATCAAGTAATCCTAAGTATAGCAAGCTGTACATGAAGGGAAATCCGAGTGAAGGATGTACAGAGTCCACCCCCCTATACTTAGGGTAAAATATCCCTAAGTATAGGCAACAAAAACATGGGTAGCAAGACACGAAGAAGAACAACAAATATATACAAGGTGAGAGGACATCACTCCCCCTATACTTAAGGTGAAGAATCCTTAAGTATAGGCAACAACAGAAGTGATGAAACAGAACGGACGAACAACCCGGTGTTTTCACCCCCCTATACTTAGGATGAGGAATATCCTAAGTATAGCAAAGATAATCCTAAACGAGACCTGGGGTGAAAACAAGAACGGACAAATGAAAGATCAAACTAAAGACAAAACACGTATATACCAAAGAGTACAATGTTGAGGTGCCTCTCAACAAGCGCTAGGTTTTACGCCCCTAGCTGGGCGCAAATGCTAGGATAAAGCAGTGTCAAGGTTCAGGACGACATCGGTAAGTCGAATGCCATACTGTCACCGTAGTCTCAGTGTGAGAACCACGACGAAAACAAGTGTAAAGTAAGACACCCAGGTATGCAATCAAGCGGGTGTCTGCTACCAGCCAATGATGTGGAAGTAAGTGATCGGGATCCAGTAGCATAAAGGAAATCATCGGCTCGGGATCAGACTGGAGTGGAAGTGTGGATCCAAAGAAGTTCATACGTGGAGAAGGATGGAACAATCATAGAATCCTCCACGTCAATCAGTGTCTCAAGAAGGTATGAACAGTCCAGATTAGGGAGACTCTCTAAGAAGACTGATATTCGATGCATAAAATAGAAGTAGATCAGACAGATCATCGAATATCTCCAAGATGGGCTCATCCTCGCGGAGGGTCGTCGAGGTGAGAAGACTCGGAATCAGAAAGATCTAAAGACTCAGTTTCGAGCTCCGCCAGATTGGAAACACTCTCAGAAGGTGAAACCGAGTACTCATCGAGTGCGGCATCCTCCCCGCAGATAACCCTCGGGGAGAGATGCAAGATAAGAGGTGAATAGTAGAGGATCAGGATCTAGATAGGCATCTGCACTGCTGTGAAATATCCACTCGGTGCACCAGGCTGCGTCATCATCTGGAAATCTGGCTCTCAGCAATCTGGAAGTAGGAGAAAGTACTAGTCAACACCGCGGAGGCTGGCAAAGTGTCTGCTGCTGATCCTCGCTCCGCGGCTATGCTGGCTGCCAACTGGTCCTCAACAAGTGTCTATATCGTCGGAGTGGAGGACAAAAGGCTCGAATACGGAACTATCTGTATCCGAACTCTCAAAGTGGGGGTCCCATATCGAACTGTGGCTGCTGGGCTGAGTCCTGATAACTATCGGTATCCGAGAAGTATCTCTGGCAAAAGGAAGCTGACTCCTCCGGGACTGGGAACTGAAGTGGCTGAATCAATGACTGCAAAAGTGGGGGCTCCTCCGGTTCCTGGAGTATCAGAAGACCTGATACCCAAGACTCCGTCAACTGGAAACTCTGGGGCTGACTCGAACTCCTGCTGGAAAACAACGGGAACTCGAGAAGACTCTGGTGAACCTCTGCTATCACAGTCATCTCCTCTGTACTCTGTGGTGCTGGAGCATCCAAGTCCTCAGGCTGGTGTGTAGAAGCTGTATCCTCCTGTAAAGTGACATACCGCACTGGTACCGCAACGTCCTCATGTGTTGTCCCGACTGCGGCATCTCGTGAAGAAGATCTCTGTGAAAGTAAGCTCGAGACGGTATCCAGTAGGTAAATGTCGGAACTGCGGTGTGAACCGCCACATGTGGTAATCACCAGTGCTATCTGCTCTGCGGTCATCCCCTGCATGGAGATCTCTATCAAATCTGTCAGTGGAAGTCCGTGGTCTGGAAATCTCCTCAAGAGGTCAAGAAACCTCGCCCATGCCTCATGCAATGGCTCCTGGGGGTCAACTGAAAATCCGGTGATCAAAGACCGCATAAACTCTGCTCTATGTTGGGGGGAGTATCTCTGTAAGAACTCTCGACGTAGCTCTCCCCACGTATCGAATGTCCTCCCTAATCGACGGTGCCATCTCATGCTCTCTCTGTGAAGTGTGAATGGGAAGGTCTTCCTCATCAGCTCCTCTGCAGTGATATCTGAATATCTCTGTGCTCGACAAAACTCCTTGAATGCGGACAAGTGAAGATAAAGGCTCCTCATGCGCCTCTCCTAAAAATGTCGGCAGTCGCTGAATGTAATCCAAATCCAAATTGAATGGACGTAGTGTAGAAGCTGACTGAGCTCCATGTGCTATCTGCTCCTCCATCAATCTGGGATAGGATCTATCTGATGATCTCCAACTGCTCTTTCTGATCACGAACGGAGTGCACGTTCAACTCAGCAATGGCCTCGTCCGGGTCTCGCATCTGTTCAGTCTAGTATCCTCGGACGTCAAGCGCAGCATGCCTAGAGTAATGAATGGGATGGGAGGGATGGAGTGGGAGGGTTGGTCGGAGATCCGACCTCCCTAGAAGGTGGACTGGACTGATGGTCAGATGGTGAAGCAAAAGGCCGCAAGAGTTGACTCGAGGTGAGAGGGATCCAATCATTCAGGGGTGAAGGAGAAGAAGAAGACTGAAGGAGGGTGAATGGTAGACAAGAGAAGATAAGAAGAAGGGGGAAAGCAGAAGGGATCTGGAATCACACAAGATGAGAAAAACATAACCCCCGCTTCACCTACGCACGCAAGCTGAAGACCGAAATGGAT
This sequence comes from Ottelia alismoides, assembly GCA_037367405.1. Lineage (NCBI taxonomy): Eukaryota > Viridiplantae > Streptophyta > Magnoliopsida > Alismatales > Hydrocharitaceae > Ottelia > Ottelia alismoides. The sequence continues at coordinate 41,256 of JAZKJV010007889.1, read as the reverse complement.
CGGTCAATTATCTTGTCAATTTTATTTTAGTTGATCATTCAGTCTTTCAGAGCGATTACGTGAGCTGAATAGGAATCCAAATATTTCTCAACCGACTGTCCCGTACAAAAGAGCCGGTAATCAATCGAGAAAAATTCCGATGTGGCTCTATCCTAAGGTGCGGGTCACTCTCTCGCTCATCCAAACCAAACAAGGGAGGGGGTTACTCTCCCCAAGACAGATTTTCAATGAGATGTCTTTTAAGTCAAGTGTGATTAGCAGTCCCGATTTATTGTTTTTCTTTTTAGATATTTTTCAATAATCAAACAAATCGCTAACGAATTTTTTCGGTTCTCCTGGTTATTAAGTCCAAAACAGGGGGAGAATACGAAAAAGCCGATGCGCGATGAAATCAATGATGCATGCAGAGTAAGAAATGCGTACCTGACTCCAGCAGTCTACATGCAAGATGATTTGTGCAGAATTGAAAGACAGAAAATAAACTACCTAAATGGTACAAGCGGAAAACCGAGTCTCTAACCAACAGTGCTACTCGAAAGAACAACTAGCCGATCACCAGCCTCCAATCCAAAGAGTCCGGTCTAGACCCACCCCTCCTCTTCTCGACAGGTCGAGTTCAGAAGTAGCGTGTGACGGGGTGGGCTCGCGGCGTAGGCTCGAAGGTGGTGAATCAACTATTTGTTATTTTTTTTATTTTTGGCCCAATTACCGATCTATAGGTACATGCAGATATATTAGGGTATTTGGATCCTAATTATTACGTCACAGTCAAGCAGAAAATCCTACGGCTAGGGGCTCAAAAATCCGCGAGAAACCGGAAAATGCAGTAAAGGAAATTCAAATCGCGTAAAAAGCCGCGAAAACCGAGGGGTCCCTCAAGCACACTGGTGCTCGGCGAAACAGACCCCAAGAGTATGAGTATCTAAACTGAGTATACTTGTATTATTACAATAGTTCAAATAATGCTGGAAATAAAGTCTAAGCTAATCTACGCTACTTCGCGGCTATTCCGCGGCTCCCGTACTCCTGCTCGCTCCTCGCGTCCTCCTGCGGCTCTATAGAGAAGAGAGCCGCCTTCTGACTCCCGCGGTTGCTTGGCTTCCGAAGAAAGCCGCCTCGGTCCTCGGGCCCTCGCAAGAACACAAAAAAGAGTGTGATCAGACCAGATTATTATATAAACAAGTCAGAAAAATATATACAAAAATCTATATGAAAACCGTGAAAAGAAAGCTGCGGAAAAAATCAAATGTGACTACTAAGCCGTGCTCCCCGGTAACGGCGCCATTCTGATGAGCCAAAAATTTCACGAATGAACTAAGGTGAATAAAATCTAGCGAAGGTCATTGCGACCTTAGTCACTCGAAAATTCAGCTCAACAAGAAAATTAAGGATCTGACCACCAAACAGAGATAAAAATCAAATAAAACCAATAGTGGTCCTGGCTATTAGATTAGCCTGGTATAGCGACCAGGGTCGGACTCAGGGAGCACGAGATGGCCTTACGACTTCGAAGTAGTCAACAAATATAAACAATTAAAAACAAATGATTTTTGGTGGTTTTTAACCTTTTTATATTTTTTGTATTTTTAAACTAATTAAGAAAATAGGAAAACAATAAAATAACCAACTACAAACAATTGTTTAATTACTCAAAAGTCACCCAAAAATTAAAACAAAAATGTTTTTATGTTTTTTATATTTTCTATGTTTTTGACTAATTTTTTGGGGTTTTTCTGATTTTTTATGAAATTTTGTAAAAATGAAACAAGAACAGAAAGAGTGATGCTGTCCAATCAGACTTGGAGGGCCAAAATAAAATAGAAAATGGCTTATCAAGGTCTGAAAGTAATTTTCCTGTGAAGTATAAAATACAAGGAAAAATTAGGCACTAGGTTTATTATTTTCGGATTTTTATTTTAATTATTAGAATTTTTATGGTGTTTTCAATGTTTTTCAATTTTTATAATTTTTATAAATCTAAAAATGACAAAATTGGTCAGAAAATCAAACACAGCAAAACAAAATAATATCTAATTTTTGTACTTTTTAAGGTGTTTTAATATTTTTTGTGATTTTTAGAACTAGATAGTAAGAAAAATGGTTGTTTTTGAATTTTTAAAAATAATAAAAATGTTATGAAATATCTCCAAAAATTAGAGAAAATTTTACACCATGGCAGGAGCCTGTATCCAATTTTCATCGAATTTGTAGTAAATTTTGCTATTTTATTAAAATCAAACACAAGGGGCACAACACAAGGGACCTAAATGCAAGAAAACATGTTCCAGGGGCTGAAATGTAACAAATACAAGAAGTAGGGAGGTCCTCGTGCAAATTATCCAAAATGCCACGTGCGCTGCACGTGTTCTTGGCACGGAGGAACCAAAATGTAAGAAAACTTACTTCCGAGGACTTAGTAGCAACACGTGCTAAAAGTCCAGGGAAGAAGTTACAAATAGCCCAGAATATTCAGCACATGTCAAATAAAACCATGCACAGAGGTATAAGTGCAAATATCAAGAAAGATTTTTCATTCAATAACATATCATAACTACAACCCAAATAATGCAAATATCCAGAAAGTCACGTGACGATGCACGTGTTCCACGTAGACAGGGGTATAAATGCAAATAAAACAAGCATGAGGTCTTTAGTGCAAAATATCCAGAATAAAAACAACTAAATTAAATATTTATAGGACTAGAATGTAAATGACAAAGCAGGAGGGGCTTAAGAGTAAATTACCCCTATTTATTATCCAATGGCTGGAGTGGCGCCACGTGGCTGATCGGACGGTGCTGGAGCGGTGGCGCCTCTTCTAAGAACTCCCGCTCAGATCGGACGGCTGAGGATCTGCCACGTATCGGATCTGACGGTGGAAGGCAGTGGCTAAACCCTTCGTCTGGATCAACGACGAGGAGGATGCCACGTGGGTGATCAACGACTGTGGAACACGGGCTCCTCTTCGCTGGATGAGCGGTCCGGATCAAGTCCCTGAAGAATCGAACGGTGAAGGCTCCTCGCGAGTGGATGGCTCTGATCAAATCTGGGCGAGTGGGAACGATCGGACAACAGAGGAAGGCTCTCCAAGAATAGGTGGCCGACGAGTTTCGCCGGCTCCGTGCGCGCGGTGAAGATGCCCTCTATAGCTGCTGAGATGGGGAATGGATTCGCCTCAGTGGTCCGCAGCCAATGGATGCCTCCGATGAGGCTGAAGGCGTCGGAGATGCTCCGGCGATGAGAGAGAGCTAGAGCTGTTGTTCCTGGACGTCCATGCCTTCAGATGGGCCTTTTTCGACCTGCAAAGCACACAACCAAGCTCCTGGGTCAAGGGAAAAATGCCTCGACCCGGTGAGAGGGGAAATGGGTGACCGGGTGACGTGGGATGGCGCCTTCCGGTGAAGCGGCAGCGGAGGAAGGCGATGGACCTGCTCCGGGGTGAGTCAGGTGGGGTAGATAGGTGAAGAAGATGGAGGGAAGTCTGGTGGAGGTGGTAGTCGGGTCAGGATGGCAGATGGACGGACGGAGCGAGCTGAATTGGTCGGCGACGGTGGCAGAGCAAATTGGGGGAAAACCTAAATTACGCTAAACTACATGCTGAAGAAGCTACCTGACGGATGCATTCGACTAGGCTGGAGCTGCTGGAGCTCCGGGGGTCATTGCCTCAAGGGATCGTCGAGTCCCGAGGCTTGGCGCGCTCGCGGCGGCGAACGACGGCGAAAGCTGCCGGATCAGAGGCTCCCGGCTGCCCGAGCCTCACTGCTACTCCCTCTCGCTACGCTGCCACTCAGGAGAGGTGGAGGAGGTCACAGGCGTCGAGGGGGGAGAACCAAAGATCGATGAAATGGCTGCCGGAGGCGAAGATTTATATGGCAGAGGGTCCGAGAAGACAAGGTCGGGCGTGGATTTGCAGAGCTCAGATCCCTAGAACCCACCCCGGACGAGAGTCTCGGATCTACAGGGGATACATGGAGCCCGGGGTTCGTGGAAATGGTGATCGGATCGAGCGGGGAAAAAGAGGAGAAGTTGGGTCGTCGCTCGGATCCGCAAGGGAAGAGGGTCCGCAGGGGAAGTTGACCGGGGTCAACAACCCCCCGTGGACCAATCAAATTATTCCATTTGAAAATTATTTAGAAATTTATTTAAAAATACTAAATGACTTATTTTCAAAAACTCAAAACATGAAAAATGTTTATTTATTTTTAAACTATTTTTTAGTGATTTTTATTTATTTTTTTGAAATTTATTTTAGGTATTTACAAAATATTATTATTATATACAGGTATATACAATATTCATTTTTAATTTTTGATTTTTAATTATTTATTTTTGTATATTTTATTCCAATTTTATATTTTATTTATATAATAAAATTTGGAATAATTTGGTATTTTTATTTTATTTTTATTATTTATTTACAAGAGTTAAATAAATACTTTTATTTATATACATACATGGTATGTATACAATGTAGGTTTTGATTTTTATTTTATTTCTTTTTATTTTATTTTTTTTGTAATTTTTATTTTATTTATTTTTATTTTATTTTTATTTTTGTAATTTTTATTTTATTTATTTACATTATAGAATGTGGAATATGTACATATTTTATTGGATTTTTATTTATTTATTTATAGGGATAAATAAATAGATAAAGGGATCTATGTACATGGCTTTTATACAATGATGAAGGGATTTTTAATTTTCTTTTTTATTTTTCTATTTTTATATTGATTTTATATTTACAAATATTTACAAATAAATACAATCCATTTTTATTTTTATTTTTAGAGGAAAATATTTTTATTTATTTATTTACATGTATATACACATATGAGCTTCCTTATCTCTCTCTACTTGGGTTTTTATGCAGTCAGGCCCATGCTGAGCCTTCCCTTGGGATTAGGTCGCTCAATATTTATTCTTAATATTTCCCTCTTTTTCTTTTGTCTCTTTATTCTTTTATTTATGCACAAAAACATGCTTATTTTTCATTTTTACACAATGCATGCTTTTTGATAATTATTTGTATTTACAGAGATATACATGTATTTGCAAAGGTTTTTGTAGCTAAAATATAAGAATAAAGAGTGATGAATGGGTATTCATCAGTAAGCATGAGTGTCTTATCTCTGGAAGCTTGAGTGTCGTTTAAGCTGCAAGTTTAGGAAGAGCGTAGGTTCTGAATGGGTTCAAGCCTTTGGGCAGGATGTCAGCAGTGCATTCTTGGAGAGCACCACCTATGTGAGTGTTACTATGGCCGCAGTTAAAGGAAGAGGGTCTTTCCTGAACATACTCATGGAACAGGATAAGGGTGCATGGCTTTTAAGAGTACCAACCATGAAGATTGTACCAAGAACAACGTTTTGTTGTTTCTACCGTAAACTTTAACACCAAGGTCTGAAGTTGAAGACGTAGTTCACTTTGTTCATGTTAAAGTGAAAGTAGTAAACTCAAGTAGAGGTTCAAACCGGAAGCTACCTTTACTGAAAGTAAAGTGTGACACACGAAAGTTGTGTTTTAACTCCTTTTGAATCTCTTTTTCAAATTGGTGAATTCGTAGGGGATTGTTGTATTTAAGAATTGTAATTAGATTTTAATTGGAAAATATATGTGATTACAATTGGAGTTAATTAGGTTTCAATTGAGAAACCAAATGGCTTTGAGGGAAAGTTGGGAATTCTCAAATTTGAAACATGGAAAAGTTTGGGTGGAAGTTTAGTATCATACCTTGGAGCTCTAAACTTTTGGTGGACTCATATTTAAGTTCACACTCCAAGCTCTTGTAGCAAAAGTAGAGAGGAGGAATGGAGGACCACATGCGCGCGCGCTCCACTCCGGCTTGGGTTCGGGATCGGGCTCGGGAGAGTCAATTCGGATCTCAATACTTTTGCTGCGGATTTCATTTGGTAAGTCGATTAAATTAATCACACAATTAATTTAGTAAGTTGACTAAAATGGAAATCCAACTCACCATTATGGATGCGATCTCGGGATCCGAAATGACGTGCCTGGTGAGGGGTGTTTTCGAAAATCGAAAGGCTGCGCGCTAGGACATGCGACCATCTATTTAAAACCCTTCCCCCACATCGTGTTCCACACACTCGACAGAAACTCTCTCACGCCATCTTGGCCTCCGTTCTTGTTCTTCCTCTCGTGGACGAATCTGTGTTTCTCCTTCTCTCGGCTGCAGTTCTCTGAGGTACATTCGAGGGCGATCTCGTCGATGTGCACGGACGAAGATCGTGTGCCATCGTATCCTTGGAGCGGATCGCCAGTACCCTATGCACCGATATTGTGGGGGCGATATCCTCTCTAAGGACAGTCCATTTCATGGACACTTCAGCGATTTATAACCTTACTCTCCTTTTGATTTGTTTGTCGCAATTTATTTATTGCTTTACTTTTCCTAGATCTCGTCCGTTTGCATATTTCTGTTTATTTAATCGATTCCTGTTTGCATATTATAATCGGAAAATAAATGGGAAACATATGGTTAACATGATCTTAATCGGTATTGTTTCACTGTCAATTCATTTGGATCCGTTATATTATTGTTTAATATGTGCATTGGTAATCCTGCTTTCAATAGTAAAGTGGTAATCTCCACCACTTATAATCCACTCTTAGTAACTTCCGAGATGACCCCAACTAGTCGCTCCTCTGTCCTTCTGCTGATGCCTCACTATGACGTCTTCAAAACCCCCAGATGATGCTTTTGTTGTTTTGTTAGTTAGAACATTTTAAACTTATCTTCTGTACGTCTTTTGATAACTGCTTGATTGTACTAAATATCATGACCAAAGGGCATCTCTTCTTCTTTTCTTAGTGTGTTTTTCTTTTGACGTTGGCTTATCTCTGTTGTAGAACCTTCTCTCTGACCCCCCCTCCCCCTCGCCCACATCATCAATGATGCTACGATATATACATTGATCATTGGGTGGTCTCTTTGGTTGAAATGAATTGGTGATCGTTATCTAAAAAACCTTAGACTCCACTCTCACACTACGTTAGTTTTTGATGTGAGACCATGTTCGGATGTTATAACCTACTCCACGTGAGTTTCCAATGTAACATTCTCTTTGACATAATTATGAGGAAATGAATTGATGCCGTAAACAACCGCAAAAAACAACCATTAAAGAAGATCCTTTTAATTCATTACGAATGTGAAGCTATATATCTATATGGGAGATTCAAATTATCAGCTTTAAATATGCACTCGATCCTACCTTTTGTTGTCAAAAGAAAGGGAAAGTAAGTGAATTTCTCCGTCTCGAAAAATTTATTAAATCGATAAGAAAGGCGTTTACATGACAAAATTCGACAAAAGTCTAAGAACAAAATATTACCATTTATACAACCACGCAACACAAAAACCCCAACAAGAACTCTCAACCTTGATCCTCCATACTACCAAGATCTCTACAACGAAAGCTCTGATTAAACATCAAATAAGAGATGCTCCGTTATAGATCGTCGAATCATATAATAATGCTCAGACCATCTGCAACAACAAAAAAATACGGTACTCCACACCCTCCACATCTTGAGACACCTGAGGTTACCTTCTCATTTAAATGCTTTCTTCCTAAGGTTGGGATGAACCCCATCTTTTGTTCTATGGACATTCGAAAAAAAACTCTCATTCAAAGCTTCCTCTTACGCAGCTTGAAGATAGTATCCATCTTCTCCAAGTTTCTTTATGGTCACATGATAACTCGTATTATGGCCTTCAGAAGACGTGTTTTCTATCCCTACAGCATTTTTGTCTTTTACCGGGAATGTTCCCAACGAATGAGCTCTCATCAGAATTCCCGAAACAGTCAGAACCACATCTATATTGACAAGCTTAAAGGAGGTTGTAACCTCATCAGGTTTTACCTCATCAAAGATGCTAGATGCTGGTGGAACCTTGTAACCTCAGGTTTTAACTCTTGCAACTTATACCCTTGTTATTCATGGTAATATGAACAAAGATTATGTGCTCGCGATAATTGCATTGCCATTCATTGCCATAGTTTTTTTTTGAGTCAAAAAAGGGGGAAACACGCATTGGTGCCCACCCCAATATATTAATAAAAGAGGATTAAAACAACCAGGACTCGAGGAGAGTCCGAGCAAGGTGGATTACATTTTCAACATAGAACCTCTCAGCACGAAAAATTACACCATTTCTAGTAACCCATAAAGCCCATAAGTTCGCAATTGGCATTAATCTCACGTCAGTTGAACGAAATCTGGAGTTGAAGAGAGATTCCCAGAAGGACGTCATGCTGCTAAGATCAACCCAGGGTATATCTAACCTCTGCCACAAATCCTTCGTCTTATCACAATCCAGGAATAGGTGCTCAGCGGATTCCAAATTTGAGCTGCAAAGAACACATGAGTTATCATCAGAATGGAAGATGCGGGCATGTCTCTCCTTGGTGAGTAATCTACCATGTCTCAGGAGCCATATGAACACTCAGATACGTGCTGGAAGTCTCCACTCCCAAATCATCCTACAATCCCTAGCAAGGCCCTCTTCAAGCAGTTGTGTTCCCTTGATCAGCACAGTGTAGGCCTTCTTGACAGAGAAATCACCATCTCTCCAAGCCCAATGATCCTTACCAATAGTGGGGCCCTCAGACCTAGATAGAGACTCCATCAAGTCGCGATGCTCCTGCATACGTCGTTCAGAGAGTGCACCTGCAAAATTAAGCCTCCAACAACCGTTATCCCAAAGATCTGCGACACGAGCACTTTTGTCCTCAGCTATAGCATACAAACGTGGGAAGCGGGAGGCTAGAGGTTCGTTGTTCATCCAGCCATCTTTCCAAAAGGAGAACGTGTTGCCATCACCTAATCTCGGACAAAGGAGTTGGGGAAGATCTGGGACAATTGCACGAATACCCTTCCACAGTGACGTCTCAAAACGAATGTTACGTATAGCATTAATAGAGCAGACCTCGACCCTGTATATGCAGCGTATGAGTCTTGTACATTAGTCCTCTTGTCGCCCCAGATTCTCACAACCCATTTCAACAATAATGCACGGTTTACCAGCTCCAGCCTCGGCACACCAAGTCCCCCAGCCTCCTTCGGTAAAGTGACCGTCTCCCAATCCACAAGATGCAAGGCACGTCCATCCCCACCTATCTTGCCCCCAAAAAAACCGTCACATGGTCTTCTCAAGCCGATTACGAATTCCTACCGGAAGAAGCCTAGTAGATAAGAAGAAAATTGGGATTGCTGCCAGGACCGCCTTCACCAGAATCAAGCGCCCACCACGAGAGAGCAAAGAACCCTTCCATCCAGCCAGCTTTCTCTCCAGTTTCTCTACCACCGGTAGCCAGTCAGAAAGATGTAGACGACCACAACCCAAAGGGAGGCCCAAATATTTAATCGGTCTCGTATTACAAGGGCATCTTAACTCTTCAGAACAAGCATCCTTTTCTTCCTCAGAAAGACCAAAAGGGATCATGCTAGATTTTTCTCTATTGATCTTAAGACCAGAAAGTTCACCAAATATATCCAAAACCAACGACATATTCCTTACCTCAGCATTCATTGCCATAGTTACCGCCTAATTTATATCGAGCTTACTTTTAAATGCGTAGTTAGCATTGTTTATCCAATCTATTGACACCGTTAAATTTTTTGTGCTACCTATATGACGAAGTCCTATCGTGTACATTTTGTATTTTGTTAAACAGAACATTATGTAATTTGTTTTCATTTACGAATAAAATTTACAAGGTCCTGTCACTGTGTACGTATACTTTCGGAAATAATTGTTTGCCTTCGAAAATAAAATAGATGTTTGGGTATGAAAATAAATGTTTCTATTGGAACTAAGCACAAAATCATAAGAACATGAGTAAATATAAACGTAGCAATGTCCAAAATACATAGTTAAAACGTACCAATTTCCAACATGGGTAAATAGAAACATAGCAATGTCCATAACATAGTTAAAATGCTGGGTTAGGATAATTATACGGCCACTTGCAGTTTAATCATGTTGTTGCAGACGTCGCAACCTGTCGTTGTACATCACATGTGCGATGCGATCGCGATATTGCTCACCCAGTCGCATCTCTGTACGCATGACTTTAACCTCAACGCTAGGTTCAATATCTAATTCCGGAGGTTCTGGCACTAAATACTTTTCAACCCGGTCAAACCACTTGTCTGAACCATACAATTTTATTAAATTATGAATTATTGCAGTGCCCGTAACTACATCCCTTTGCGTCTCGAATGCGTATGTAGGCATACATGAGAGACACCGGAACCTCTTCTTCCATACTCCAAAGGTCCTCTCTACGTCATTGCGCAGCTTCAAGTGTCTATTAAACAAGTGTTTATGCGAGATGTACCGCTCAACTTTGTCTAGTACCCTCCACTCTGGTAGACGGTACATGCACTACAAAAAAAGGCGGGATTGGCGTGCACATAAAAGCTCGTTATGTGCACGCCTAGTGCCCGCCATGTGCACGCCCGAGGGGTGGGCGAGCACATGTGCTCGTTTAGGGCGTGCTCGCTTCTGTGAGCGTCGCCACGGCTGGTGGGCAAGCACATCGGGACGCTATGTGCTCGCCTGCTCCCTGGCGGGCACATATGTGCTCGCCGATGTGATCGCCTCCTCCATAAATTGCGATTACCTATGGAGCACCTGGCGAGCACATGTGCTCGCCCAAAGTGATTTCCAGGGAAAAATATACAGGTTCGACAGAGTTTTGATGCCCCGTCGAACCTGTATACCCTGCCAATAAACCACTGCAGGTAGCTCCCTAAGGGTATATATATTATAGCAGTTCGTTGAGTAAGATAACTAGCACTAAGAATTGAAAGGAACACAATATACATTAATTCAGAAATAAACAATCTAATTTAACATCTAACTATTACAAACAAGTCAAAGCCAACAAAGTTCATATAAAATAAAAGATGTGCTAAAAGTTTAAAAAAAATACAGGTCCAAACCAACAAAAATTTACTTCTTCTTTGATCTAAAAAATTTAGACACTAAACCCTGCTTTGATTTCTTTTTTTCTTTCTCCTTTTCTTTGAACCTCGCATACAGGCGTGCCTCTTCTTCAGGGTTGTTCTCCTTCTCCTCTTCGTTATCAGATTCAATCTCTTTAGGTTGAGATGCACGCCCTTGCGACCTATATTATATATGGAAGATATATATCTATTACATGCATTTTGTAGATATAGAAATTTAAAATTATTACTCATTCTATAAGAAGAATACTTACATGTACGCCGTGAACTCCTCTCAGAGCTTCGTCACCTGCTCCACCATCATCGCCATCTGCGACTCCATTGGAACTGTTGATTGGGACGGATGTGGTTGCGTGTACGACGGCTGAGAGTATGCAGAATAGGGGTGACGGTGTTCCTCCACATAATATGGAGGAAGATCACCAAGCGTCTGCTTCATATTCGCCACAACGTCCCTCTCCTCCAACACCTTATAAGTTTTTCATTTTTTAATATAAAATTATATATTAGAAATGAGTATAGTAAGATAATATTTATCCATATATACCTGCTTCCAGATCGTTTTATCAAATGGTGGTTGCTCTCCAGTTGGATCGACACCCCATTTTTCTGCAGATAGTGCCAGATAACGATCCTGAAATACAAAGTTTACAATATATATAAATGAGTTATAATATATCATTTAATTGTAAATAAATTGATAGACTTACCGACAATTGTCCTGCTTCAGGAGTGGACCATTGCGACTCTCCTTCTCTCCCACTCACGTGGGACCTCGACCACCACTCCTGAAAAGAGGGTTCCCTTTCCAACCTAGCTGCCTGAAAATTTTTTTAAGATCTAATAACAACATTGTATTATATTAAAATAGATCTTCAAAAAATAATTTTAAATCGTAATACCATCTCCGCTCTAATCTGATTGTGGCTTTTAGAGCCACTTGTCGACTTAATCCTTTGTTTCTGGCGGTTTGTCCTTCCCGTCGTAGATCTTCTTACAAACTCATCATCCGCAATGAATGCATCATAGAAATCCGCCCATCTGGAAGGATTATGTTATGATAATTGATTATTTTAAAAAATTTAATATAAATTATTTGACAAGTATAATACCTATCCTTCGTACACCATGACGGCGGGAACCTCTTCATCTCCTCAAAATTCATCTCCTCGCATCCCGTCTTTGCATGCGAGTCTCTCCTTGCCTTGAAAAATGTATCGCTCATTTTCTTTTCTGCCAAACGAATGAAGGCTCTACGATAAACCTCCTTCCTCAGACTAGAGCCAAGGCGAAACCTACTCTGAAAATTATAACAATTTATAAGATACAAAAAACTTGACCAAAAAATTTTGTATCACTTCTTAGAAACATTTCTTACCAGAAACATGTCAAACAGTCTCTCCTGTTCTGCAGCAGGGATGCGACATCATCTAAATTGCATGGAAGTCAAGTGTGTCTTTATTATGTTGGTTATCTCCTTTGCCACCCTGTTGCTGTTCAAAAAATCCCTGCATTTACTAGAAAATATAACTTCCATACAATTTATAAAAATTTGGAAAATATTTAAAGATAAAATCTATAAAATTTTTACCTCCCATCAGCCGTAACCTCCAACAAAGGGTGGGATGCCGACGTCTGTCCAACTACAGTGGGTAAAGGCACGGATGTGCTCGGTCGTCCAGAAGAAGGAGAGTCAGAACCCATCGATGTCCGTGCTGGTATGGGGACCTGGACTGGGAATCCTGTAGGCGCTGCTGAGGTAGATGGCTCTCCATAGCCTCCTACGTAAAAGTGTAGCGGAGGATAACCAAGAGACTCGTAGTAAGCTTTCACCCGGCGAACCTCGTCGGACTGTGAATCAGGAACATCATCCGGGGTGGGCTACCTACTGAAAGAAGGTGTGTCTGAGGAAGATGAACGATTGGATCTATGTGATCCATGCGTCCCGCTACGTCCAAAACCTGCCATGACTGTAATTATGATTATTACATATTTATTATTTAAGATTTTAGTTAATTCAATAATAATTTTATAATAAAACTTACAACTAATCTTCATACTTATTTCGGTGGGATTAAAGGATATCTCTTCGTTTTCTGAGTTTTTCGAGTAATCATTTCTGGAGTCAGTATCATCTTGTAAGTCAACACACAAAACTTCATTATCAGCCAATTGGATCGATTCGATAAATGGGACTTCTTCTGTTAAATCTATTCTTTCATTTGTCGGTGTAAATGCTTCATCTATTTCATCTTCCTGATTACTAGAATCATTGGAGATATAACCTCGACAATTTATGTTCACAACAGTTACTGTTTCAATGCTCTTTCTCTTCTTTGATATTTGTGGGAGATAACATACTTGATCCGCTTGAGATGCTAAGACGAATGGTTCAAATCTGCGTATAAATTTCCTTTGCACCACATCGACAATGTTATTTCTTTTATCGAGTACTACACCTTCATTGGGTTCATACCAATCACACAAGAAAAGAACTACTTTATTCAAGCCTGTTATACTATATTCCACTTCTATAATCTCCTTTAAAATTCCGTAATAATTCAGATGATCTTCCTCATAATAAGATCCGCGAACCATCATTCCATGATTTTGAGTTGTCAAATATTTACCGGAATTTAAGGTATGAAAACGATACCCATTACTGTAACATGAGTTGTATGATCGAACCTTATAAACAGGTCCTTCTCCAAAATATTTTAAAATATGAGAATAGAAATCATCACCGTCCAACTATTTTGAGCGGTCTTTAAACCACGCTGGAAATTGATTCCTATAAGTGCTCAGAACTTCGTCATCTGAATACATAGGATTTTCCTCCATAATTTTCTGTCTAAATTCCCTACAATTTATAAGAGAAAAATATCCATTACTTGTGATGAATATATACATAAAGTAATTCAAGTACTTACTGAACATATGGTGTTATTTCCTCGCAATTATCTAATACGTATAACTCTGCAGCATCCTTCTCTTGTTTCGATAAGAAACGTTCAGTTGCTTTGCCTATTAGATGAGTGAATGGCCGAAAGATACTGATACAAGGTTCTTCATCGGAAGAAATTGTCTCAATCCTCTTGCATCTATTGTGGATAGTCTCCACATCTTCTGCAAGATATCTTGCGCAGAATGTTGCGACTTCCTCATAGATATTATGAACTCATAGATCCTTCAACTTTACTTTTGTTTCGAACCTTTCTTTTAAGAAAGAAAATAATCCTATAAGAAAATAGGTTAAACATTTAGTCCAAATAGTAAAGAAGGAATGAAAATATAATACATTTAATTACCTTTCAAATGGATACATCCAACGATATTTTACCGGTCCTCCAACTTTTGCTTCCCATGGGATATGAATCATCAGATGCTCCATCGAATCAAAAAATGAAGGAGGAAATATCTTCTCCAGGTTACACATAATCACAGGAATATTTTTTTTAAGATAATCCATCTCCATGCGGTGTATGCTTGACGAGCATAACACCTGGAAAAATCTGCTAATATCTGAAAGAGCATCGACAATATTTTTTGGTAACGATCCTCTGAACACTAACGGTAGTAATCTTTCCATAAAAACATGACAGTCATGACTCTTCATTCCCTTAAATGTAAACTTCTTAAGATCTACCAAATTGGAAAAATTTAATGCATATCCGTCTGGAAACTTCAATTTACTTGTCTATTCACAAACAAGCTTAACTTGATTTCTATCTAAGGTATACTTTGCTTTTGGAACTTCAACCCTTCCACTATCATGTTCCTTGATATGCAATTCTGGGCGATTGCATATGATTTGTAAATCACGACGAGCCTTTACTGTATCTTTTCATCGATCGGTTACATTCATAACAGTGTAGAAGATGTTATCAAACACATTTTTCTCTATATGCATAACATCTAAGTTGTATCGTATCAGTAACTTACTCCAATATGGTAACTCTCAAAATATACTCTTCTTAATCCAATTATAATTGTCACCAAAACCAGGAAGGTTTTTTGTTTTATCTCTATTTTCTAAGGCTGATTTCTATAATTGTTTCAAGTATAATAATATCATATCGCATGTCTTAATTGGTGGAGGATCTGAAAGATCAATTGTATTCCTTTTAAAAGAATGCTTCTGTCTTCGATATGGATGATTATTTAGAAGAAATCGTCTGTGACAATAAAAAAACATGGTTTCTGACCGTGTTGAAGCTGGAGTGATTTAGTACTATCCATACAATATGGACAACTTTTACGTCCATGCGTACTCCATCCAGATAATATTCCATATGCTGGGAAGTCATTTATCGTCCAAAACAGAGCTACTTTCATATTAAATGTTTGACTCTTATTAGCATCATATGTATCAACTTCATCGACCCATAACATTTTCAAATCATCGATAAGAGGACATAAATAAACATCAATATACTTTTCCAGATGTGTAGGTCCTAATACTAACAACGAAAGAAACATAAACTGTCGCTTATTACATAACCATGGGGGTAGATTATATGGCGTTGTCATTACTGGCCAACAAGAGTAATCTCTACTTCTTCCATGAGGATTAAACCCATCTGTACATAAACCTATAACGTAATTCCTCTTTTAATCGTTAAATGTAGGAAAAGCTGACATCAATTCTTTCCAATAATCAGACTCGGATGGATACTCCATATATTCATCAACTTTATGTTCTGTGTGCCATGTCATGTATTTCGCCGTTTCTTTACAATAATATAGTCGTTTCAATCTCGGAGTCAACGGGAAATAACATAGAATCTTTCTCGATATTTTTGTTCCACTCTTACTAACTGTCTGATATCTTGGCTCATTACATTCATGACACCGTTGTAAATGTTGATATTCACCGTAATATAGAATACGGTGATTTATGCACGAGTCTATTTTAACTTCTGCTAAACCCATCTTCTGCATCATCTTTTTCGTTTTTTAATAATTATCAGGTAATTCTGCATCTTCTGGTAACATCTTCTTAATAATCCTCAGCATTGCATCAAAATTACGATCGGTCATATTATATTCCATCTTCATCGATAGAAGATCGGAGACCGCAGAAAGTTTTGAATATGTCTTGCAACCCAACCACAATGGCTCTTCCGCTTTTTTCAACAGCTCGTAAAATTCTGCAGACTCTCCATATGGTTCCTTATCATCTAACAAAGTATTATTAAATTCTGGACCCGCAACATCCATAACCATATCTGCAAAGGGATTAATACTGTCAGCTTCTTCCACATCATTCATTCTGTCCTTGAAATTCTCACCATGCCTCCACCAAATCTAATATCCTTCCATGAAACCCAATCTATAAAGATGTAACTGAGTTTCATCTTTTGATCTCTTCCTCATTAGACGACATTTCTTACACGGAAACAAGATAGTTCCATTTGAATCCACAATACGGGAACCTTGTGCATAAGCAAATTGTATAAATTCCTGAACACCTCTTTGAAAGGCATCTACTATACGTCCATCTACTACACGGTTGTACATCCATTCTCTATTGGTCATATTGATGAACCTGAATTAAATAATCTAAAATGTCAAATCTAGGAAATTAAGGATATCTAAACGTATCACATTATTGAGATAAAAGATGAGAAGAGAAGTGCATTAATTATGTTATCACTTTAGCCCGTCCATAAGGATTCAAATTTACTAAAAGATGATCGTTGTCACAAGTATCTTTATTCTTAACGAAATTTGGCAGCATAACCCTGCACCTCTCCCGTATACCCCATAAATCAATCCTAATTAATTATCAAAATAATCATATTAGTGATTATTTCAATAATAACTATGATTGATTTGGTATACTGAAGAGGAAGGGGTTATGAACCGAATTTCCGTAAGAAATAAATACCTTGTGACACCGATCACCTTTTACTAAATTTGAATCCTTACGGACCCCCTTAGTCCGGGACCTCCGAACTAAGGAAAGCTAATATAAATGTAATACTTTAAGATCATTTTACGTCATACATTTGTATGTGCTACAAATGAGACTATAAAATAATCTTAAAATATTTATTAATTTATATTAACCGGGCAATTTCGTATATTTGGCTGGTTAACGATGGGGATAGGGATAAGTGTGATCCTTATTTAGTGCCTAATACAATGCTTGGGTCACTAAGAGTTAATAGGCACCTGCAAAAAAAATTCGAACCTGCAAACATTAAAATCCACGACCATTAGTCTGGGATAAACATCCCAAAGTGAGTCCAATAGTGCTGTGAAAAAATAAAAAAATATAACACAGTTAGAGGTGATCAAATCCTCCAATATGTTGCACACGCCACCCGTTGTGCAGGGCCACACACCACCCGGTGTGGAAGGACGCACTGTGTGTGATGGATTTTGTGCGACTTTCTAATAATTAATAAATAATATTTTAGACTTATCATAAACCTATCTATAAGTTAATGTGATATAATTGGTCACATTAACTAGAATTTAATGTGATAATAAATTATCACAAAGGAAACATTGGTGTATATCATATCTCATATCAAACCGATATGAAATTTTAAAACTGTTATTAATGATGTTCATCATATCTAATATCTACATTATTGAAGTTGACTAACTAATGTTATTCACAAATTTCATAACTAATCTTTTTTGAAGTTGACTAAATAATGTTATTCACAAATTTCTTAACTAATCATACAAGCATTTTGTCATTTAAAATTTACAAAATGTAAACATAATATTGGTTGAGGCATTTTATCGAACACCTACAGGGCATACAAATATACATATTATTGAGACAATCAAATTCGAAATGACAATACTATAGTGATCTACTATTATCCTTAATATGTAAAACACATATAAACTATCAAAACAATACACTACATTCAACAAAAAATTGAAACCCTAATCTATCTAAACAATACAAATAGGTAATGAAATCGTATAAAAAGAGAAAGGATTAAGGATTATACTGAGTGGTAGATGTAGATCTACTCAAAACACGAAAACGACGGGCGTCGGGGTCGGGGCGGAGGGGTGGCGGGTTGTCGGAGGGGAGAAATTGGGAGAGACTTGCATGAGAATGAGGAAGAAGAGCCGCGCGAGGTTCTGTTTACGGGCCTGGGCGAGCACACTTAAGTGCTCGCCAGGCCGTCGCCAAGTGCTCGCCCGAAATTTCCAGGCGCTAAAGTTATACGCGTAAGGAAATTCAAGTGGGCGAGCACAATTGAGCGAGCACATGTGCTCGTCCATATTGGTAATCGCGCCTCTCTGCAAAATTCAAACCAGCGACCCTCATGGGCGAGCACATGTGCTCTTAGTGTGCTCGCCCAATAAGGGGCGAGCCCATGTGCTCGCCTAATAAGGGGCGAGCACATGTGCTCGCCTAGTGCACGCAGAGCCGTGCACGCTAATCCTGCCTTTTTTGTAGTGGTGATGCCACGATATGGCACCAAAAATGAGTCCGTGTTCGTATACCCGCAGTCCACCAGATATCTGCATCCCTCCGGTACGATGAAGCCTCCCCGATCAATTACGTCCCGTAGCACAGACATATCTGAGGTGGATCCCTCCCAACCAATAAGGATGTAAGTAAACAGATAATCAAACGATGCCGCTGCCATGACATTCTGTGATATGACCTGCTTCCTGTTACGGTAGGCAACCTCTATACCTGTTGAGACGGTTGTCTTAATGTGTGTCCCATCGATAGCACCGATAATATCTTATAGATAAAGAATTTATATTAGCCACATAAACAGAGGAAAATAAATGATATCATCGGGGCACAACGAGTATACCTGGAAGTAAGGAGTATAACGAGGATCTGACGATATACGATGTGGGGTTTCTATCGTGGGAAGACGAATTAGCAGTCCTCCAACTGCAGAAACTTTTTAAGGACCCTATGGATGTGCCATGATATAGTGGACTCAGAGTGTTGGAACCATTCTTGGAGCACTCGATTTGGCTGCCATGTCCTAATGCAAACAAAAATATACACACTTGTTCGACGGTATCCATGTTGCGTTAGTTAAGCATGCACGTTGCTCAAGCAGCTGTACGAACTCCATCAGAGTTGCAGGCTCCATTCGGAAGCATCTATACGAATGCTTGACATGGCCTGACATCATATCTTCAATCCACGCACGTCTTGTCCAAGGCCTCGTATGAGAGGAACGGGAACTCGAGACGGCCCACCCTCGCGTGTTGTCACGAATAATATATACAATGCCATCGTGTAGGACAACTCTGTTGCCTCAGTGAGAATCTCCTCGAACGGATTGTAAAGCTGATCATCCATCTAAAAAAATAGGTGTAAGTTTCATGTAACATTTAAAATTTAAACGAAAACTCGGCTAGAACTAGCAAAGTAGTAAGTAGGCAGTGAATATGAAGAGAAAAGGCAAACACATACATAACAATGTCAGAAAAATATGCAAGAGTTCAAGGACATAAGACAAATAACAATGACATAAAGGTCTACCAGTACGGTGCATTATACAAATTAAATTGTTCTACTAAAGGATGAAATATCCAAGATACGAGGTTATTCATAAATTCCCACAGACGCCTACATTCTCGAGTGCTTACGGATGTCCAAGGATATGATGAACCCAAGCCTGCAGGTAGTTTGGATCATCCTTGACTGTCCGAAACAACTCCCTTTTGGTTGGGTGGGCCAGTACATCTGCAAGCTTGACAAATGAAGCGGGAGAGATAGTAGGGCATGCCTCCTTCAACTCCCGGTATGCGGTATGGACATCCTCATCTTGTTCTCTTTTGTGCGCCCCTAACCTCTCCTGGATCATGTCCACGAACTGGGACATCTCCAGCGGGACAGTCTTCCCATCCACACTCCTCCGATGTTTTGAGCCCAATAATCTTTGTGTGGCCCCGCTAACGACGGGCGGTGTGGGTATCTCGGCTACAACCTCTGCTCATCCAGATCTTCTTCTTCTTGGTTGGCTTGAGCATTCCCTGGATCCTGCAATCTGATCGTTCCACGCGATGAGCGTGCAAACCGTCCTGTTGCAGTGCCCGCCCCGATGATGTAAGAAACTTCTTCAAAGTACATGAATGGGTGAGTCTTGTACTTGCAATAAGAGTTATCGACCTGAAATATGGAGCATTACTGTTACAACGCAAGAATACCAATTTGCAAGTGCGACAATCAATTTGCAAAGAAAGTCATACCTCCAACCATGCCATCTCATTGGGGTCGACTGGAGGTTGGCAACGTTATCTCATCCCCATCCGGACTTGTTTCGTAGGTACAAGTACACAACGTGGTCCCTTTTGAATATCTTCCACTGTGACTGTATATGGTCCTTTGTGAAGCGAAGGCCCGCCTATTCGTTAAACTGTTGTAGGATCCCATTCCACCCAATTGTGGTGAAAGACTTCTCCGACCAATAGTTTTGGTTACGGGCCTCTAGCATGCACAAGATCAATAACCTATTCTGTACAGGTGTCCAGTTTGCAACCCTCCCTGAATGTACTGATTCGCCACGACCACCCTCCTCCACATTCTTCCCCTTACCCGAGGAGGCATATCAATTCTATTCGTAACAGTACATTCAGATTGCAAGATGTTATCATCTATAAATTTCATAAGAATGAAATGGTAGAAGAATTCAGGATTACAAAAAAAAACGCTACAACGAATACCATATTATGCAAATATTAAGACAACTTGAACAGAAGGGACATCGCAAGAGCTCATATCTTCGTAAGAAAATGGTCATCATAGGAGCTCATATCATCATTGCTCCTCAGATCTTCATTAATCCGGATTACCAATTCAAGTAATCCCAGAGCAGGCCTACATACATTCACAAAGCATAAGGCACAATCATCAAAGTGTTGAACGGTAGCATCAGTTCATGTTCTCGAGTAAGAAAATAGTCATCACAGGAGCTCATTTCATCATTGCTCCTCAGATCTTCATTCATCCGGATTACCAATTCAAGTAATCACAGAGCAGTGCTACATACACTCACAAAGCAAACAATCTCATCATGATAGAGTTGAAAGGCAAGCATCAGTACACGTTACATGTAATGAAGTGATCATCACAGGAGCCCATTTCATCATTGCTCCTTAGAACTTCAATCATCCGGATTACCAATTCAAGTAATCACAGAGCATGGCTACATACATTCACAAAGCAAACAAGATCATCATCATAGAGTTAAAAGGCAAGCATCAGTACGCGTTATATGTAATGAAGTGGTCATCATAGGAGCTCATTTCATCATTGCTCATCAGAACTTCAGTCATCCGGATTACCAATTGAAGTAATCACAGAGCACGACTACATACATTCACAAAGCAAACTACATCATCATCATAGACATGAAAGGCAAGCATCAATGCACATTAGATGTAATGAAATGGTCATCACATGAGCTCATATCATCATTGCTCATCAGAACTTCGCTCATAATCACAGAGCAAGGCAACACACATTCACAGAGCAAACAAGCTCTTCATCATAGGGGGCGTAAAGGCAAGCATCACTGAATTTTACTTATTAAAAAAGGGTCTTCACAGGAGCTCATTTCATCAGTGTTCCGTTGAACATGTCATCCTCAATACCATCTCAAGTAATCATAGAGCAGGGTGCATACATTCACAAAGCATACATGTAGCACGATTACAGTGTTCAAAGGCAAGCATCATGTATGTTTGAGGAAAATGATCATGACAGGTGCTCAAAAAATCATTGCACCTCAGCATCTCCTGGAAAACGTTGTGAAAGCGTCAGTCGAACCAAGTTCGAATGCATCACAGACGTGAATTGCGAATAAATCGCCAAGATGAAACACCAGTAAATTGGGTTTGACCAAAGATAAAGTATCCAGCACCAGAAACAATCTCAAACAAACAAGCACACTGGACATGTAAGACAATGGGTATGTGAAGATAACATATCCAGAGAGGTGAGCATATGTCAATGAACATATTCGCAAACCCCATCGAAATCAAAGCATATATCAATGAACAACAACAAAGTAGGAATTCATTTCCAAGCATACCCAGCACCACTGACCCCATTTCATCCTACAGGTTTGAAATACAGATAGCGGATCCTCCACCATCAACCAAGGCCCAACAACGACAGGGATAGAGCCCCTGGTGTCATTCACCACCGACGTCCAAGGTGGCCAACATCAGGCCACCAATCACCCCCACTACCGGAGAAATTGGCAACCAAAAGAATCGATCATCATCAACCAACCCTTCGCCCAACAATGACAGGGACAAATCCCCGTGTGCCATTCAGCACCGACGTAGCACTGAGGATCCCCTTGTGGTCCGAGGTGGCCAACATCAGGCCACCCATCACCCCCACTGCTGGAGAAAATGGCAACCACAAGAATCGATCATCGTAAATGCCCAAAACGAGATTCCAACAACATTCGCATAACAAGAAGCAATCCCAAAACCGGATCGAGCTACGTAGCGTCAACAAGATGGGTTGAGAGTACCTCGGATCGAAATCGGAAGCTCAACGAATGGAAGGTGGCCCACGAAGGTGATCCTCCAGATCGTGCAAGAGAAGATGGAGTCGAAGAACCACCTCGTACCTCTACTAGCTCCGATCGTCGCCGCTTCCTCCTCAACTCGGAGACGTGCGAACAACGAGCTTTAGAGGACGAGACCATCAGAGGGGGAAAATGGGGGGAATGGCGCATGGGAGAGTCAGAACTCGCGCAGACATAATGGATAAGACGGGACGCCTAGGGCTTCGGGAGAGATCACGGGTGGTTTGGCGAGGGTTTTGCTTCGAAACCCGCGGCTTAAACGGGGAGGCGTTGCGGGTTACCGGCAGATATGGTGGTTAAATCGGGTACCGAACACCCCCGAAGAGACCTAAACGAAGTTTTGGGTCTCAGCTCGGATCGATGGAGCCTAATCCTAGCTTCTTTAGATTCATGTTGACACATTTATTAATTGTACTTGGATTCATATTAAATCATCAATAACAAGAGGACATGATTGTATATCAATAACTCTCCATAACTCTTCTCTGTTTTATGATCCTTCTTGTAGTCTCTTCTTGATGTATATGTTCAACTATAATACATATAGTTGAGTTATAATCAAGGTTTAAAAATCAAACAGGACGGTTTAACTGGTTAAATCCAGAACCTGAAGAAAAACAGTCCAACCACTCGATTTTTTATCAGAAAATAAAAACTAGTAAAAATCTTATCGGACCACTTAAACTTGGTTGAACTAATTGAACCAAACCACTAGTTCAACCATCCGTTTTTGGCAAAAAAAAATATTTTTTGAGTAATTTAATAAAATTAAAAGTTGTAAAAATTATCCATAATTTAGTCTCATGTAACACATAGTATGATATTAGTTTATCTCTTCACCTTCCATATGCACCAATGATCTAATATCATATTTCCCTTCTTAACATGAATGAATTGCCTCTCTCTTTGAGCATGAGGTTGTCTACTTTCGACAACAACAAGCAATCACCTCCACGTAAAGAAGAAATTATCATAGTCATACTATGAGAAGTAGTAAAATAATAATGCCTGCCATCAATTAGAGTTTGAATAGTTTTAAAATGTTAATTTTATACATCGCATATATGTATTTATATAAATTTTATAAAATATATTTATTTTGTTGCTATAATATAGAAGCATAAATATACTAATAAAAGGCCACTACTATCCATTTTGTAAAAATATTGGGACTTGCATGTAAGTGTAAAAAAAATAGCGACATAAGTGTCATTAGAAAAACTTGGATGGACACGAGTGTGCAAGTCAACTAAAGATATTATGTAGCATTTTTCTTATTTATTTCTATGATATAGCAATCTTACTCGGTTTGACCTGATTGAGTTATACGAACCAAAACAACAAGACAATGATTTTATCTTTTCCAATTTTTATCAACCACTGACGTCTAGGGGCAGAATCAAGAATTTCATTAAGGAGGGGCCGAGTATACAACTATTGTGTATGCTCAGAAAAATCTATGTATTTTCGAACGATATTTTAAATAGAATTAATATTTTTAAAACGTACATCTTTTAATCTTGATAAATGTAGACTTTAAACCTATGATTATTGTTAGAATTTCAAATAATTAGTATTTCAATGGCTATTTTTAAAATCGGATAAATATAATAGTTTAAGATTCTCTAAATCCATCCTAAAAAGACTAAATTATCAAGTGAAATTTTAAAACAAAAAAGTTCATAATTAAAAGGAAACAATAAAATTTATTTTATTCTGTAAATCCATCCTAAAAAGGCTAAATTATCAAGTGAAATTTTGAAACAAAAAATTTCATAGTTAAAAGGAAAAATAAAATTTATTTTATTTTAAAGGAGTACTAGAAACACTAAAAAATTGAGCTATAATGACGATTTTTTCAAAATCCATCACTAAATTAGTCGTTGTTAAATATATAATGATGATATTATTCGTTGCGAAATAATTTTTCATACTCGAAATTAGAGATGAATATCATATATGTCGTTATACCATTAGTAATGGTCCACGTAACGACGCTTATCCGTTGCTATTTTTCAAAATATCAACTATTGTTAAATATATATAACGATGATATTATTTGTTGCGAAATGATTTTTCATACTCGAAATTAGAGACGAATATCATATGTGTCGTTATACTATTAGCAACGGTCGCTAGTTGGTATTTTGAAAAATAGAAACGGATAAACGTCGCTACGTGGACCATTGCTAATGGTATAACGACACATATGATATTCGTCTCTAATTTCGAGTATGAAAAATTATTCGCAACAAATAATTCGTCGTTATATATATTTAACAACGGCTAATTTAGTGATGGATTTTGAAAAATCCGTCATTATAGCTCAATTTTGTTATAGTGAAACAATGGGAGAGACAAATAAACTTGGATACAAATTTATATCAAATTATTTTGATACTTTGGAAGAGATTGGATAAACCATATAAAAGAGAGTAAAATTGATGGTGATAAGATTCAAATCCTGGTCTCTAAAATAATAACCATACCCCTCTTCCACTTAACCATTTAATGATTCTACAACCTTACTCTAACAACATTAATTATAATACAATTGAGGAGGGGTTGTGTTAAAAACTTAATACATTGTACAAGTGACGTATAATAATCATGGAGGGGCCATGGTCTCCCCATAATATATACTAGTTCTGCCCCTGCTGACGTCATCACCAGTTCGATCGATCGATCACATTGGTTCGACCATAAAAACCAAGAACCGGTACATACTCGGTTTGACGTCTTGTTCGATTTTTAAAACCTTGATCCAATATTTCTTATCAACCCAATTTTGTATAGGTCATATCCTACAAACCCCTAATTAAGTTTTTTTAATTTCGAAGTTATCTTGTATCATTCATATAATGTCGTAATGTACAAGTATTAATTTTTCATGCACTGTAGATCGAATCTTCTTTCCATTTCCATGTTAATTATCTTGGATTTACTACTCATTAAAATTAAAAAAAATTATGCATCATGCCCAACGCATATTCCACTATATACTAAATATTATTCTTTCAATATGTCAAACATAAGCCTAAATTAACAACAGAGGTAAATATAACCTGCAATATAATATCTCATTTGAACTTAAGGAGTGGTATGGTGGTTGAGCAGTATGCCTCCACTTTAAAGGATTCGAGTTTGAATCCTAGTGAGGACGTTCCGGACTCCTGAAATTACTGGACCTACTATATATATACATACATATACATACATACATACATACATACATACATATATATATATATAATATCTCATTTCTAAGAGCTAGCAACTGTCTCATAGCCATTCCTTTATAACATTGTATGAGAACTAGAAATAAAAAGATACAAAGGCGCGTAATTATTACAGGAGTCTACATGTTCGAAAAACGTAACAAGAACAAAAAATCATACACATACCAACATTGTTACAACAATGACTTTTCCATAGTGCATATATTTACATTATAACGCATAATTATTTTGGATGGTAGCTGGTAAGCATTCTATTAGTGGATCCAAGAGCGTAAGCTTGTTACTAACATTCAATGAGCATATTCATTGTTGAAAACTTTTTAAATTACAAAGTAATTCAATTCCATGTGTTAGCATAACAAGAGTTCCTGTTATTTTTATGGAGAAGAAGAAGTTTAAAACTATCAGAATAGATTCTCAGTAGATATGTCCTGCACCTAAAATAAAGTTGCACAACCATAATACATAAAGTATGACCTCAAAGCATGACTTGAATTTAGCTTCTATAATAAAGAAAACATTCACATAGTACATCGCACTTTTTCCATAATACTGCTCCTCCACTTAGAAGGAACTATTGGTGATATGCATCTCGAGATGACTGATTTTAATGGTGATAAAAATGATGCTTCTTATGGTAGCTTGTCTAATACCTAGCAAAGAACTTGACTACAAAATATGAAATGATAAACTCTCAATCTAGGCTATTACATATAATGAATAAACTACAGTAAGCAACATGGAGATTTGAAGATCAAAGCTTAGGATGAAAAGAAAACCTAACTATTCCGAGTTTTATATTTTATTCCATGAAAGAGTTATATTGTAAACCTCATGTATATGTATAGCATGTTACTCTAGTTCAAGTTCCGTTCTCATGATCAATAGTAGACTTATCGGAATCCCAATCAACTGATTTTGCTCTAACGGATTGTTTGAGGCTAATCTTATTGAACTATTATATAGGCAGTCAATAGAATAATGATAACATTTCGATAACCTACCAACCAACTAATCTTGCAGTTCATGTAACCAAAACATTTTTCAACTAATTTTATCAAAAGTACTCATTTTCTATGGGAATGCTACTACAGCCAACAATCACATCCCTTCATCAGTCAACACATATTAGCTTCCATAAATGACTATTAATTTTAAGTCCTTTAAATGTAGAATCAATATATTTTCTTTCATTGACTCTTCCTATATCACTCTATTCTCATTCTCTACCTTTTAAGTACTTTAGAGAAGAGCCTCTCATTGATCTCAACTCCATTCTTTGTTATCGGAAATGAACAGAAGACATTATGCATTCGTGCTTCACTGCATCGACCTTGCACGAAACATTGATCTATATGATCATTATATTATATCGTTTAAAGTGGTGAGGTTTATATTCCATGTACTTAAAGTGTGTGTGGTGTTCAAGTTGTGCGAGCCCCTCTTTTGGTTTGGAAGAGAATTTTTTATAATAGTAGTCTCTAGTGTTGCAATGTATAACTGAGGAGGAATTACCCTTGTTTAAAGAGGTTTGTTAGTGAAATAGACTGAGAGATTTATTGGACTCAAATCCCGAGTCAGGAAGCTGAATGTTACTCTATAATTGGATTATAGTACACACGTAGTATTATGTGTTTGTGATGTGTAGGCCCATATATATATATATATATATATATATATATCAAATTATTTAATTTGATTCAGTAATGCTTCGACTTGGTATCAAATCATGGATCATGCATCTAGGGAAGGAAATTCTACCACAAGGCCATCATACTGCATTGACACCAATTACTCATACTGGAAGACAAAGATGATGTTTTTTTTATAATTAGGTAATTTTGATGTATAGTACATGGTGAAGAAGGATTTCAAGTTTATTGAGGGGAAAAAGGAAGGATAACTCAATGTGCAAGAAACGAATATCATCGGATTTTAAAGGCATTCAAATCTTTGTGTTATAAACTGTTCAAAATAGAGTTCAATCGGGTATCACATCTCAACACTGCTCATGTGATATGGGAATGTCTCTAGACTACTTATAGACTACTTATGAAGGTATAAGCAGATTTAAAGAATCTCATTCTAGCATACGTACACAAGAGTACATGATGTTCAAGATGAATAAGGGAGAAAGTATTAAGAAGATGGATGAATAATATCACATCATTTTAAAGAACTTCCTAAATAACAAAAAGTTGTCATTCACTAACAAGAGGAGTGATGGTGAAGACGAAGAGTTCTAGTGCTTCAAACGTAGAAAGCTTGGATAGATCAAGAAGAAGTTCTGACATGAAAACTATGATAAAAAGGGGAAGAATAAGGCATACCAATCCATTGAGATGTCTCAATTAATAGTGACAAGTGATGATAAAAATGCATGCCTAGGACTTATAGGCATCGTTGATTCAAGTAATGATGAGAAATGCATTGAAAATCAATCGCTCGGGTCATCTAAAGAAATAGACAACTCTCGTTGTGGTGACCAGTTGAAATTACCAGAAAATGTGTTTGTTTTTATTTATACTCCTAAACCCAAATGTATTATGATACATACGGGATGTTGAACTCAGGGAGGCAAACTGTGAAAATCAGGGTAATATAGAAGAGTGACTAAAGAATGAGATTTTCATATTTTTATTTATTTTTAATTGGTTATTATAAATTTTAGTTGATTTTATTAAATTTATATTATTTTTGTGATTTTATATACCTGTGAGTATGAGTGAAGTAATATAGGTACGTGATGTTATAATTTTATTTGATGTTAATTTATATAATTTTTATGTTTTAAATTTTATTTCCTATTTTTATGAATTTTTAAATTGTTTTAATATTTTTATGGGTTTTGAATTTTTTAAATACAAAAATTAGGTTTTTATTCAAAATAGGGAATTACTTTTTATTTTAAAAATAGTAAGCAATTGAAAAATATTTTTGTTTTATTTTTACTAGAAAGTAGGTGAATATACCTTTCCAATAAGGTACCATACATATTTTCAGATTTTTAATGAATTGCTTATGAATTTTAATATTTTTAAGGATTTTATTTTCTAATTTTTATTTCCTTTTTGGTTTCTTATGTAAAATATAGTAAAATATAATGTGTAGACTTCTTATGGATTTTTAGATTGTTTTTTTATATTTTTTATGATTTTTAAAAGTTTTTATTTTTAGGCTTTAAGGGATTAAAAATAAAAATTCTTTTTAATTTTCAAAACGTATTTTATATTGCATATAGTATAATAACATGTATTTTATATATTATTAATATTTTATTTAATACATATTAAATATGCTATTTATTTAAACGATATAAGAGGATCTTTTTGTATTTTTTAACAATTTTAAGAGAACATAATAATAGCAAATAAAATGTGGGGGAAAAATATGCAAACAACTAGAGAAACACGTGCTTAGTCACGTGAACACCATTGTCAAAGTCATGTTCGGAATTCACTACAATATAGGTAGCTACTCGCAAGGCTTCCACAAATATCTCCACCTCGTGCGACGCACATGACTGCTTTAAATGGTGGGGAGGTAGCATTTCTGATCTGTTGGATGCGGTCGAATCATATGGCTCCTATGCTTAGAGTTCCTTGTTCTTCTTTCCAAACGATGGAGCTCCGGGAACCAGTGGTGAGTCTATTGCTCGATTGCATTGATCTCATATCATCAAAGATCACTCCAAACGTTTTCTCAGTTCACGTATTTAGATCTCCATTTATTCATGTCTGCGATGATCGATGCTGGTGTTTCCTCATGAAGCTCGATGGCTTCCAAAAATGCATGACATTCTTGGATGCAGAAGGTGTTCTACTTGGGCAGCGTTCATATGTCTCAAATCTTGTATGATGCGGTTCTGAAGTTAAATCTCAGGTGACTTGCAAATGAAGTTATTTCTGGAATTCGATCTGTAGTGGGAAATGTTCACTCCAGGTGAATGCTAAACCTGCAAATACAGGTCATGCTCGAGGCGGTTGATCTCGACCAAGCATCAAGTGAAAAAGGATAAAGTGGAATGTAAATATCGTTGATGAAATAGGAATCGAAGGACAAATCGATATGGGGGATGAAAGGGGATCCGATGAAATGGAGAAGTGGATCCAAAACTCCAGTCACCATGTGTGGCCGAAAGAGGTAGATTGTGAAGGATAAGGGGATACTGAAGGGAATCGAAGGTGATGATGATGTACCTGAATGGTTTTTGGTTGCAAATCAGAAGAGAAATGGGTCAAAGTTGGAATGAATAGAGGTATTGAGATGAGAATATAAGAGATTGAGAAGACAAGGGACGAAAACCATAGAGAAAAGGAGAGGAGATGAAGGAATTGAACCTAACCTAGAATGGAGGAAGCCTGAAGGATGTGCTTGGGATGCTGGAGAATGGAGGTGATGGAGGCTGTAATCGCCTGATGAACAGATGTTGAAATCCTCTAGGTGATGACCTCAATCTCGGCAGTAGGAGAGGTTCAGCATGGCAGAACGGAGCTCATTCCGGCATCGTTTTCGCCTGGATCTTCTCCTCGACTCTCGCTACAGCGAGATCACCTATAGGCTCTATCACAACCTTCAAAGGAGCTCAGACCTCACAGGATAGGTGGAAAAAAATGGTGGATTATCTGGCTTGGAGAGGGGTAGGGCAGTAGGGGTCCTTATATAGGTTGTGGTGTGATGGAGAAGATGAGGTTGTGAGGAGACTCGCAGGTCGTTGGACAAACGGAATGGTAACAACCTGGGACCACTAGGACATTGAAGGCATTGGGAAAATATGAAAGTAGAGGAAGAGACGATCGGGAAAGGGAGAAGGTGTAGCACGGGGAAGAGAGTCGACGGGGAGAAGATGACTGGAACCCAAGTTTGACCGGACAAAGCAACCAAAAAAAGATTAAATTAAGTAAATTAATTAATAAATAAGTGTTTGAAATAATTTAATAAATAATTTAGTAATGTAATTTAGTATATAGATAAATTATAAATGAATTAAATATATGAGTATATAAATATTATATGTATAATAAACATATATGTTTAATTAATTTAATAAATTCAAAATGATTTTATGTTTCTAAAATTTTGTTGTTATTTTATATAAATTATAAAATAATAAAAACATTAATCAAGTATAAAAATAACAGAAATATAAAAAAATAAATAGAATAAAATTAAGATTCATTATACAAATATACAAATAGGATCTCAAAATCATTTTTTACATATTAATTCTGATTTAGTGAAATCACTTTTATTTGATAGATAGTTTTATAAAATGAACTTTAAAAGTGAGTACACCCAATTTGGAACTCATATGGTCGAGTTCTGAGGTTTAGATGCTTATCTTTATGGCTTTTTGGTTTTAAAATTTATTGGTATTTATTAATAATTATTTTTAAGTTATATTTTGTTAACAATTTAAAAAAGAATTAGATTAAATGGAATTAAGAATAATTAAATAGAAAAAGGATGTTTTATTTACATATAATACATATATACGAAGGGGTCCAAACATCGAAACTTACCCATTTTATTCTAACATTTTTTTGATATTTTCAGTAAATTGTATTAATTATAAATAAAAAAACAATTTTTACAAGAGATTTAGTGGATTTGGAGTTTTCATAAATAGTTATGATCCTCGAAAGTATGATTTTATGGTTGTTTTAGTTCAATATAATTATTTATTTTTATATTAAATATTTTTTCTGATATTTTAGAAATTAATATATTATTATGAACAACTTTTATGAAGAAAATATTTCAATTTGGAATTTTTTGAATGTTAAATAAAATAGGTGAACATATGTACAAGGTGAACATGTATAAATGTACATTAATGATATTTTTTATGATATTTTTATAGATTAAGATCTTTATCTCCTCCTACTTATTTATTTTGCCAATCAAGTCAATATTGACATGGTCTCAAAATTAGGATAGATAATTTTGCAAATATTTGCATATCTACGTCCTTCTTCTTTTATTTTTCTTTTTCCCTTTATTATTTTATTTTGGATAAAATAAATGATAAATATGTAATATTAACAAATGAAGTTAGTGTACTAATTAATGAGAATTAGTTGATATTCACATGTATTTTACTAAGGATTTTAGATAAAATGAAAGAATAAATGAGATGAATCATGGATTTATCATTCTCATATACTTTACCTTTGCTAATCCTTTAGAAAACACTTATTCTAAAAATAAGTGAAAGAGAAACAAAAAAAGAAAAAGTAAAATAAAAGAACTTAGAACACTTTTGTTACTTTAAATCGAATTTTACTTCACCCAAAATCACGAACTCAGAATAGGCCTTTGGATTAACAATTTGTCGGGCCTTACTAGAATTAGGATTTAAGTCTCAACAGTCCTCAAGTTCCACAAATCCCTATCCAGGTTCACCTCAAAAACCATCTCAGATCCACCCATCCATCACGCTAACTATTCAACCTTGAAGTCAATTTGTATTGTGTGTGAAAGGAGTTAACTCTTCCTAGTTGAGGAGGTGAAAAGACGACCACTTTGATAATACACTCTTATTGGTTCTTCATCCATCTACTCGATCCTCGAGGAGGGGAGTATTTCTTTCTGAGTTTAGATATGTGATGTGTAGTCTGACTGGTGTAGTCGGATCTCATGTGAAGCTTGACCAGTTTAGACAAGTCTCCACTAAGATATATTGGCTTTCTGAAGCTTGGACCATTGTGCTCATGTATATATTTTGTGTTTCTCTTCTTTTTGGTAAAAAAGTATTGTTACACTGTATTGATCTTTTATGCTCCAACGGATACAGAATCTTTTTTCTCCCATGTTTTGGGGTCCTAGAAAGTTGTGCCAGCATATCATCCTTCATCTGAAGCTTTATTTCAGCCCCACAATCCCGTCTTTAGACGTTAGCGTTACTAGATAAGGATGAAAATGCACTACTAAAATGAAACGCCTTTCGCAACCCCACACAAGTCGAGCTAAGTGTAGAGTGAATGAGTTCAAATTTGGTCCAATTTTCGAGGAGTAATACAGATGACAAGATGTGTCCTACTTAGGCAAGCTTAAATTAACTTCCGAACATGGTCTTATAGAACCCAAAGAATTAAGCCAAAGACCCATATATTCTTAAATCCAGTTTCTAACAAAGTCCCTTTATATTAAGTGGATTACAACCTAAACCAAGTTCATCCTTCAGACTTAGTTCCATTCGGTTCAGAAATCAATTTTGTTCTGAAAAATGCTAATAGATGTAATAATTTTGTGAAGTGAATTTTTTTATTTAAAGTTTTTATGTACAATTTTAAAATTTTTGAAAATTTTTACTGAGTTTGATTTTTTT
This sequence comes from Ottelia alismoides, assembly GCA_037367405.1. NCBI lineage: Eukaryota > Viridiplantae > Streptophyta > Magnoliopsida > Alismatales > Hydrocharitaceae > Ottelia > Ottelia alismoides. The sequence goes on along the minus strand of JAZKJV010007889.1, from coordinate 8,137 downwards.
ATTTTATTATTATTTTGAAGGAGTCAGTGAATTGAATCAATTACAAGAATTTACATGTATTATATAAAGGATTTTATAAATAATTTGTATAAGTTTTACAAGTTTTATACAAGATTTACAAAAGAACTTTATTTACAAATTTTATCTAATTAATAATTTTATACAATTTCTTTTAAACATATTTTGTATACACATTTTAAAACTCTTTTTATAATACATATTTTTAGTTTTCTATCGAATTTTAGAAACCCAAAATATACACCCATAATTTTAGAGCCATATTATTAAAAATACAATAAAGTACAAGTTATGACTTCTAAAATATATAGAATATATATACGATACCTCTAAATACTTAGTATGAACTATGTCCTAATAGTGACCACGAAGTGACAATGGAAGACATAACTAGGGCTAAGTATATATTCGTGAAAAGAATACTATACTATAACAACTCAAAGAATTAAGATTAACAAATAGAAGTCAATCATATCCTCTATATTTACGATCAATTAATCTTAAGTATAGACTACTAGAAAATGAAGACGATCGAGGTCAAGAGAATGTAGATAATCAATGACTCCTCTTGTCCCCCCTAAACTTAGGGTAAAATATCAAGAGAATGTAGATAATCAATGCTAAGATTATAACCCTTCCATTTTATCCATCTCTTTCATCTGAGGTTAGAAATTACAAAGGTCATCGATGTCTTCTTTAGTTAGAAAAAAGATCATCAAATTCGAATAGGAATCTTTGTTTCGCATGAAATTTGGATGATATAATATAGAAATATAATAATGAAAATCTACGAAAATATTTTTCAAGAAAAATAAAAATTATATAGGGAAAATGGGGCGAGAGAGCTAAGTTAGCTCCCCTAGGATCCAAAGTAATATGGGTTTGATGGGGTTGGCCTCCGGCCATTTTTCTGCAATTTTTTTTTGTATTTTTTGAAAAATATCATCATTTTTATTCATCTATATATTCCTGCAATATGCCACTCAAATTTCATCAGAAAGGAAAATCATGTACCCTCTATCTAGAACATGTCGATTACAACATTGGTAACACCGTTAAAATTGCTTGTTCTAGGTTAGGGTATATGAGTCTCTGTTTCTAATGAAATTTGACTGATATATTGGAAGGATATATAGATGATTATACACAGTATAATTTTGCAAAAAAAATAGAAAAATATCTGGGAATAACCCATTGGCTACCCAGGACATCCTCATTTTTTCCAAGTAATATTATTGGATTATTTAACTTTCTCACTCATTGCGTAATTGATATTCCTTCTTTATCGTCTCTATAGGCACTCCTGATGGCTTCCTCGTACAAATTAGTTCAAAATAATTTATTCAGTTAGAAATAATATTGAAAATAAAATATATACAACCTCCAATTAAGATGACATCCTTATCTTCCAAAATCTGGAGACTGGATTCAGACCTTTAGATTAATAGTGTATCGGATCTCTATTAGAATTAGGATTTAAGCCTCAACGGCCCTCAAGTTTCACAAATCCTTCTCCAAATTCACCCGAACCGTCAGCTCAGATCCACCTATCCATCATGCAAACTTTTCAGCTTTGAAAGCAACTTATACTCTATGTGAAAGGTTTTAGCTCTTCTCGCGTAAAGAAGTGACGAAACCCATCTGAGATCCCATTCGATTTGAACTCGAGTCCTCCTCAATTTTCACATGAGGACGATCATTCATTCACTTTTCCTATTTAATATGAGGCCGAGGCTTCGACCTCAAGTATGTTGATCATCCTACAGGTTGTTCATCCTCTGGAGTTCAACCCATGCATTTGCACATAAGCGACATATGAAGCGAGTAGCCATAGCTTCGCTAATCGTATCACCTGGAGCTAAGCAACTTCGAGGTTGAACATGTCGCTTGGAGATTAACGAACATCTACATGCAACAACCTGCTCATTTAGCCATCGATCGAGCACCTGTAACATCTGAAATACATGAGGACCACTTCGTCATTTCTCCGTATCTGATCGAGATTAGCCGCTTCTGAGGGTGGAGCAAAATTGTGCATTAAGAATCTGGACCACATCGAGAATAGCTCACCCATTCGACATCTTCAAATCATCGTTGCCTGTTTGCAAAAAGGGAGAATACCGCTCGTACATTAAGATCCAATTGCAGAGAATACGTAGGAACCGCACATCGGACGCTCCTTATTCAGCCGACCTTCGTCGATCTACAAGCATCATCAATCGAGACCGACGCCACCCGTGCACCGCCCCATCGTTTAGCACCTGACGTGCCATGCGCATGACGGATAGATATTTGGAGCTAATTGCAATTGTTGCCCTAGAACTTGATGTAATTGCAAACAGTACCCAAGTAACATCTGTCACGAGGAAAGCACGATACCACATTTGCATTTTGCATTAATACCCTCTAAATTCTTTCATTTGCAAAAAGGAGATTGCATACGTGATACGCATCTGGAGACGCACACGCATCTGGAGATTGTTGCGTGAAAACCCTTGCATTTCTATACATTTGCATAATACCAAGGAGAAATAGTATTTAAAAAATAATAAAAAAGTTTAATTTTTTAATGGATCTTTTAAAAATAAACATGCAACAAACTTTGAAAATCATAAATAATATAAAAACCTACCTGAAAAATCCTATAAAAATTACTTACAGTATCTTTTACGATATTTTACTATAAACCCAAAAATAAAATAAAAATGAGATATTAAAATCAATAAAAAACAAATAATTCATTAAAACTTCTAAAAATCATAACTAAATAAATAAAAATTGTCTAAATACGCACAACATATCTTTTTAAAGATCATTTCCCAATAGTTTTTTAAAAAAGACTTATTTTCAACCTTAAAATTAAATCAAAATTTATAAAAATCTTAAAAACTTTCTACAAATCTGTAAAAATAGTAAAACAAAATTATGACATAAAAATAACAAAATAAAAATTATAAAATATTTTCTAAAAAATCAAAAAATACTTAAAATTCACAAAAAATAATATAAAATTCATTACAATTTAAATAAAAATCCATAATCCTTAAAAAATAAAATAAAAAATTGGAAACCTTAATAAACCTTAGCTTCTATAGTTTAACCCTAGTTTACCAACAGTTTTCCTCCTCGAGTTCGGCACTCTCGTGCTTTCACTAAACAACAAAGTTTCGGAGTCTAAATAAAACAAATAAAAAGACTAAGTCAAAATTAATCTTTTCTGGTAAAATCTCACCTGGTCGATACAAACGACCATGAAATTTTATCCTCTCCTTTACAAGAACAAGAAGACCAGGTGCTCGATTTTCAGGATATATTTTGCTAATGGTATAGCAAGGAATATGACATTGATCTTTATTTTCAGGTGTAAAAAATAATTCAACAATGAATAATATCATAACTATATTTTAACAATGAACAATGCAGTATGATATAAAAAATCATTATGGAATAACTTTGCTGTGGCAGATCCATGGCTAAAATGTGACTCGAAAAAGAGAGAGGGAATGTTTACATTATACGATTGTTCCTTGTGCACCCCCTTTTTAGTTTTTGGCCATCTCGGCACCACAACTCACTCACTCATAACAACTCCACATTTGACTCGCCTTGAAGTGGGGAAGCTACCATGTGAAGGAACAAGTTGTTTGGCCACTTCGAACATAGTTCTTGCGTCTCCTCGCCATCTTTGGATAAATATCTATTGAGCTGATGACTTGGTGGTTATAGGTCTCTCACTCGTTTATTTGATCCAAATAAGTGACGTCTCGAACTTAAGTTCCCGATCTTATATTGAGGGAAAATTGGTATTGCCAAATTATTGGGTACAGGCTAGTTGGAATTGGATCTATTAACAACCACTAAAAATAATTAAGCTTAATTTGTAAAATAGTAATCTTGACTCTTATAATACACTCTCACACTTTGTAAGTTTCCGATATGAATATGTTTCGATTGGGGTTCTTACAAATGACCGATCTATATAATGGTCAAAGCAGTGACTCACACTTCAAAAGGAACAGAATTTGAATCCCCAACCTCACTTCTACCAAAAAAAACAGGCTAGAGCATAACATTAGATTGATCACATCCCATTTCCCGCCCATGGATCTCAGGATGAAACCCATGTACTAAAGTAGCCACAACTCTTCTTTTCGAAGTCAGAATTGCACAAAGCAGATTCTTTTGGACCATATCAACAAAATGCATCCAGTGAATCTCCTTTGAAGGGCTTTGTCATATGCATAAAAACATGAAAGCAGATGTACTCTGTACTGAACACATTGGCCTGGCAATGGCGTTCTTGAGAACAACACACCACTTCTCTCAAAATGGACAGTCAAGAGTGCATATTAGCATGAGAAAAAGAAACGATGCATAATGCATAGTCATGGCCTTCATGTTACTGACTGACTGTTCTGATCAAGTTTATGCTGATAGTCAGCATTATGAAACGATTCACAGCAATGGGCTGCACATGCATGTATGAGTGTATAAGCGAAAACATTTACCTCAGAACCTGGTACAGATACCATGCATTACACAATTCAAGTACACACAGGAGCGTCCTACAATTCAAAGAAACCATCAGTAAAAAGGAGCACAACTCTGAGCACACCTGTGAAGAAGATAAAGAAAGGAGGGAGGGGCCTGTGGTTAAAAAGCCCGACCGCGAACTTATTTACCTCTGCACGAGCACCCACCCTCTTTCCCACATCTCCTACTCTCTGCCTCGTTTGGTTACTATCGGTGAACAGTTGGATCCCCCCAGCACTAAGACCCACAAGTTAGAAACATGCTCAGTCCGGTCAAAACCCTCCCACACCACCAGATGTACTTTTCATGCTATGCTAAATAGAGAAGCACACCCAGACGAGACAACTCCTTACCATATCCAGACATCATTAATTGCAAGTTTGAGGTGTGATATATATACATATACGTGCCATCATCGTGGGAGCACTGGGTCATGGAGCAACATACCCAAGAAGAGGAGGAGCTCATGCTCAAGAGAAGCATCGCCAACCACCCCATGTTCGGCCTCGTGATGGAAGCCCACTTTAACTGCGTGAAGGTTGGTCGGTTTAATTGTAACTAACATGATGCATATCATGCATATGAAAGTCGCGGTCTTGATACTGTCGGGCTGTCTTAGGTGTGCTTGGGGGATGATCAGTTGGAGGAAGACAGCGAGAATCTGCAGGAAGACTGTAGTGGGATCGTCACCATGGGGGAATGCTCCCGAACTTGATCTGTTCATGGTGATGTATTGGATCGTGGATTGTGTTACTTTACTGTGTCGTGTCCTTGTTATGTTCATGTGGAGGTGATTGATTGTACCGAATCTGCAGGAATCATACTACTTGGCGTTGGTGGAATTGAAGAAGGCAATTGAGGAGCCAATGCGGGAAGCGTCGGAGTTCGCGGATTATATGCAGTCGTTGCTCGTAGACTTGGACTGACCGAGACTTGATGTCGATCATTAACCCTCTCAGCAAGTATGGAGTTGAAGGTGCAGGAGACATGTTGAGATGAAGCTTCCGTAGACGGGGAAGATAGCGTTATTTTTCGTAATCTTTCAGGGAATGTGGTGCTTAGGTTGAGTTTGATTTCCTATTATGTTTGCACTTGATATTAAATAATTTTAGCCGTCCTTTTTAGTTAAGAAAGTCCAGGCCAAATATGAACTCTAGGCCTAACCTTATTTGCCTATGCTTAATCAGAACTTATTATAAGAACAGTTCAATCAATTGTCCAACAGTAAGCAGAACGCCCTGTCAAATGACACACAAGCATAGACGAATTCGAAAATATGAAAGCGTCTATATTATATGTATGGAATTTGTTTACAAAAGATCATGAATAGTATTCCACTTTTTATCTGTAAGAACATCCTGGACGTATTAATTCCTAACTTGAGCAGCTGACACTTATCTATAAAACTGAACAAGAGTCCTCGAGTTAATGAGCCATACGATCCAAGCCAGCAAATGTATAACTTGAAAAAGAAGATTAATCAAATTTAAGAAAATTAATTAAAGTAAAAGCATATGTAGTCAACACAGTTTTTTACATTCAGTTTGTTAATCAGCAACACGGTTATGGTTTAAAAGGCAAGTAACTAGCTACCTGGTCTTGTTATCCGCCGTAAATCATTTAATCAACATGAGTTTAATTCCTTGGGCTACACTCAAGCATAATACCATGTTGCATGGAGCAAGTAGCCTTGTCAAGTTATAGCATAGTTAACCAAATTTTTTTCCATCTGCTGGTTCAAATTCATATACACAGCTTTTTGCATTTTATCCCACTGGCCACGAGTAAAGTTTCTCAACGGATCAGATTGACAGATCTTCTACATGCTTTTAAGATTAACTCTGCGTTAACGCAAACAAATAGCGAGCCCAGCAGGTACCCCTCCATGCACTTATATAGGTAAATGCGCCCTCTCCTCAACTATGTGGGAACTGTTGGGAACGGAAGCGATACCAACTCTATTCTGATACCAGTTGATAGGAACACGATCCATCAGTATAGTCTCCTCTCGTATACTGGTTTTTGGCGATACGAACCAACCATAAGAATGCGGAAGCGGATGCGCAATCGACCACTACCAGAAACACGTGAAAGAAATATCAACCAGATATAATGGTAGTCGGTCACCTATCGCGACTGTAGGAGAATAAAGGCCACTAAAAGAAGTATGAGTACAACTCTTTCCATTCCCTCGCTCTCTTCCCTCTCTCCCCTTTCTCTAGGTGTTACATTGTTCTTGTGGTGATATTAAGGCAATGCCTCCCACACCCTCTATATATAGCCCAGTTACGACCCTATAGTCCTATTCCCAATAGGACTATAAATATAATACAACTCGACTACTATTAGGATTAGGAGTCCAATCCTATTAGGATCTCTAATCCTAATACGGATCTAACCCTAACAATCCCCCCTTGAATTAAATTCACGATCTCTTCATCGTCTTAAACCTGCATTGGGTCATCCTCGTCATTTGCGAGTCTCATTAGAAAGAACTCACCGCATCTAGGTGATGCACCCATGATCGCACGTAAATCACACAAGCAACTGAGGTAAAGGTATAAAATGAGGTCGTTGCGACCTCAGTCACTAAGCACGTGTCAATCAAGAAATTGAACCACAGATAAAATAAAATCAATGAATCATAGAGAGGTGGTCCTGCTATAAGATTAACCTGGTATAGCTCCCAGGGTCGAACACAAGGAGCACAGATTGGCTAAAATAGCCTACGATGTAGTCAAATTGAACTAAAACACAGAGAACAAATTTTTGTGGTTTTTTAATGATTTTTGAAATTTTTTTATGATTTTTAAACAATGAGAAAATGAAAGAATGTAAATACAAGGCAACTTCAACAATATATTACACACACCAAAATGATGCAAAAATTCCAGAAAATTAGTTTTTAGGTTTTTTATGTTTTTTACTGTTTTTGGTGAATTTTTGGGATTTTTCTAATGGATAAAATAATTATTAAAATCAAACAATGCAAAGAATGTAGGGTACTGTCCAGCAAGGCTTAAGATCCAAAAATAAAATAATTTTGGATCTCAAACAGCCCTGAAGGTAATTTTCCTAAAAACTATGAAGAATAAGGAAAATTTAGGCACCCTAATTATTATTTTTGGAGTTTTAATTTTTTTATTACAATTTTTATGGGTTTTTAGGGTTTTTCAATTTTTAAGGTTTTTAGGTGATGAAAAACCACCAAAAATGGCTGGAAAATCAAACAACCAGTAAACAACAATGTCTAATTTTTTTTAGAATTTTAATGGAGTTTTTATATTTTTTTGGTATTTTTAAAGTTAAACAGTAGCAAAAATATGGGTTTTTGAATTTTTAAAAATAATAAATGAAATCCAAAATGTCCCCAAAAATCATAGAAATTCCTACACCATGGCAGGAGCCATGTGTCAAAATTTCATTGGATTTGGAGGTCGTTTGATATTTTATTCAAAAAGAAAGGTGGGGCACTGTGCACAGGGACCTAAGTGCAAATACCCAAAAGTTCTGGGGTCCTGGTGCAAAATACCCAAGAAGTCACGTGTCAAGCACGTGTCTGGGGCACACAGGGACCTAAATGTAA